>JAYEVE010001321.1:0-339983 GCA_036346375.1 Guadua angustifolia
TCCATACTTACCGCTGCAGGTACTTATTTGTAAGTTGTCTCCTGCGCAATATGTTCTTTGCCTCCGACAACACGCGACATCCATGAGAACGAAGCAACATTGTTCCATTCACAATCTGCAACAGATGCTGAGGTCTTTCTCCAGTGTTTGTGTGAATGGCTTGTATCAAGTGCTATATGTATGAGATAGTTAAAAAAAAAGCCATCCGTATGTTTAGTTGCTTAAATAGAATCATTTCATCCTGAATGATGGGATATAAATTTGAGGAATATGTCCTACAGGTACTGAACTATTTTATTCACTAAAAACAATAGAACTAAATAGTGTAGGACTATCCTATTACATTCAACCCCAAACACACCCTGCTAACAACATTGCATCGCTGATATTGTCCATGAGTTTCTCGATCTCACCTGTAGTTAGTGTGATGGATATCTCTTTTCCATCATAACTGTGCGGCAATAAACATGCACTCACTACCTCAAAAAAGGCCATCTGTGGCGGTTAAAAACCTGCCATCAGTGACGGTTTTTGTCAGTGGCGGTTTGAGCCACAAACCGCCACTGATAATGTTATTATCAGTGGTGGTTCTATATATCCACAAACCGTCACGGACAATATTATCAGTGACGGTTTTATCCACAAACCGCCACAAATATAGACTTATCTGTGACGGTTCTATCCACAACCAGCCAAAGATATCCTTGTATCAGTGGCGGTTTTTCAATAGAACTGCCACATATACTCATATCAGTGGCGGTTTTTGGATATAACCGCCAGTGATACTACGAGTATCAATGACGACTTTAGGCAAAAATCGCCACTGATAACTCTAGACAACAAAATAAAAAATAGGCATTTCGGGCTAGCCTCAGGCAGCGCTAGTCATGCCCTCTGAAATAGCATACACATATCATACACATTATAACAGATGTATACACAAAATAGCATGAGATAAGCCATAATGAAACATCAATTTACACTTTGTAATCAATTTACATATAAAACTAAGTGCAAATCTAATTGGTCTTATAGGGAAAAAATTGCTAGCTTAATTGGTTAAATGAACATTTTGAGTATGGTGAAGCCAACTACAATTCTCGGAATTTCACCCCTAATCACATCTTCATGCGAAGCGCTATAATCACCGAAGAATACGAAGTAATTGTTGCCACTTCAGTTCTTGGGCCTAAAACTTGCTGGTGGAACCTGAGTACAACCAATCAACAAATCTGAATAATAAATAAAAAGAAATCTGAATAATAAAGGAAAAGAAAGAGCAGGAACAATAGATAAATAAGAGGGAATTTGACCTAGAAGCAATTAGAATGGTCACCTTGAAAGATTGGTGAAGACGGATGAATAGGTTATGCCTCAGGTTAGCTCCAAAAAGTTCCTACAATTTAGAACAATCCTAATCTATCCAAACATTCCCATAAAATGTATTAACAATGAAATTATCAAGCAATATTCTCTAGGGAAATTGGAACAAATGAATCAACATTCCCCTAAAATTTTTCAACTAGCAAGGCAAGACTATTCATATAAGCATAACCCCTCTGAAAGTAGTTCCAAGGAACAGAGATGCTATGATGGTTTGAAAAAATAAATGACTTTTAAGTGCATAGTTATTATGTGGTTAATGACACTCTAGGAAACAAAAGACACAGTCACTCCTATTTGATCAGTTAACACGATAAACTTGTATACATTTACTCTAGGTACTCTGGGCTATGCACTATCTATGCATTAGGCTCCAGATGAATCTGACGACCTACTACATATTCCAAGATATCTGACAAAAAATCATTGGTCAACAACATGAGATTCACGAGCCTAAAAAGGACTACCGATAGATGAAGCTTTGGCATTTGGTACGATGAAGCTTTGGCAAACAATATCAAAATTCAAAACTAAGCTCCCTCAGGACAAGACAATTCACACACTCCTCTCAGATGGGGAAATTAATGAAGCCGACTCACACACCCCTTTGAAATAGCATACACATATCATACACATTTTATCACAGACACAAAGTAGCATAAGATTAGCTATAATGAAACATCAATTTACACTTTGTAATCGATTTACACTTTGTAATGAGACAAAATTTAAATAATGAAAGACTACACTAGTTTTCTAAACTACAAGCCTACTAGTCTTCGCTATTGGTTGGAGACACAGGACGTGTAAAATGAGTATGGATGACTAGATCGTTGTTGTCTTTGTCATGAAACTCGCCTTTTGCGTTGATGATTTCCTTCATGATGAAGTAGGCGAGCTGTTCCTGAATGGCTTGGATTTCAATAGGAAGCAGTCCTTCCGTAGGCAACTTGAGGCGCTATAAATAGGAAAAATAAATCTCAAAGTATATAGAAATTGAGTAGTGTGAATCAATTTTTTGATGTAAGCATAACAAACCTCTACGTCATTGTTTATTGTAGAACCTAAGATTTCGTGCATGTATTAGCACACGAAGTATCCACATAAATTTGTAGCTTGCGGCTGCTTGTGACACTGTAAAAATTGAATAAACTAAAATGTCATGAAACGAGTGATTTACTACGAAATGCGATATAAGAATATTGCTTGCGTGATACCGGAAATTTAGTACGGATTGAAAGGGATTTGTGGTATGGGCGGTATCTTGAGCACTTTTTACAATATCTTTTGAACGCATTATTTATTACAGTTATCATGTCTTCGTAGTTTTTTCTATCTTTCATCCAGCGGGTCCATGATCAGCATCTAGCTCTTCTCGGGAGTAATTACTATGAGAATCCAATGGAAGCTACATACACGGGTATTATGCCATAGTCATTAGTCTTAAGATCAAAGTAAAGAACTAAATCAACGAGTAATTTAACTAGCTAGTGAGAAACTAACTTACTTAAAATTGTATGGTAAAAGTATAAACTCCTTGTCTTGTAGCTTCATCAAAGTGTTATATACATAATCCTCGACCTCCTTTGGTACTCTTATAATTTCCTCCTGGCAAACCGTTCCCGGGTCAAGGAATCCAACTGGTCCCTGGGTTCTTCTTAGTTCGATTATCTCATATCTAGATAAGGAAAAAGTTAGACATGACATTTATCGGTATTACACAAATGTAGACCATGATTTATATATTAGAAACTTACAGTGCCCAGCATCTAAAAAAAATATGTCAAGGGCGTCGTGATAGAACAAGTTGTGTAAGTTATCGAATTCTATCATGAAGCAGCCAACTCCCTTATGGTGAAAATGTTCCTCTAAAAAAAGGGCAGTAATAACCTTCGGGAGTACCTCTTGGTTGGATCGCTCCATATACTAGGCATGTAATCGTCTCATCATGGGTGATAGCCTATTTAACTTTGAAGTGGTGACTAACGGCTTCCCCACCTCGAATGGCAACCTTTGTTCGTTATCTTGTACTTCAGTCTTCTTCTTGCCCTTACTTTTTGCTAGGACCACATCGTACTCCGTTCTGGCCTCACCTGATCTAACTGATACAGCTTGTCTAATGTGCCATTTCTTTAGATCAGGGGTTGGAATTAATTTGTCCTCTGAAACACTCACGCTAGCCATGTTCTTTGGAGCTTCACCTTCCTTCATTGCCATTTGACGCTCAGGTGCTGGTGACGGTAGCGCGACTTCTAATGCAGGAGAGGCAGGCAGTATATGCTCCAAGACGATGTCACGCTTGCGTCACTGGATGAATGAGTGGACGGCACTTTCTAGAGTTGTAATCTCGTCGTTGCAGGGAAATTCCAGCGCGATGTCGGCAAACTGTGGAAATACCGTGTCCACCTAGACCTTTGCATAACCTGGCGCTATCGGGGAATTGTGCAGAACACCCCCTTCTTGGCATGGATAAGCTATTCCTGTACCAGCTTGCAAGGATATGTTCATGACGAGCACATTGAGCTGGCAAGGTGTGGGGTCTTCTATGTCATCCACAGGATAATAGGTGTCATCTAGTTGTTCCAATGGCGTGGACGCGCAACTGTTGTGACGATTTGTAGGGCTGGAGAGAACGTTGTGGACTTGCGACTAGCGCATGGCTTCTTGGACTTGCTGTTGAACTTGTTCTTGTATAGTGCCTTGTAGTTCTTGAAGAACCTTTTCCTCCATCCTTTCCAATTCTTTTTCGACACGCTCTTCTTTGGCTCTCTTCCGACTCCTATAAGAGTCTCCGTGCTCTGGGAATCCCATCTTCCAGGGAATCTTGACCCCAACACCTCATGTCCGACCAGGGTGCTCTTTGTTTCCTAGGGCCGCCATTAGTTCGTCTTTCTCATTGTCTAGGTGGAAATTTCCTTGGCTTGACTTGACGTGCAGCTGCTGAACTCTTTGTGACATTATTTCATCATCGCTGCTTCTGAATGATAGAGCCCCACTAGGCGTGATAGATGCCCTCGCTAGCACGTAATGCTTGACTCGGTCCGGTAGTCCAGTCAAGGGACTTGCGTCAATCAATCGGACCGCATCTAATTCCTGCCTCTCCCATTGAGGAATTTTACCAACGTATCCACTCGTGCCTAGCCTGTGGGGGTGAGTATTCATCCTTGCGATGTTTATGTGGTCCTCACTGGACTTCATTGCCGCTTTATCTTGCTTCATCGCCACAAACTCATCCCAATATGGCTCTAATTTTGGGTAGTCTCTGATGGCTGATCGGTTTTTCTTTACATAATTTGTATTCAGCCTCGCTTTGAAGTTCCTCCATGCCGCATCCATGGTCATCAATGCATCGCAACGCACGAGCTCTTCGGCTCCTTCGGGGAATTCAAACGTGTCTTTCAGCTCTGCCCATAGATCATCTTTGGTGGCGCGGGGCACTTTGTGCCAATCCAAATAGGTGATTGGCAGTTTATCCCTTACGATGTACCCGCATGTTGACCTATACTTTGCTGCTGACTTCTGTGGTGCTACAAGGGGCCCCAGAATCTGACATCTCCGAGATGGTATACCGGCCCTCAGGCTTCTTAGTTTTCCCTCGGCCTCGACGTCTTGCAGCAGGAGCATCATCTGCTGCAGCGGTGGAGACCTCGGCAACTTCAGTGACTGGGTCGATGTTAAGATACCGGCTCGGGCTCGGGTTGGAAGTCTCCTCCATTACAGGATCGGGAGTGGGCTCCATAAGAACTACATTTCGACAAGAAATGTTGATGTGGGATGGAAAGAATAATAAGTTCATAACTGACCAATCGACTTGAAAGAATATTCATACATAGGTTGAGGCAATAACCACATACAAGACAAACACACTACACAAGTTGATTATTATAAGTTGTTCTCAGATGTCGGGTTGTCTTTAAAGGTCTTCCTCGCCACAAGGGCAAGATATAGACGTGTTTGTGACAACCTTACCTTAAATTAACATATTCAATATATATAAGCACGCCAGAATAATAGGTTCTTACTGGACAACCGAAACAGACAGGAGCATGAACAACAAAAAGCATGAAAAATTAATTTGTTGTCATAAACAGTCTATCTTAACCCAATTCCTTACAGAACAATCGATCCCACTTGCAAGGTCCCCAAGTCGCAAGACTGGCTCCTTTTGCAAATCACTGACAAAGAGCAATCACAGAAGAAGATGAAATAAGTACATACTAGCATGCAAGATGAAATAACAAGTGTTCATACTAACATGCTCTCAGATTAGGGTTTGAGTGAAGATCAGGATCTTCACTTCAATCACAAATGGGCTAACAATATATTCAATGAATCGGGCCTTGAACCTTTACCACCTTAACATTCTATTGATTATTCCAATTAACAGCATGAAAAACATTACATGACTCAATGGAAGCATAATTGACATAACCATAGAGATGAAGTAATTCATAAGACTAATGTCAATTGCTCTACGAATCATGTCTACAAAACCAGATTGGTTGATGATTTGTGCTCTCAGATTAGGGTTTAAATGAAGATAAGAATCTTCACCACAATCACAAATGGGCTAACAAATTATTCAATGGATTAGGCCTTGAATTCTTACCACCTTAAAATGCACAATAAAAGAATTGTACTGTCAATATATATACACAATTCAGATCATAACCAGTGCTAGACTTACTAACCGAAACAGTGCAATATTTCTAGATCAACAACTAAATCAATTTAGATGTCTGTGAAATGAAGATAAATCTATTCTTATATCTACCCACAAATACACTCAATGACAACAGATGCATCTAGGCATATCAATGAAAAGTAGGACTTTATCCGCAACCAGTAAGAGTAACCATTTATGAATGCAACCATATCAGTGGAAAGATTAAAAGCATAAACTAAAAACTTAATCATAATACACAATGCATTCAATTCAAAGGCCTCATGCACACACAAACACATAGGTGCCCAAACCTCAGCATTATATATATGCACGCATATAATCACACAATCTCAGAAAAATACAAAATACCAGCATTCATAATCACATTGCACAAAAGGTAAATCCTTGGGACCTTACACATCTTAATCACAAAATCATATATAATACAAATGTTCATATAATCCATTTCGGCCATAAACTCAATAATCACAATAAGCACACCCTAGTTCATCATCGAGCAAGAACAAAGCGCAGAACCGAATGTACTCAAGTCTACAATTCTTCTAAGCATTCAAATCTACAATTCAAGGCCTAATCACAGAAGAAAATGTTCTGATCATACATAAACCCTAGTTCATCATCGAGCAGCACCAATACCTTAGCCAGCAAGAACAAAGCGCAGAACCGAAAATACTCACAGTCGGATGTGGATGACGTTGTCGCCGTGGAGGACGAATTCGGTGCAGAGGTACCGGCGTTGGAGTGGCGGCAGCGTTGGACGAGCTCGGCGTTGACGGCGGTGGCGTCGAGTCCTCCCCACAGACGGCGTTAGCACGGCTTGAGTGGCGAAGCTGCGGTAACCGTGTGGGCGGCTGCGATGGCGTGGTGCGGGAAGCGAGAGGTGAGTGGCGGGAGGAGAATTTTGGAAGTGCGAGGCAGCGAGCTTAGGTTTAAGCCTATGTATGGAGAAATATCTGTGGCGGTTAATAATAAAAACGCCACAGATAACAATTATCTGTGGTGGTTTTATTATTAATCGCCACCAATAGTTATCTCGTATGGTTTTATATTAACTGGCTTTCCATACATAGGCCTAAACCTGTGGCGGTCGCACTTCCAAAAATTCTCCTCCGCCACAGCTTATTATATTAATAACCGCCATAGATAATTGTTATACGTGGCGGTTTTATTATTAACCGCCACAGATAACAGTTATCTGTGGTGGTTTTTATTATTAACGCCACAGATATTGCCCCCAATATAAATCCCTAGACCATGTAAGTGTTATCAGTGGCAATTTTTATTATTAATCGCCACAGATATTTCCCCCAATACAAACTTAGACCAATGTAATTGTTATCAGTGGCGGTTTTTGTTTAAAACCGCCACAGATACCCCTATCCCTTCTTAGCCATTTAAAAGGCTATGAAAATACAGGAGTGGCCTACAAAAGGATGGCTACGCATCAGACTGAACTACAAATACAGATGACTACGCATCAAACCGATCGAGCTACAAATACATATGACTACGCATCTTCACTGAGCGAACCATTGTTGCTGCGACACCGAAGATGAAGAAAAGAAGTGCGACAGCGTTTTTCATCGAACCTGATACATTAGAGTGTATGATTTGCTATATGCCATACGATGCACAAGTGTTTTTTTAATTTTAAAAGGAATTATATGTGATTATTAAAATTTTATATATTCACAATAATTTCATACTGTTTTTGGGAAGATATGGTAAAATTTTAGTTGGACAAACATATCACATTCGCAGTCAAAAGGAGTCATATCACATTTCACTTCGTTACCTTATTTTTCACATATACAAGGACAAATATTGCGATTACTTGTAACTAATTATTTTCTTTTACCATTTGGTCTTGGTTGTGATCATCACGATGATAGGTAACTTCTTGAGTGGCTTCTTCCTCGAGGCTGATGATGCCATCTACGAAAGGAGGCAACTCATCAAACTGGTTATACTCTTCCTCATCCACGACATTCTCAACTCCGACGATCCTTCCTTTTCCTTGAAGAACTACATAGTGCTTCTTATCTACCGAGTTGATTACATAGAAGACTTGTGCTACTTGCTTCGCAAGTACGAATGATTCGTCTCTGTATCCGATATGTGCGATGTCCATAGTAGTGAAGCTATACTTGTCAACTTTGACACCCTTTGGGAGTTGGACCCAACGACACGAAACACCGGAATCTTGAAAATGCAGTAATCAAGCTCCCAAATCTCCTCTATGAACCCATAGTAGTTGCGCTTCTTACTGCCTGTGTTGTCGTATGCATCTATACAGACACCATTGTTTTGGTAAGTGCTTTTGCTATCCTGAGCTCTAGTGTAAAATGTATATCCATTTATATCATATCCTTGCCATGTCACGATTGTACCTGAAGGCCCTTTTGCTAACCACCTCAACGTAACAATTGTTTCTTCACCAGACATGTGCTCCCTGAACCAATGATTGAACAAACGATTGTGCTCTTTTGTTATCCAAACCTTTGACCGTCCACGGTTTTCCCTCCGTAGCTTATCCTTGTGTATATCCATATACGGGTACACCTCAACTGACTATTGCAAGACCATGAAATGGGCCTGTTCGAACAAAACATTATCGTAACAATTTGTAGATTTCTTTCCTATTACACCTTTCCCAGTTAGCCTGCCCTCATGGCGGGATACAGGCACTCCTACTAGTTCAACATCATCCATGTAATCGACGCAGAACTCAATAACCTCCTCGGTTGCGTAACCTTCTACAATGGAGCCTTCCGGCAGAGATCGATTACGTACATATTTCTTCAGAACACCCATATACCTTTCGAACGGGTACATCTGATGTAGGAATACGGGGCGCAAATATTTATCTCATTCACAAGGTGAACAATGAGATGAACCATGATATCAAAAAATGATAAAGGAAAGTACATATCTAGCAGGTATAGAGTCTGGACCACATCAGCTTGTAGTTCATAAAGTCCAACAGGATCGATGACTTTCTGTGAAATCGCGTTAAAAAAGAAACACAACCTCATGATTGCCTCTCGGACCTTGTCAGGTAAAATACCTCTAATTGCAATTAGTAGCATTTGTGTCAACATCACATGACAATCATGAGACTTCATGCCAGTTAACTTCAAATCTTTCATCGACACCAGTTTCTTGATGTTTGCCGAGTAATCAGACGGAACTTTAACACCATGCAAGCACTTGCAGAAGTCTGTTTTCTCTTTCTTGGACAAGGTGTAGCAAGCTGGGGGAAGGTAAAGTCGGCCTTTCCCGGTGTCTTGAGGATGTAGCTCGGCTCTGATTTTCATATCTTCTAGATCTCTTCGTGCCTTCAGTCCATTCTTTGTTTTGGTAGGAATATTCAATAAAAGACCAAGCACACTGTTACATACATTTTTCTCTACATACATGACGTCGTTGTAGTGTCGAACTTCTAAGTCCTTCCAATAGGGCAAGTCCCAAAATATGGATCTCTTCTTCCATGTCCTCTTCTCAGTATGGGACCTCTTGATGCATTATCAGTACTCCCCTTTCCAAGTACAACATTAAGATCCTTAACCATATCATAAACCTCTTCCCCACGAAGAGGCCTTAAAGCTGAACTATCTTCCTTTGTCCCGTCAAATTGTTTCTTCATATTGTGGTATGGATGATTCCTGCGAAGGAACCTACGGTGACGCATGTACACTGTTTTCCTCGAGTTGTTGAGCCACATACTAGTGGTTTCATCTAGGCACTGGGGACATGCTTTGGCTCCTTTTATAGAACGGCCAGAAAGGTTACCAAGGGCAGGTAAATCATTGATGGTGCGGAACAACAATGCACGTAGAGTGAAGTACTCCCGTTTGTACTCGTCGCATACGTGTACACTTTCGTTCCACAGTATCACAAGATCTTCCACCAAAGGTTGTAGGTATACATCAATATCATTGCCAGGTTGTCTCGGCCCTTGGATAATTAGCAGCGACATCATAATGTACTTTCGTTTCATACACAGCCAAGAAGGAAGGTTGTAGATACAGAGAGTCACGGGTCAAGTGCTATGAATGCTGCTCATGTTACCGAAAGGATTCATTCCATCCGTACTCAAGCCAAGCCTTACATTCCTCGGTTCGTTTCCAAAGTTCTCCCTGAAGTGCCTATCGATGTTTCTCCACTGGGCAGAATCAGCAGGGTGTCTTAGTTTTCCATCCCTCTTACGCTCTTTCGAGTGCCATCGCATCAATTTGGCGTGTTTTTTGTTTCCAAATAAATGCTTCAAACGAGGTATTACTGGCAAAAATCACACCACCTTAGCGGGAGCTCCTTTCTTCACCTCGATACCTTCGCTGTCATCGCCCTTACGCTTGTATCGCGATGCTTTGCACACCGGACATACATACTTGTCTGCATAGTCTTTGCGATAGAGTATACAGTTGTTTGGACATGCATGTATTCTTTCTATTTCTAATCCCAAGGGACATACAACCTTCTTTGCTAGATACGTGGTTTTAGGCAACACATTTCCCTCTGGAAGCAAGTCTGCTAAGAGATATAACAACGTCGTGAAACTCTTGTCCGACCAACCATTGCCTGCCTTCAATTTCAACAGTGAAAGCGCGGTGTGCAACTTTGTGAATTCCTCCTTGCAACCCGGGAACAAAGGTTTCTCCGAGTCCTCCATCAAACCCTTGAATTGATTAAACTCTCTCTGACTAGTGTAGTTCTCTTATGCATCACGCAACATTCGAGCCATATTATTGTCATCATCGACGACCAACCTATCCTCATTGGATCCATAATTGATATCATCTGCCATATTGCCGGCTCCGTCGTCGTCAACGTTAACACATTGAAGTATGATCTCCTCTTCGCCGTGCCTTATCCAACTTGTATAGCCAGGTACAAAACCCCTCCAAATCAAGTGCAAGTGGATATGGTCTTTGTCTGAAAACATCTTCTCATTTTTGCAATCAATGCATGGACAATGTATGTACTTTGTCTTCTTTTGCAAGCTATTCTCCTCGACGGCTCTTAGAAAAGAAGAAATGCCATCGATGTATTCTTGGCTGTAATGGTTCGCATTGTACATCCAACTCCGGTCCATCTACAATAATTAATTAATGTAATCAATTATTCATATCAAATAATCTTAATTAAAATTGGCTAACAATAGCCACTAATGGAGCAAGATGTATATACACACACTAATGGTAATTACAAAACAAATCTTATTTACTTAATTTTTATATGTGTTCATACCTAGCCAAAATTAAATTTATCCTTTCAAAGTGCTACATAATAAATTCATTATCTCCAAATGCAAGCCAGCTTAATGATTACCCTTCTACCATATTAGCTAAATTTTAATTTTTATTAATATCCAATAATCGTAATTAAATAAATTTGATATACACTTGATAAAAATTGGCTAACAATAGCCACCAAATGGAGCAAGATGTATATGCACGCGCTAATGGTAAGAAATTAATGGTAATTAAAAACAAATCTTATTTACATCATTTTCAATACTCATACCTAGCCAAAATTAAATTTAACCTCCGAATGAGCTACATAATATACTCATCATTTGAAAATACAAGCCAATTTCAAGATCACCCATCTACCATATTAACTAAAATTTATTTTTTGACAATAGCCAATAATCTTAATTAATTAAATATTGCATATATACTTGATCATATTTAATCATCTAAAAAAGGTAGACAACTTAATCTAATGGAGCAAGATAATAAATTCATCATCCACAAAATGCTAGGAAAATAAAAACAAACTAAATCTAAACCTTAATTAAACTAGCTCTAAGCATTAAATTGCAACGACACCAGTACAAATGAAGAGAGGAGAACGAATCACACACCTTAGAACAATTACAGGAAGTAGAAGCACAAAAATCTTTGCAAAACGAAATATGAAATCAGCTAGTCCTTGTTTTGACTCGGGGAGGAAGATGACCATGGCGTGGCTGCAGGGGGTACTTATAGGAATATTATTTGTGGCGGTTTTTAATTAAGACCGCCACAGATATTAATATTAGTGGCAGTTTTAACAAAAAACAGCCACAAATTATCAGTGGCGGTTTCAAATAAAAACCGCTACAGATAATTTTATTATCTGTGGCGGTTCTATCCAAAAACCGCCATAAATAGTTCCGAGATTATTTGTGATGGTTCCAAAGAAAAACCGCCACAAATAATCAGTTATTTGTGAAGATTCTAAAGGAAAACCGTCACAAATATTCTTCCCGCCATTCTAAACTTTAGAACCGCCACAGATAAGTGTATTTGTGACGGTTCCAAAAACCGCCACTAATAAGGCGTCACCTATATACTGTTTTGTGGTAGTGACTGCATCGGTCATTGTGTCGTTTCGTTTATTCCATTGCATCAATCCTTTTCCTTTTCATCCTTTAGCTGATTGTTTCTGTTTTTGCTCTAAGATCATTGTGTCGTTTCCTTTATTCCATTGCATCAATCCTTTTCCTTTTCATCCTTTAGCTGATTAGCTGCAACGACTAAGGTCTAAGGACAGCATCTTTGTCTAGCTGCATATCCGTTGTGGCACACGCATCATTCGCAGCTCTCTTCGTTGTTCAGTTAGCTCCACGTACATTTTTGCTTTTTTTAGACAAATCGAATTTCCGTCCCATCATTTGAGGATATATAGACACGACCTTAAGGTCCCATTTGTCTTTATTTCTCCTTGCACGGAACAAGGTTCCAAATTTTGTTTTCAGATTACATCTCAATGACAACCGAAATCTGAAATTTCCGTGGGATTTCAAAATTTTGGACAAAATTCAAATCTAAAATTTTTTGGACCGGTATTTCTGAGATTTTTGCCAAAATCACTGAAATTTTGGCGAAATTTCGGTGATTTTCAACCTCCTATGAAATGGTCTCTCGAGGCTAGAAAAAATTGGGAAAAAATATGAGTACATACCGGACCGTCGCTCAGTCGGTAGAGCATGTGCTCTTAGCTTTGTGGTCGTGGGTTTGAATCCCACTCTGAACATTAAATTTTTTCACTTTGTTTCCGGTTTCTACTTCCATACTAGATATATAAAAACAATCCATTGCCACTAGGATTTAGGCCCGGGGTCTAGCTCAGTCGGTGGAGTGTACGTAGATTTTAGCTTCCTGGTCACAGGTTCGAATCCGGGATCTAGCTAAGGGCGGATACGGATATTTTTTTCGGATCACGGATACGGATCACGGATACGGATCTGGATTATCCGATGAAGCGATCTTGTCGGATATCCGGAAGAGCACTTGACTACTCGGGGTCTCGCCGTCTCGGGCAGTTGGGCTTTGCCTTTAGTCATTAGTAAAACTAAAACCCTAGTGATATCCTCACATGATGGTAGCACTGGATGTGTGGTAGAAAATTTTCATTTGTGAATATGACATACTATTTCTGACATAAATCTACTCATACAAACTATAGTCTTTAAACATGCTAGAAGTAACAATTATTTAGTGTTGATTTGATTTTTCACTACAAGAGTTTAAACCATGAGAGATTCCTTCCTTGTTAACGGTGTTGCTTTCAAGAAGACATTTTCATATGCTGGATTTGAGCAACAACAAAGGAAGTTCCTGAATCCAAAGATTCTTTTGTTGAACATTGAGCTAGAATTAAAATCAGAGAAAGAAAATGCTTGAACTCCATGAGAATTTAGTTCTGTCATGTTCATTTCATGTTCCCAAGGAACTATATGCTTGAACTCCATGAGAATTGCTATTCGTGCTGTCAACTTTAAGAACCGTTGTACTGAGCATAGAATTAAGATTCTTTTGTTGAACATTGAGCTAGAATTAAAATCTGTTCGGTTGTTTATTGCGCTATTATTGGTTGCTTGCCTACTTGATATAATTCGGTGCTGCGGTTGTTTATTGTGCTGTTATTGGTTACCCTGGTGCCGTTCCTATTTCCACTGCCCAGGTATTCAAAGCTGTGTCTGCTTCTATTTTGTTGCCTGCCAACATTATGATTCAAGCCTTCAAAATCATTTTGCTAATCAATGTAGGGTGAAGAGCTGAGGAAGCTAGATGGTGCAGCTGCCTACATCAAGTGCAGCTCAAAAACACAGCGCCGTTGCTGCTACTTGTGGACTACTGGACTGTGGTTGAGTTTGACTAGCATGTTGTAATATGACTAGCAATAGCATGTTGTAATACTAATATGACTAGCATGTTGCTGCTACATGTGGACTGTGGTTGAGTTTGACTAGCATTTCCATGTTGTAAATTGTAATATGACCTTGTCATGGCGATGCCTCAAGTTGTTCACGAGACTTATAGCTACGCTGAAGCTTGAACTTCATTTATGAACAACTTTTGTTGATTGGATATGGTTTACATCATGTTTAGATGGATCATCTTGTTTACATTTTAGACCAAAAATATAAATTTAATTCACTTTATTTTAACCTATAAGTTTCAGATTTCAGGAGAAACTAGAATCTAAAGTTCTACCAAACAGGCCTTAAGTCAGTTAGGTTCGACAGTCTCAACAATATTATAATTTTTTCACTTTCTTTCCGGTTTCCACTTGCATACTAGTTATATAAAAATCCGTTGCCACCAGGACTCGAACCCAGGTCTCAGCGCTGAAAGATATCAGTCCTAAACAGGTTAGCTAGCTAAATTCCATTTGTTAAGCTTTTATACATATATGTACCATATATATGTATTCCAGTCCTAAAAACATCAGCAAATTTCAATAGTTTAAAATTTTTGTAGATGGTTTTGATGTATCACTAATGTTCTCATAAAATTTTTTAGATGATGATCAAGTTTGAGAAATTTTTAAAAATTTTGACAGTGCTACTGTTCTCATAAAAGGCTGAGTACATATATTGTTTCCATAGATTTGATTGAGCAATCAAATAGGTTTAGAAATTTTAAAACTTTTAGAGAAGGGTTCTGAGGCAATTCTTAAGTTCTTCTAATAATTTTGGATCATGATCACACTCGACTGAATTTATAAAATTCTGACATGGTTACTGTCTCATTTATGTTCTCTCTTTTTGATTTTTCAAAGATAATAAATGAAGTTCAATTCTTTGGGAAAATTTTCTATATGATCCTATACTGCTAAATATAGTGCCAGCAAAATACACTTTCCTTTTTGGCTTTTTCTCTCCTCTCTCCCCCTGACAGGCCTGATCGATCGGGTCATGCAACTGCCGGAAATGACTCCAAGTAGGCATCATAGATTTGAGAATTTCATTGTCTGGACCATCGACTGATGAAGCAAAGTGTAAAGGGGTACTCCCAGATTTGTCCCTGTGTTTGGTTAGGTCCTTGTTCCAGTGTAACACCATTTTTGTTATCAGAAGTAGAAGTAATTTGTAATTATACTACAAAGGAAATGGAGCTCCTATGCACCATCGCGGTACACAAATATGCAATCCTAGCCAGCAGATTACTTATGTATCCGGAAAAAAGCATACTAGAAAAGCAATTTGCGATGTTTGTGCCAGTCCCCTGGTTTGTGCCATCATATTTAACTTAATTCAGCGTTCAGAGTCTATATCACAACCCTGGATCCTCTAACACGAGCACTTGTACCGTGCTTTTGTCGCCATAGCGAATCGCCTCGTGCAACGCCGTCTCCCCGCGCCTTTACAGCTTCCTCAGCGGTGTCCTCACCCTCGCCGTCCTCGCCTCTGGCCAAACCGATCAGATGGTAGACCATTTTAAGCCTCCCGCCCTGGCAGCCGGCCAGGTGCACCGGCGTGTCGCCCTTCTTGTTGGGTGCGTGTAGTAGGTGCCTGTCCTTGTCGTAGATCAGGGTTGCGCATTCCAAGCTGCTCGGGCATGCCGCCAGAACGGGGAGCGCGGTGTCCCCCCTCAAAGTTCGCTCCTACAAGCAGCGACGTCGGTGCAGTAGTGCAGACTGATCACTACCTTCTCGGGCTGCACTGGCAGAAGTTTGCAGTGCAATCAAGCTTCCGTTGGTGCCGTTGCTGACTGTGATCAGTCTGTTCTTAAAGCATCTCCAATAGTGCCACTTCAGATAGCTATAAAGATGCTATCTCAGCATTTTGCTTAGGTGGAAGAGAGAAAATGAGGAGAAAGATATAGACTAGCTACTAATGTATAGTCAGGCTATAACTGATTCCAAAGCACTTATTATCTATTACATGTGGGCTAATATTTAATTTTATAGATAATGCTATAGCTAATCTATTGAAAAGATTATCTATATGTTATCTATAGATGACATGAATATTTCTTATAGCTAGTACCATTAGAGATGCCCTTAATGTACAGGACGATTCTGCACTTGGCACCACGGGAGGGCCCTGAGGTAGATCCGCGTGGCACGATGCCATGATCACATCCCACCTGCCTGCTACGAATTCTCTTCCGGTCAGTTGTTTCTCTCATCGATCGTATGTAGGAAATATATAGGATGCTACAGTGACTAAACAGTCTACTGACGTATATCTCCACAGTGCACTGAAGTGATCATCTCCCACTTTGCTTCTGTCTGTATTTATTAATTCACGACTTATTAAGTAGTTTTATAAACACCGTACTCCTGTAGTTGAGCCCGATACATCGCTGGCATTTTGTGTTCTGAAAATATAATCCGCAATTTGATTAGTTCGAGTTAACAAATTGCTTCAACATGTTCAATAGTTGTGAAAAAATACTGTTAAAAAATTAATCCCATTCGAATTTTAGGAGCAATAATTGTTGGATTATTTGGGCAAAGCCCACTTAATTGAGACAAAAAATCCTAGAAAATCTCAAAGGCCCATTCATGAGGAGGCATGTGTGTAAGCATTAGTCCCATATTGCTTGTGGAGGTGGAGGATGACCAATTTATAAGGGAGAGTTCTTTCCACCTTCCTAGAACCATGTGGGAGAAAGGGAGAAAGCCCTCACGCGTGCGCTCGCCTCGCCTCGCCTCGGCGGGGCGGGGCGGGGGGCGCGGGTGTGCGGCACCTGCGTGAATGGTCCGCCGAAATCCGATCCAGGGCCTTACGCAGACACAACCTCCTTTTGCAGTTTATTCTTTTTGCTACTCGGGATAGTCGCGTTTGCAGTATGAGATTCGGACTCCGTAACAGACTCCAATCGTGGCACGTCCTCGAGTCACGTTCGGTCACGGTTACCAGAGTAACCCTATAAATAGCCGTCGTAATCTTCTCCATCCCGAGCGCCGACGTGCATCTGCAATCGGGAGAGCAGGTCTCCGGAACCCTTCGTCTTCGAGATCCTGCACCGGGAGAGGGCGAATAAGGTTTTTGGGAAGCGCTCCGCGCGACTGCTCAAGATCGTCACCACGGCTCGTCTTTTTCTGTTCTGCTTTGGGCGTTATCGTAGCAGCGGCTCCTGCGACGCGCCATCACCAACGTCGACCTCGTCAACACCGCAACACGTCATCATCCTCTTCTGCTCAGTACGTTCGATCTGCTCTAATCTCGTGGTTAATCATGTTTATCAAGATGATCATGATGTTCGTGCTATCTAGTATGTTAGAGATATACATGCTAGTTTCTGTGATGCTGTTCATGATTTATATTCGAAATTTAATCTGGAAAATGTCTAATTTCTCAACAATCCAAAAACCTTATTGTAGACATTTTACTGGATTAATAATGGCTAGATTTGCCGACGCACTGAGGCCGGAGAAATTCTCTGGTGTGCACTTTAAGAGGTGGCAAGTCAAGGTCACGCTCGCTTCGGCTATGAATGTATTCGGGTTAGTAAAGGCAAGTCTGAAGGTGATCTCTCGCCGAAAGCGAGAAGAGTTTCACGGATGCCAATACTCTCTTTGTGGGATGCATTCTTAGCGTTCTTGCCGACCGTCGTGTGATGTGTACATGCACATAACAGACGCGAAGGTCTTCAGGATACACTGCGAATGCCAAGTTCGTGCATCGGATCTGGCGATGAACTGTATGTCATGGAAAACTTTCATGACTATAAGATGGTGATAATCCCTCTGTTGTAGAGCAAGCCCATGAGATCTGATGCATTGTCAAGGAACTCGAACTCTGGAATGTATCTTACCCGATCCTTTTGTGGCGGTTGCATTATTGCAATGCCTCCCTCGTGGAGGAGTTTGGCACTACTCTAAAACATAAGAGGACAAAGATATCGATCAAAAATCGATGGCGTCCTTGATGTTGAAGAGAAGGCTCGGGCTAAGGATTTCAATGGTAAAGGAGCCGAGGGCCAGTCCAGCGCCAACATGGTTCAGAAGAACTACGGCAAGAACAAAGGGAAAAACAAGCCTAACAAGACTACCAACTTCAAGAAGAAGAAGATGAACAAGGCTAAGCTGCCCTGCTTCACATGTGGTGAGGTCGGACACTTTTCCAAGGAATGCCCTGATCGTGCAGACCGTCGAGGGAAAAAGGCCAATAATGGATAGACGTCCAAGGCTGTCAACACAGTGACCGTTAGCAATGCTGGAGATGCAGGGTATGGTAATTTACCTTCGTATTCTCGATATTTCGTCTTCCGTTGGTGGATTGATCTGGTGCTAATGTTCATGTGTGTTCGACATCAATATGTTCTCTTCTTATCGGTCATTCGGGATTCCTCCGTCCGATGGGGAATGGGTCACATGCTTCATTCATGGCTTCGCACGATGGATCTGAAGTTCACCGGGAAAGATCGTGCGGTGAGAGCGTGCAGCATGTCCTTCTATCAACAAGAATCTCGTCAGTGGCTCCCTTCTATGCAGAGATGGGTTTAAGGTAGTGTTAGAGTCCAATAAAGTAGTTGTGTCCAAGCATGGACTATTTATTGGTAAAGGCTATGATTGCGGAGGCTTGTTCCGCTTTTCCCTTTCAGATTTCAATAATAAGTCTGTGAACCATATTTGTGGTAGTGTTAATGATGATGCGAGTACTTGGCACTCTCGTTTATGCCACATTAATTTTGGTCTTATGAATCGGCTTTTCAGCATGAGTTTAATTCCGAATTTCACTATTACCAAAGGTTCTAAGTGCCATAGTTGTGTGCAATCGAAGCAACCTCGAAAGCCTCACAAGGCGGCTGAGGAGAGGAACTTGGCACCTCTAGAACTCATACATTCTGATCTGTGCGAGATGAATGGTGTGTTGACAAAGGGTGGAAAGAGATATTTCATGACATTGATTGATGATGCGACTAGATTTTGCTATGTTTACTTGTTGAAAACTAAGGGCGAGACGCTAGACTACTTTAAAATCTATAAAGTGAAGTTGAAAATCAACTAGAGAGAAAGATCAAACGTCTTAGGTCGGATCGTGGTGGCGAATTTTTTCCCAAAATCTTTGATGATTTACATGCGGAACATGGTATTATTCATGAGAGGACACCTCCTACTCGCTTCGAATCAAGCGGGATTCGAGAGGAAAAACCGCATCTTGGTGACTTGGTGAACGCCATGTTAGACACCTTTGGTTTATCTAAGGCATGGTGGGGGAGGTGTGTTGACTTCATGTCATGTCTGAATAGAGTTCCCAATGAAACATGGAGAAGACCCTTACGAGAAGTGGGTTGAAGAAAACCATCACTTTCTTACTTGCGCACATGGGGATGCTTGGCGAAAGTCAATGTACCGATTAACAAAAAGCGTAAGCTCGGGCCTAAGACGATGGATTGTGTCTTTACGGGATATGCTCGGTGAGCATCGCTTATAGATTTTAGTAGTTAAATCGATGTGCACGATATGTATGTTGATACTATTATGGAGTCTCGTGATGCTACGTTTTTTGAGAATATATTTCCGATGAAAGATATGCATAGCACTTCTAGATTTTCTTCTCAGATAATTCCTGAGTCTATTACACCTATTGAGTCTTCTCAGCAACCACTTGAGAAAATCCTAGAGGAGGATGACAATGAAGCTCCTAGAAAGAGCAAGAGACAGAGGATTGAAAAATCCTTTGGCAATGATTTCATTGTGTACCTCGTGGATGATACTCCCACGTCCATTGCAGAGGCATATGCATCTCCAGATGCAGACAATTGGAAAAAAGCTGTCTAGAATGAGATGGACTCGATTCTCGCCAATGGGACTTGGGAGGTGAGTGAACGACCCTATGGTCAGTAAACACTGTACTGTAAGTGGGTGTTCAAGAAGAAGCTTAGGCCTAATGGTACTATTGAGAAGTACAAGGCTCGGCTTGTGGCTAAGGGTTACACCCAAAAAGAAGGCGAAGATTTCTTTGATACTTATTCACCTGTTGCTAGAATGACCACCATTCGAAAATTACTTTCCCTGGCTACCTCATACGGTCTTCTCGTTCATCAAATGGACGTGAAGACAGCTTTCCTTAATGGAGAGTTAGATAAGGAAATCTACATGGAGCGACTGATGGGTATGTAGTAAAGGGTCAAGAGAGCAAGGTGTGTAAATTATTGAAATCTTTGTATGGCTCAAACAAGCACCTAAGCAATGGCATGAGATGTTTGACACCACTTTGACCTGCGAACTTTGTCATTAATGAGGCCGATAGATGTGTATACTATCGCTATGGTGGGGGTGAAGGAGTTATATTGTGCCTTTATGTGAGCGATATCTTGATCTTTGGCACAAATATTGATGTGATCAATGAGGTCAAGTCTTTTACGTCAAAGAAATTTCATATGAAAGATCCGGGAGAAGTCGGCGTAATTCTGAACATCAAGCTTATTAGGATGAGAGTAGGATTACTCTTTCGCAATCCCACTATGTGGAGAAGGTCTTGAGCGGTTTGGCTTTATGGACAGACAAGCCCTCTCCCCTCCTTATGATCCGGTGTGACACCGAGAAAGAATAAGAGAATTGGCTTAAACCAATTGAGATATTCTCAGTTGTTGGTTCGCTCATGTATCTTCTTTGGTGCAACGAGACTGATATATCATTTCTTTGTGAGCAAATTGAGTAGGTTCATGTCAAACCCGGTTTCGATCATTGGCATGCACTTGAAAGGGTAATGCGCTATTTGAAAGGTACTATGAGTTTTGCGATTCACTATTCACGGCACCCTGCAGTGCTTGAGGGATAGAGTGACTCGAACTGGATTTCTGATGTTGATGAGCTCTATGCTACTAGTGGATATGTGTTTATCATTGGTGGTGGTGCAGTGTCATGGAGGTCTTGCAAGCAGACCATTTTGACAAGGTCAACCATGGAGGCGAGCTCACGCTTTAGATCTGACCACCGAGAGGCAGAGTGGTGCGTGAGCTCTTGATGGACTTGCGGTGGTTGAAAAACCAATACCGCTATCCTTATGAATGTGACAATCAATGCTGTGATTGCTAAAGTGAATAGTGCTAAGGATAATGAAGTCATCAAGACACGTCAAAAACGCATCAAGTCTCAGAAATTGAGAAACTCCGGAGTTATAAGTGTGACTAATATTCAAGCAGACAAAAACTGGCAGATCCTTTACGAAGGGACTATCACGGAATGTGATAGAAGGTGCATCGAGGAGATGGGTATGAGACCCATATAAGTTGCAATAGTGGTAACTTGACCTTTGTGATCGGAGATCCCGTGAATTGGGTCTGGGTAAAACAAGCTATTGGCGAACCGAGGAGAGTGTCTGTTACCCTCTCTAAGTGAAGATGCAATACTCTCAAAATGTTGTAAGCAGGATGGCGATATGCCTTAATGTGTTTCTATTGGCTATAACTAGCGAAGATCTTTGTTCTATAGAGCATTCTTGAAAGAACACACCTATATGAGCCCGATTGTCTAAAGTCGCGAGATATGAGACTCGGGTGATCTCTAGTAAGCTCATGAAGAGACCATGGAGTACGACTCATATGCTCCACCATGGAGAAGGCTCTTGGCGGCCAGTGTATCGGTTATGACTTTGAGTGAAACTGTTCACACAAAACTTGCAATTCAAGGCATAGTCCATTGTACAAGTTGTGGATGGGTGTAGCTTGGAGCTCTAGGCGAAGTTCAACTTAAGGTCTCTGCTGGCTTATTTGGTATATTAAGCAAGAGTGAGTATTGGCAAATCTCTAAATGGACCTTGAGATCTGGTGGGGGATTGTTGGATTATTTGGGCCAAGCCCACTTAATTGAGACAAATAAATCCTAGAAAATCTCAAAGGCCTATTCATGAGGAGGCATGTGTGCAAGCATTAGTCCCATATTTCTTGTGGAGGTGGAGGATGACCAATTTATAAGGGAGAGTTCTCTCCACCTTCCTAGAACCATGTGGGAGAAAGGGAGAAAGCCCTTACGCGTGCGCTCGCCTCGCCTCGGGCGGGCTCGGGGCGAGGCGGGCGCGCGCGTGGCGTCGACACTGCGTGAATGGTCCGCCGAAATCCGGTCCAGGGCCTTGCGCAGACGCAGCCTCCTTTTGCAGTTTATTCTTTTTGCTACTCGGGATAGTCGCGTTTGCAGTATGAGATTCGGACTCCGTAACAGACTCCGATCGTGGCACGTCCTCGAGTCACGTTCGGTCACGGTTACCAGAGTAACCCTATAAATACTACGTCGTGCACCCGTGCAGAGAGATATGCAAACACATCGTTAGGGTTTTGCCACCTCTCACTGCTACCGTCGCCGTCGTAATCTTCTCCATCCCGAGCGCCGACGTGCATCTGCAATCGGGAGAGCAGGTCTCCGGAACCCTTCGTCTTTGAGATCCTGCACCGGGAGAGGGCGAATAAGGTTTTTGGGAAGCGCTCCGCGCGACTGCTCAAGATCGTCACCACGGCTCGTCTTCCTGTTCCTGCTGCTGGACGTCGTCGTAGCCAGCGGCTCCTGCGACGCGCCGTCACCAACGTCGACCTCATCAACACCGCAACCGCACCTACTACGTCAACACCGCAACCGCATCGCAACACGTCGCCATCCTCTTCTGCTCAGTACGTTCGATCTGCTCTAATCTCGTGGTTAATCATGTTTATCAAGATGATCATGATGTTCGTGCTATCTAGTATGTTAGAGATATACATGCTAGTTTCTGTGATGCTGTTCATGATTTATATTCGGAATTTAATCTGGAAAATGTCTAATTTCTCAACAATAATTAGTGCACCCAGCCGCCCGTTAACAACAACAAATTTGAAAATTTTCCATGGCAATGAGGAGGATGGTCAGAAGTGAAAGAGTATAAAAGAAATCACTCACAATAATTTACATTGATCTCTCCAGTGGTACTTATAGTATACGTACAGTGGAGTTAGAGATAACATACATGCTGTGTAACACCCCGGCACCCACAGTGCTTTGAGTGTCACCAAAACAGGAAATAAAACTAGATAAGGAAGATCAACTCTAATAGTACTCCGAAATCCACTAAAAGTTTCGGCAACACCTTCCCAAAAATAGAGGACATCCACTCAGCAGACAAAAGACAATAACCAATCTAATAACAATAACAAGTCATGGTATCAATTGACCATCATGACCACTAAGCACACAACTAAGCAATAAAACTAGAAGACGATCACAAGGTAAAATTTCAAGCAAAAACACCTAGGAATCTAATCAACACATTTTAGCAGCTATCTCCTAGCAACTATTAATCTTTAGCAACATGGAGATAATAATGACCTCAACACATTTATTACAATAGACTCAACTAGTTATCAATATGGATCATTCTTTCAACCTATTATTTGTACATGTCACAAGGTGAGTGAAGTGTAGCTATTTTCCATCCCGACGAGCTGTTCTCAGAGTACCTAAAAAGAAACATTAAACAAACAAGCGTGAGTCCAAAGACTCAGCAAAGAGCATCACAAAACAAATTAACACAATTAAATCAAAAGTAAGAGCATATTTGTTATCCAAATGCACAAATTCATAAAACAATAGTATCAACAACATTTACCTTGTTTCACTTCATTACTAAATTCTTACGCATACCTCTTTAAATCTTTTTGGATGAGTCCACGACTCGATCCCAACTCTGCACCTTTCCATTTAACTCAAAATCATCGTTAGAATGCAATGCGACATGAATACTCTCTTCGATGCACGTACCGGTACTGCCGAGTGCGTGTGCACCCTCACGTCCCATCCATCCCGTGGAAAGTGCCTACTCTTACTGTCTCGCTCCCATTCACCTCGAAGAATGGGACTACGAGGTAGGACTTTCGTGTTCACTACGTGTGAACACAGAAGCCCGTATCAGAATGGGTCGCCTCTTCCATTATGAATGCACAAATGCAATTAACACAATTAAATCACAACTACCTTCATTTCTAATAATTCGCATATCCAACTTTAACTACATGATCACCAACATTACTCACATCCCATACTTAACATTCATATGCAACTAATCGATTCACAACACATATGACATACTCATATATCAATGAACTTACCATTTGCATCATCATAATAACCAAACTCATAATTATCAACATATTCAAAACCATATAGCAAAGCATGCCACAAATATTTTTAGCATTTGATCTACATGATACACTTGCCGTCTACCGAGAGGAGTTGAGTGGCGGGAAGAAGAAGTCACTCCCGAAGCTAATCCACCTAGAAACATAATTGCGTACTCAATTTCACAAGTTCTAGAGTCAACAAACAACAACAAACAACGTATTTACTCCCTAAATCAAAACTGCCCCAAACTCTGAATTTTTAAACAAAACTGGTTTGGGTAGCCCACTTCGCCAAAGCATAACTATTGCTATACAACTTCAAATTAAGCAAACGAAGACATTTTAAGTATCTACACAAAATTTCCCATCTATCTCTAGGCAATTGTAAAATCCAAATCGGCCTCTATCTTATCCTAATTCATAGAACAAAGTCGAATCTGCTATTAGTCACAATTTGGACAGCAAAAAGGTAAAACTTGCATAACTTTTTAATGGTTGAACTAAAATTCAAGCTCTTGGACTCTAAATGAGCAGAAGAGGATAACCTAGAGTTACCCCATAGCCATTTTTTCAACAACTCAATTTAAAGTCCCCAAACTGAAATCTGAACCTCAGACCAAACTCTGAACTTTCAGCCTACTTCCAGTATGGACAGCAACTTCAACTCAACATAACTTTTAATTCCTAACTCCAAATCAAGAAAACAAATACCTTTTCTAAATCTACAGGAAATTTCATACATTTATCTAGGCAAACGAAAAACCTAATTCGGTCTATAGCTGTGTTTATTCTTCAGCTGAACATTTCAGCCCTACTAGCAACCCAATCTGGACAGCAAACACTAAAAATGGCATAAATTTTAATTGGATTAATGGATTTTCATGTTCTTGCACTCAAATTAAAGGGGAAAGGATTATCTACAACTTCTTCTACATCCAAATAAACATGCAACCAATCTAAGTGCCTCAAATCGACACTACAAAACAGGCAAAGAATCTACTCAAAAAACAGGGATGTTTCCCTCCAGCATTGGTCTAGTTTCCCCCCAAAAATTTCAATCCTAAGGACTCTAGAACCACTCTAGCCAGCCAAAAACCTCCAGATCTGAGCTCCAAAGCAATCCTCCATGGGGGAAGACCCACTTACCAAAGGAAGAAGCAAGGGATGGAGGGAGCTGCTGCTGCTGACCAGCCGAGTTGGAGAAGAGGCGCCAGCCTTGGGGTGAGGGAGGAACCAGGGAGGAGCTCCATTTGAGGGGGGAAAAACTTGGAGAGGAGGAGGAGAGCCCCATACTGCTGGAGGTGGGAGGAGGAGCCGAAAATGGGGGAGGAGGCGCAACAGGAAGAGGTGGAGTCGAGTGGGGGGAGGAGCTTCCCATGCAGTTCGGTTGGGAGGAGGAAAAAAAAGAGAGGGGAGTGAATGAGTTGGTGGAGAAATTAGGTGGGGAGGGAAAAAACTAGAAATTTCTCCCACACACACTAATTTCATTCCCTAACACTCACCGACAGATCCACAACCTCCAAGACTGCCTGCAAGAAGGACCCACGCTCACCTGACTGAAAGTTCCAAAACCCGCGAAACGATCTGAGATATTACACTCTCCCCCCTTAGAGGAATTCGACCTCGAATTCGAAGAATGCCCACTACAATAAGAACAAAGCTCACAGGGGACTTAACTTCTTTGAAAATTCAGAACATCTACACAAGAACTCAAACGAATGCAAATGATAAACCAAATTCCCAAATCCAACTGTTAACAAGAGTGATTTGACTCAACTCGGACTAAGATTATCTTTTCATGACTTCACATTCACCCTAATTCTACTTAAATTTGCAAGGGACAAAACTCTCTCATATTCTAGATCCTAATGAACTTCCTGAACTAGAAATCTCACAAGAACTTCCTCAATGTTCTACCTCAATACCTTCACTTAAGGACTCAATCATAATTGATATGCCATATTTCCATATCCAAGATATCATACCACTATCTCAAGAATTAGTCTGACATAACGCAGACTAGACTTTCCTTTAGCACTAAAACACACTATACCTTTTACTCGATTATTCTTCTCAACAGAAGAGAGTATTAATTTCTAAACTCAACAGAACTCTAACTTCCTCTTTCTACCGCTCTATCATGATTCATCAAACTCAAGATGACACAATCATCGCGAGATCCATCCTCTTAACAAGCATTTAACCAATCGAATTTGAACGGTCAGCTGGGGTTCCAAACTTGAACCCCTACAAATCAATTACACAAAACCCCATCTTTTCCAACTGTTCGACCCTTTTCACAAAGACTCAAAATCAACCAATGCTCTCGAAGGAATTAGCCCACTTGTGACCTAATTTTCCTTCCCAATCACAAACCACGATATGCTTTTATTCCATCTTCCGAGCACATCTCACACCCGGGGACAACTAACTAAATTACATGCTCACAATCAAACACTTTATATCGAATTACCATCACCTTCTTTACAATCAACGATATTCTCAACAAAATTTGAACCAAGACATCAACAACCTCCATCATACTCCACTCTTAACCGCTAATGGTCAATGCCTAGCCAACGCTAGGATCGGAGATCATTACCAAACAACAATCGGTTCTTTCCCAACGAAGGTCTCGCCCTCAAAATCTTTCACTCAAACAACTAAGCTCAGAAGCAAGGTTCTTTAGTACACTCAACAATATACCATGAACATTTATATTCTCAACTCAGGCTAGAATACAAAAGAAGTACAATTCTTTTGAATCAATTGCACCGCTTGCATCAACTTGAACCCAATGCGCTACAATTCATTTTGGAAAGAATTCGACAACATCCAGAGATCACTCTTTTTCTTCCCTAAGTCAAGTCGCAAAGGAAAACTCAAATCTCAAATCAATGCGATACAATTTGCATCGGGAAACACTCAATTAAAAAAAGAGAACTCCTCTTAAATCTTTGACAGAAGTTTTCAATAACCAAAACAATCCAACTCGCTTTTACTGAAGCAAAACCTCTCAAAGAGAAAGGAAAACTCAATTCTCTCACATAGCATAACCAAATTACCAGAAATTATTCCATCTTGTTTTCATGCTAAAAAGCAAAGGAAGTCTTGATTCCCTTTAACCACTCAATACAAGTCCAACACATTAAAACCAAGGCACCAAGCTTTACCTCGGGGAAAAAATTCAATTAGAAAACAAACACTGCACGGAACTTTATTGGGACAACTCATTTTCACAAAAGCAAACATCAAGCCTTTACCAAAGCAAAACATCTATCAGATAACCACTGATCACTTATGAAACCATCATAAGTTTCATCCTTTGAAACCCTCGCAAACCCATACACACTTTTCAATTGAATCCAACTCTAGTCACAATAGGGATACAAATTAAGTGTTTAACTCAAGAGTTTCCAGCACAACCCATTATGTCTATTTGCTTCCTTTAAACACTAATTCCAAAGATAATTCAGTTTGCACGCGAAAGAGCGTGATCCCTTCATATACTTTTGAGTGCAAATCCTTTATTCATAACATAAGCTAACCAACTTAGCCAAACCAAAGATTGGTATGGTTCAATGACATACAATATTCCGGGATCCATTAACCGATTACTTCCAAAACTACTCTTTCATCCTCATTCTCGATCATCAAAGCCAAGTCTGCAACTTGACCAAAAATGCAACTTAATCAGGGGAGTTCTATTGCCCACTAATTAGAACGTCTTAACAAAAGGCATGCACTCCCAGAAAATCATACAATCAATTGAATCTATAAACCTTTTAAAAGAAGGTTTGACTCGAATCCCACCATTTCTCGCATTCCAGTACTCTTAGCCATTGAGGATTTCATATTCACCAAATCCTGAAAAGCCCAACACTCTTGAACATAAGTTACAACATCCAATCTTTGCTCGATTACTTTCTACTATTCACATAACTACCACTGGTCATATCATCATCGAACTCTAAACCGTGTCTATCTTAGGATGATCCACCAGGAGAACCACGTTCTCAATTCCCTCAACACAAATAACTTATCAGTTACTCAACATAAGACGTGTGCCAATACCTTCTTTTGGTCTACTAACCAAGACAAACCATTCTTCATACAACCTATTTATTCCAAGCTTAAAACACATCTCGTTAGCACTTATCTCAGTGAAATCAACAAATCCCTTTCGCACAATCCCTAAGTTACATATTCAATATTCCCAGTTCATTCAACCAATAAATAATTCTAACCAATCAATACAATCTCCACTAGGCATATTTCATAACTATGGATCCCAGACAGACATTTGTTAAGGACAAATTTAATCTTTCATACACTCATTCCATATCCCTATACTTTGATTACACATCGATCAAGTCATTATGTCAACCCACAATTTAATTGACCCAAGCAGCATAAACCAACAACCCTCATGTTTTTACACCATAACCTTGTTATACTAATTTATCGCTTAGAAGATTCTAGACCTTCTTAATCATGATCAATACTAGCTTTTCAGGAACACAAATCTCGGAATTCCTGTTAATTACATAACTCGCAACACCTTGCATAACTCTAATCAACTTTCACTTTAGATCACTTATCATCTCGATTAGTCTTTCTCTATCAACACAATAATTTAGGTTGTCTTTAAACAACCAACCAATTCACTTTACGTCTTGAACATCCTCGTGGGCCACACACCCAACCTTTAAGGAAATCACAGCTCTTAAGTATGAATGAACACCGATAAACAGTTTCTTCTTTCTAGAAAAACCCAAACAGAAATTGCAAGAGAGCTCAACTCTCAAATACCCAGACTCTGGCATGCAAAAGATCTTCCAATTAAATACCAAACTCCAAACTTCCATGAAAGAAGAGGGTTTTCAAAGATGATCTACCAAACAAGCAAAACGACGAGATCAAATACCCCTTACTCTTACAAAGACACAGAACCTCAACCCTCACAACCAGGTCTGGCACAACACAACCATAACTCTTCTTCTTTGTTTTCAACCAAAAAAGGCAAAACCAAAAACCGACGAAAGAACAATCAACGAATACTCATTACCAAACACCTTTCCTTTGTTTCCAACCAGTAAAGATCAAAATAAATCAACCAAACTGATCGACTGAACGGTAAAAGAAATCCTAGCGGATCCACCACCAACTTTCTATTGGACTCCAACCAATGAAACCAAAAGGAACCAACAAACTCCACCCACTCTCTAAACCTTGTCGCAAAAGACGACGACTCTCACCTACGAGAGGCTCCAAACTTCCGGCTGTGGCTTTACCCAGCCACAACCACCACCATGGCCACTCCACAACAGAAGGAGGTGACCGAAACCCTTCAGCAGCACAACTCACTTTAAACACGATTACTCAATTAGCTCTTACAAAATAATAACAATAAACATCATACATATTCAAATTTAGCATTCAACCTCGAAGCTTAGATACAGCATTTAAGCATAATGCAACGATACCCGTACCCTTTTCTACTATGCATCAGAGTGTGTCAAGTTTTAAATTAATTAACCACTCTACTGAAGAAACATATGCCATGTTTCTAATTTCATGCAGCAAAATTTTTAGTTTACACTAGTGTAATTTGCTAAATTCACATGCCACGGACCTAAAGCCCACTCTGATACCAACTGTAACACCTCGGCACCCATAGTGCCCTGAGTGTCACCAAAACAGGAAATAAAACTAGATAAGGAAGATCAACTCTAATAGTACTACGAAATCCACTAAAAATTTCGGCATCACCTTCCCTAAAATAGAGGACATCCACTCAGCAGACAAAAGACAATAATCAATCTAATAACAATAACAACAAGTCATGGTATCTATTAACCATCATGACCACTAAGCACACAACTAAGTAATAAAACTAGAAGACGATCACAAGGTAAAATTTCAAGCAAAAACACCTAGGAATCTAATCAAGACATTCTAGCAGCTATCTCCTAGAAACTATTAATCTTTAGCAGCACGGAGATAATAATGACCTCAACACATTTATTATAATGGACTCAACTAGTTATCAATATGGATCATTCTTTCAACCTATTATTTGTACATGTCATGAGGTGAGTGAAGTGTAGCTATTTCCCATCCCGGCGAGCTGTCCTCAGAGTACCTAAAAAGAAACATTAAACAAACAAGCGTGAGTCCAAAGACTCAGCAAAGAGCATCACAAAACCAATTAACACAATTAAATCAACAGTAAGAGCATATTTGTTATCCAAATGCATAAATTCATAAAACAATAGTATCAACAACATTTACCTTGTTTCACTTCATTACTAAATTCTTATGCATACCTCTTTAAATCTTTTTGGATGAGTCCATGACTCGATCCCAACTCTGCACCTTTCCATTTAACTCAAAATCATCGTTAGAATGCAATGCGACATGAATGCTCTCTTCGATGGACGTACCGGTACTGCCGAGTGCCCACCCGTCGGTGTGCACCCTCACGTCCCTTCCATCCCGTGGAAAGTGCCTACTCTTACTGTTTCGCTCCCATTCACCTCGATGAATGGGACTACGAGGTAGGACTTTCATGTTCACTACATGTGAACACAGAGGCCCGCATCAGAATGGGTCGCCTCTTCCATTATGAATGCACAAATGCAATTAACACAATTAAATCGCAACTACTTTCATTTCTAATAATTCGCATAGCCAACTTCAACTACATGATCACCAACATTACTCACATCCCATACTTAACATTCATATGCAACTAATCGATTCACAACACATATGACATACTTATATATCCATGAACTTAGAATATGCATCATCATCATAACCAAACTCATAATTATCAACATATTCAAAACCAAATAAAAAAAAGCATGCCACAAATCTTTTTAGCATTTGATCTACATGGTACACTTGCCTTCTACTGAGAGGAGTGGAGTGGCGGTAAGAAGAAGTCACTCCCGAAGCTACTCCACCTGGAAACATAATTGTGTACTCAATTTCACAAGTTCTAGAGTCAACAAACAACAACAAATAACGTATTTACTCAAATCAAAACTGCCCCAAACTCTGAATTTTTAAACAAAACTGGTTTGGGTAGCCCACTTCGCCAAAGCATAACTATTGCTATACAACTTCAAATTAAGCAAACGAAGACATTTTAAGCATCTACACAAAATTTCCCATCTATCTATAGGCAATTGTAAAATCCAACTCGGCCTTTATCTTATCCTAATTCACAGAACAAAATTGAATCTGCTATTAGTCACAATTTGGATAGTAAAAAGGTAAAACTTGCATAACTTTTTAATGGTTGAACCAAAATTTATGTTCTTGGATTATAAATGAGCACAAGAGGATAACCTAGAGTTACCCCACAGCCATTTATTCAGCAACTCAATTTAAAGTCCGCAAACTGAAATCTGAATCTCAGACCAAACTCTGAACTTTCAGCATACTCCCAGTCTGGACAGCAACTTCAACTCAACATAACTTTTGATTCCTAACTCCAAATAAAAAAAACAAATACCTTTTCTTAATCTACTAGAAATTTTCTACATTTCTCTAGGCAAAAGAAAAACCTAATTCAGCCTGTAGCTATGTTTAATCTTCAGCTGAACATTTCAGCCCCACTAGCAACCCAATCTGGACAGCAAACACTAAAAATGGCATAACTTTTAATTGGCTTAATGGATTTTCATGTTCTTGCACTCAAATTAAAGGGGAAAGGATTATCTACAACTTATTCTACATCCAAATAAACATGCGACCACTCTAAGTGCCTCAAATCGACACTACAAAACAGGCAAAGAATCTGCTCAAAAAACAGGGAAGTTTCCCTCTAGCATTGGTCTAGTTTCCCCCCAAAAATTTCAATCCTAAGGACTCTAGAACCACTCTAGCCAGCCAAAAACCTCCATATCTGAGCTCCAAAGCAATCCTCCATGGGGGAAGACCCACTTACCAAAGAAAGAAGCAAGGGATGGAGGGAGCTGCTGCTGCTGACCAGCCGAGTTGGAGAAGAGGCGCTAGCCTTGGGGGTGAGGGAGGAACCAGGGAGGAGCTCCATTTGAGGGGGGAAAAACTTGGAGAGTAGGAGGAGAGCCCCATACTGCTGGAGGTGGGAGGAGGAGCCGAAAATGGGGGAGGAGGCGCAACAGGAAGAGGTGGAGTCGGGTTGGGGGGGAGGAGCTTCCCATGCAGTTCGGTTGGGAGGAGAAAAGAAGAGAGAGGGGGTGAGTGAGTTGGTGGAGAAATTAGGTGGGGGAGGGAAACAAACTAGAAATTTCTCCCACACACATTAATTTCACTCCCTAACACTCACCGACAGATCCACAACCTTCGAGACTGCCTGCAAGAAGGACCCACGCTCACCCGACTGAAAGTTCCAAAACCTGCGAAACGATCTGAGATATTACATGCTGTTTTACAAGAGATAAATTAGGAGCTAAATCTAGAGGTGATTGTAGCTAATCAATTGGACGGCAGTGTCAATCGGGAGTAGCACGGACGTTAAGATTGGACTGAAAATTTGTGAAGACAATAGTCGTCAGTCCTTTAGTGAAAATGTCAGCATACTAAAGGGTTGTCAGAACTTAGAGAACACGAACATCGCCAAGAACTACACACTCACGAACGAAGTGTAGGTCGATTTTCACATGTTTGGTACATTGATGTTGGACCGGGTTGGTGGAAAGGTACACCACACTGGTGTTGTCGCAGTACACAACATTGCCTTTTAGAGAGGGGGATGTAGCTTGATTAGGAGCTAGTGTAGCCAGCACACCTCGGCAATAGCCTCGACTTCTGCACTGGACCGAGACACGGTGTATTGCTGCCTGGAAGACCAGGAGATGAGGTTGTCACCGTGGAAGAGGCAATAACCGAGGTGGACTTCCTAGTGTCGGGGCAGCCGCCGAGTCAATATCAGAGTAGATGACAAGGTCATGGGAGGATCTACGAGTCAGTTGGAGATCGTACCCAAGGGTCCCTTTCATGTACCGAAGGATGCGCTGATCAACTGGAGGTGTCGTTCGCGTGGGTCATGCATATGAAGGCAAACTTATTGCACGGCATGAGTGATGTCGAGATGGGTGAAGGTGAGGTACTCGAGAGCGCTGGCGAGACTCCGATATAGAGTCGAGTTGGAGATGGGATCACCAGCCACTGTCAAGACTTGGAACATGCCTCAATTGGAGTAGTGCATGGGTTGCAGTTGGTCATATCGGCCCATTGTAGGATTTTGGCGGCGTACTTGTCTTGCGATAGGAATAACCCCTGTGTTGAGCGGGTTATCATGACACCAAGGAAGTAGGGCAAAGATCTGAAGTCGGTCATAGTGAACTCCTATTGGAGAGTGGTGATGACGCGATGAAGTAGAGTTGTCATCGATGCGGTGAATGCGATGTTGTCAACGTAGAGGAGGTACGCCACTTCAGAATTGTTAGTGTAGATGACAAGGGAGGAATCTGACTTGGAGTTGTGGAAGCTGACGGAGGCGATGAACATCTGAAACTGACTGTACCAAGCTTGGGTAGCTTGTTTGAGCCCGTACAATGATTTGTTGAGACGGCACACATGGTTGGGCTTGTCAGAGTCGACAAAGTCCGGCAACTACTGGCAATACACTGCCTCGGTGAGAGTGCCATGCAAGAATGCATTCTTGACATCCAGTTGGTGAGTCAGCTAGTCACTGGAGATGGTGATGGAGAGAACCATACGAATGGTGGTCAGCTTCACGACCAGACTGAACGTCTCATCATAGTCAATGCTGGGCTGCTGGGAGAAGCCACGCAAAACCCAGTGGGCTTTGTAGTGAGCGAGTGTTTCGTCAGAGTTGAACTTGTGGCGGTAGATCCACTTGCCGGAGACGATGTTGGTGCACGGCAGAGGAGGCACTAAGTCCCATGTTCGGTTGCTGATGAGAGTGGTGTACTGGTCGATCATGGCTGCACGTTAGTGCGGATCATTGAGTGCACCATGATAAGTCTTCTTTAATAGAGAAGAGCTAGCAATTGTAGATGCTTGGAGGTCAAAGGCGAACAGCTTCCAGGGCATCCGAAAGCAGTACTTGCTATGGGTAGCCATTTGGTGTGCATTGGATGGAGGCGCAACACCGGAGTTGCTCCGGTGGGGAGCGTAGGAGGCGTTGGGACACCTGCTATGCTAGGTGCTAAAGACTCGACACACGAGCATGGAAGACAAACATGTTGTCCTAACTGGCACGCATGACAAAGTGTCGTGGGTGCATTATTTTTGGCTAATGAAGAGCCGTTTAATGAACTTAAAATTGGAGAGGACTTGGTTGCCAAGATGGCCAAGGTGTCGGTGCCAAGTCATCTCGGACGAGGATGCTATGAGGGCATGATGGGGAGGTGTGAGCACTAGTAGGAACAGCTAGAGGTCGCTGGAGCTATTGCACCTGTGAATCACGGTCTTGGTGTGGAGATCCTTCACAGAGAGACCAAAGGGATCAAATTCAACATGACAAAGATTATCTTTGGTGAATTTTTGAACTAAAATAAGGTTGATGATGAGTTTGGGGGAAACTAAAACATTGTTCAATGAAAGATGACGCGAGTGTGTGGGAAAATGAGTGTTGCGGTGGTGGTGATTGGAAGAGCGGAGCCATCATCAACAACGACACATGTAGAAGGAGATTGAGGGGTGGAGAGAGGAGAGATTACTGGGATCGATGGATAGGTGTAAGGAAGCACCGAGTCCATATACCAGGTGAAGCTTAGCTGATGCAGTGACATGGCATTCATGGTGTGAATGAGAAATGCTTGATCCCAGGACGGCGCTGCTGGGGGCGCACTATAGCCAGGTGCATAAGAGGCACCGATAAGAGTGATCGGCGTGCCGGGGGCACCGTGGCGAGTAGCACCTGTGGAGTGCTGGGTGGGCATGCTTGGCCACACATAGAATGTGCCGGTCCAAGGATTGAACACAGCACGGTTGCCACAGTGGAGGAACCGCCAGAGTTGCCACCGGAATGACCACCGCCGTAGCCATGACGGTGGTTGTTCTTGCCCTTGTTCTTCTACCATGAGTTGGAGCCAAAAGGTGCTGGGGAGGGCCTCGGGTTGTTCGTGGCAACGAGGACAGTAGCACCGTTGGGCTTGGTGATCTTGAGGTCAGCCTCCTCAAGGATTAGCATCGACCGAGCCTCCAAGAACTATGGAGAGGCGTCCTTGTCTGATGACGATGGCGATGTTGCGGAAGTTGTCGTCGAGGTTGCAGAGGAAGGTGAGGACGAGCGTGTGGTTGTGGACCGGCTAGTCGACGTTGGCGAGGGCGTTGGCATACGTCTTCAGCCGCTAAGTGTAGGCGAGGATGGAGAGGTCACCTTGAGCCATGTTGCGGAACTTGGCCTCGAGGGACAGCAGCGCATGATGCCTTGTTGTCGCGGAAGAGACCCTCCAAGGCCTCCCAGATGGTGCAAGTAGAGGCACTGGGGTTGAGAACGATGCCGAGGAGTTTCGTTGAGATGGACACGTAGAGCAGCAAGAGGATGACGAGGTTGGTGGCGGTCTAGATCATGTCGGGGGCAGCAGGGGTGTTGCCGAGGAGGTGCACCGTGGCACCGAACTTGCCGACGAGGATGAGAAAAGATCACACCACTGTGTGTAGTTGGGCGAGTTGAGCTATAGAGAGAAGGGGATGTGCGTATGTATGTTGATCGTGGATCGGGCGGAAGCGGGATTGACGGGGATGACCACGTCGGTGGCAACAACAGCAGGGTCGATGGGGTTTGCCATGGCGGCGTGGAGGAGAAGGATGCCGGGAAGGGAGGCAGAGGATCGAGGTTAAGCTGATACCATGAAAGAGTCCAATCTTAAAGAAATCACACACAATAATTTACATTGATCTCTCGGGTGGAACATATAGTATACATACAGGGGAGTTAGAGATAACATACATGCTGTTTTACAGGAGATAAATTAGGAGCTAAATCAGGAGGTGATTACAGCTAATCAATTATAGATAGATATTCCAACAAGAAGGTTGAGTTGTAGGGAACATGCTCCACTAATCTTGATGGAGCAGTAATGCACCTTCATTTGATTGATAATTCTTATTCTCGTTCGTTCCCTATTGCTTCTTGTATATAGTTCAAATTTCTAAATAATTAAATGATGTGGCAACAACTGGTGAAACTCAAATACTTAAATGATGTGCATTTTTCTTTAGCAAAGCACAAGCAATGGCAATTACAATTTCGAAGATGGTTTTCTCTAGAGATCAGAGAAGAATAGGATGTTGTCAGATGGTCTTTACATAATTCTGGGCATTTCACAGTTAAGTCCGTTTATATAAATGTTGACAAATGACCGGGGGCTTCTAATAATATGATTTGGAAAGTGAAAATGCCTATTAAAATTAAATTTAAAATTTTCAAGTGGCTTATCTGGCAGCAAGAAATTCTCACAAAAGACAATTTGAGAAGAAAGAACTGACTGGGAGATTCTTCCTGCTATTTTTGTTCTCAGCGTGAAAGTGTTGAACATTTGTTCTTGGGAGATGCTTCTATGCATCACTATTTGAAAGTTGCACAAATATTAAAACATGCACGAAGAGTAGATGTTGATTATCTTTGGTTGTATTGTGGCAAAAGTAATCGTGAGCATTGTAGCTCAGTGCCTTGGTGAACAATGTCAACCTAGTTGCTTAGCTCTGTTTATCCCGTGTGTCAAAATACTCTGGCCTCAAAGGCAGGGTTAACAAAATCGGTATGGAGAAAATCGCTCGAAATTCTAAAATAGGAAATATCGAATCGAAAGTCAGTTGAAAATTGTCGAAAATCATAGAGTTTCAAAATCAAAATTTTGGGGAAAAAATTCAAAATCGACCGTTTCATGCAAAAATAGCCCGTTTTCCATGGAAAATCGACGGATTAGTTGAACTTTTTGGCGGTCAGTTTTTTAGTGATTTTCGTTGATTTTTATCAAAAATCGAGCGATTTTCACCGATTTTCAATTAGTTTACGTCGTATAAGTTTTTCAAAATTTTGAATTTTTCGAATTTGACCGGTTTACGGAGCGGTTTTAGAAGCCGAGCCACACCGATACAACCGATAATCACGATTTTTGTAGATTTTGTGAGAAGTCCATATGCTGTTTGGCTGATGTGTGTTGGGCTATTGGGAAGGCTCGCAATCGAGCATGTTTGGAGAAGAAAACTTTCACCAGTGAAATTATCTTCCATGCGTGTTCATTCATGACATACTGGGCAGGTATTCACATAGGATATGGAGAACTGGAAACAGGGACCTGCTTCGAACGGGCAAGACAGGTGCTGATGCAGCAGAGAATGGATGACCGCCGTTCCCTACCACCAACTTCGCATGATGAACCAGCCTGGGATGACGGCAATGTGGATGACTCTTTGCTTAGTTTCTTTTTTTTTTTTTTTTTGAAGCACGAAACCACAGGGAAAGCCCCTGCAGGAGAATCAATTAAGCGCCAAACGGAGAACAAAAGGTTCGGCCGGTGAGGAACCAACCAGAAAAAAGAAACAGGGAAACAAAAGAGAAAAAAAAGAAAAGGAGTTAGTTTCTCCTTTTGCTGTCATTATGTTTGGCTGTTCAGTGTTGGTCCAATATGTTTGTTTGTTGGGATTTCTGTATGATCAGACTTACTGCGCGATGCAGGGTCCTTTTTCCCTTCTCCTCCTCTGTTTCTCAAACTCCAGTATCCCCCCGATCTAAAATCCCGAACATTGTTATTTCTGTTCCCAACAGTCAGAAACCGCACCGGTAGAAGTTTGCATCGGATTCAAGCTTCCGTTGGTGCCGTTGCTGACGGTGATAAGTGCATGCTGCACATATGAAGGATTGAAGCGCATCAAAAGAGAGGTGAATTAGTGTCAACTAACACTTAAACCTAATTTTTACTATTTTTATTAATTCTAAAATTAATAAAATAATGATCAAACTGAATGAATCAATCTAGAATAATAGATCTAAGACCATAGGGGAAAACTAGATTAAATAATCAAACTAGAAAACAATTGTACAAAAAACATGACAAACAGGAACTAGTAGATCGAAATCCATACTCACTAATTTATCCGTCAAATTAGGAATACAAAACACGTAGAGATTCCTTTGTATAAAAGTACAACTCAAAAATAATCTTTTCAATTTTCTTCTCTTTTTCTATATTTTTTTCTGTACTCTTTCTTTCTTCTAAATATGGGACTTCGTGTTCTAAGACTTCCTCATTTTCCATCCTCGATGCGAATGGGTCTTTATCCACTTCGAGGATCTTACGACCATGGGGGTTTTCAAGGGATGTGATTTATCCATATTAAACCCTCCAATACCTTCGGGTATAGAAAAGGCCGGTGAATAAGAATTCTTCCGAGAGATGCTCTAGCTGCAGGCTTAAGCAAAATTTGGTTTTACCCAAATTATTTATCTCAAACTCCGTCGTGAGGTAAGCATTTGCTTCCTTTATCTCCTCTGTGGTTCCGATAATATTCAGATCATCGACATATACTGAGATGATACATAATTCTTTCTGGGATTACTTTATGAACACACAGGGACAATTATCATTATTGGAGTATCCCTTCTTCAAGAGGAACTCAAGATGTTTCAGTTATACCACATTCTTCCTAATCTGCTTTTAATCAGATAGCTTATCTCTGCAGGTTGACGCTATACATGTTGCATTATTAGGATCCGGGACTTTGACTCCTTTAGGGACTCTCATATAAATGTCCGAATCCAGTGACCCATATAGATATGCGGGTCACCACATCCATCAACTGCATTTCTAAATTTAAGCCAGCTGCCATTGATATTAGATATCGAAACGTTATTCCACTCATTATAGGAGAATATGTTTCATCGTAATCGATGCCAGGTCTCTGCTTGAACCCTTGTGCTACAAGCCTCGCTTTTTATATCTCACCACCTGGGTATTTTCATTTCTCTTCTGAATGAAAAACCCATTTGATCCTGCATGGAATCACTTTAGGAAATATTCAGTCAATAGGACTAGAAACTTTCCTCTTATTAAGCGAGCGCTGTCTCAATTGCTTCTTTTGTTTGACCCTATCTGAGCGCTTCTGGCACTCTGACATGGACTTTGGATCTGGATCCAGTTTTTAGCAATTTTAGAGGCAAATATATGTCGATAATTATAGTCTTTCTTTTATTTATTTCTCCTATATCACTTCGGGGATATATCTATATTAATTTCTTCGGCTCCTCGTGATTTCCCACAACGAAGGATGCAGGTGTTCCGACTTCCCAAATGAGAATTATGCGCGTAAATATATCTTTCAAGTTATCATCTTCAAGATGAATCACTTGAGGGATGTTACCATCTCTAGGATGGCTCACTTCAGGATTTTCTCAACATCGAGGTTGAGCTTCTTCATCTTGTTATGGGTAGTGTTCTCATTTGTTCTGCTCTCTACTACGTGGGCGTCTCATGCAGATTGAGTCCAATACACCCGCAGCCTCCCCTCTTCTTATCATGAGGGTCAAGAGTAGGTTCAATATCCTTCTAGAGTATCTCCACTATTTCGTGCATATACTTCTGTATATGAGATCTTTCACTCCCTTATGACCAGTGAAGGTATTTGGCCGATTATTAGCTTATTTATTGCAGATTTATTATCCTTGAACTTCATGTTCGGTCTTTCTAGTGCGTGGGTCTAAGGACTAGTGTCGGTGTTTCGAGAACTGGCAAGTAAATTTGTAAGTCTTGAGGGGCCGCGCGTTCCCATTCCCTGAATGGTTAGACCCAAGGAGGAAAAAGAGGGTCCAAGGTTTATACTGGTTCGGGCTGAACGTCCCTACTCCAGTTCGTGAGGTGGTGTGTGTTTTACTGATACTGATGAGTTTGCCGAATTACAAGCGAGGGCTATGCCAGGGCTTCAAGCGCCTCATATACGGAGATCGGATTGGAGGGCAACAAGTGCGTGGAACTTCGGAAGTCGGGAAAAGCGTCCGAGCTCACAAATGAGGGTTTTCGCTATTTGGTTCGAGTGTGCTCACCCTAGACTACCTCGCTCAGGAGGACAAGCCTCCCCTTATATAGCCGGGGAAGCAGGTTACATGGAGCGTGTAAAGGAAAAAATGGTTGGGGCTCCCTACGCCTGGGAGTTTGGTCTTTCGCCTCGATGTCTGGTTGCTGGACATGACCTTTGACGGGTAGTCGCACGTCCTGTGTTGGGTCGGTGGAGACACAGAGCGACGGCTCGATCCGTTCCTCCGGAAAGCAGCGTACCACTTCTCTGCAGAGTGTCAGTGCCGGCGCTGGGTGCATCACCGAATTGTCTTGGGAAGGTGCGTGGCGTCCGTCTCGCTCGATCGTGATTTAATCGCCGCATCGTTTAGTTAGGTGACCAGCAGAGCGGTTTAAAGACGATTTGATGTACGCTTCGCGGTGAAGATGATCTGAGCTTGTTCGGGCTGCCGATCGGTCCGACCCATTGGTCGGGCCAACCACAGGTCGTCGTTGCCGTAGCTTGGGGCGCCGCCAGAGCGCTTTGATCGGATCGCTTTACGGGGCTGGCTTGGTTGGGGAACCGAGCGCCAGCGTGGGGCTGGTTGGTTGGCCTTCGATTCGCTTGTGAGTCTTTGCTTTCGGGCGTCAAACTTATTACGTCGGTCGGGCCACCCTTCTGGGTCGGGTTGGTCGGAAGCCGTGGGCCTCCGAGCAGGGCTTCTTGTTTGGGGCTCAGGCGCGGTGGCGGCCCATATGCTTCTCTGGGCATTTGGGGATACCGGCGCCACCGGTATTCGCTAATAGCCCCGGAGTCCCAGGCGGTCGGAGAGCCGGTTGGGGGTTCACCCTGTTCAACGGATCCTCGCCGAGCACGCTGCTTTGATGTGGCCGGATCTCTGTGTCTCAAGGCTGATCATCCGGTTTCTTGCGATTTCGATGCACAGTCGATCGGGTTTGATGGGTTTCGGTGCGCGCGCTGATCCGTCAGATGGAGCCCTCGAGCCCCAGCGGATCGGAGAAGGAGATGAGCCTTGTCCGGTGGATGGAGCCTCGAGCCCTCGAGCCGACCTTAAGCGGAGGCCTACTGAGCTCACCTTATCCTCGTCCTCGCTTCGATTTTTTGCTCGAGGCGCGTGTATATCCACTTGCAGTGATGCATGCGTTGAGCCCACAACAGCTTGGTCGAGCCCCGAGCATAAGTTGGTGAGCCCTTTCGTGGCCTTCGGGACCGCAGCGGTCCTAGCGTGCTTTTCTCCCGTTGCCAGACGATTCCTCCAGTTTGGGAACGAGTCCCGAGGAGTCGTGCGCCACACTGCCCGACGTGAAGCCTCCTCGCCTGGCCGCCATCCTGTCAGGGATTAAATGCAGGGGCGATCGAGAATCGAGGTGGCGTACCGTTGAACCGTCGCGACGGTCGGAGGAGAAAAAATGCACGCCGTTTCTCTTCACGATATCGTCTGTCCGGTTGACGCTCGTCCGGCCGATGGGCGTTGCGCTCTTTATAAGCCAAAAAGGGGGAACCACTGGGCGGATTCCCCTGTGTTGTCCTGTTCTTCACTGCGAAAGAAAGAAAAACGAGGGCGACTGTGAGGGAAATCAAAAGACCTAGGAAAGGGATTCTTCGCCTCAGTCCTTTTTCCATTCGTCGGTCCTGCTCTCTTGGAGATGACGTGGCCGGAGTGCTCCATTGCTGACGCCCGTGTGCTTGGCCTGGCGAAGAAACGATTCCTTCCCCCACGCGATGTATCTCGGTGGAGGGTGTCGACGGCGAACCGGCTCGGAGTTCCCGCGACGGCGAGATCGTTGTATCCGCGTCCTTCTTCGAGCGCGGGTTCGGCCTCCCCCTCCATACATTTGTTCGTGGGCTTCTTCATTTTAACAAGGTGGAGGCACACCATTTGAATCCCCACGGTGTGCTACACATTGCGATCTTCATCACGCTGTGCGAGGCTTTTCTGGGGATCGAGCCTCATTGGGCCCTCTAGAGGTATTTCTTCCATATGCAACCGCTGAAGGGAAAGTCGGCGGCGGGCGCACTGTTGGCGCCGATCGGCGGCGCCGCCATCCAGCTTCGGTCTAACCGGGCGTCGGAGTACATCGACATGAAGCTGCCCACGTCGAACTGGGGATGGCACTCCGAATGGTTCTATATTCGGAACGCGGGGGACAGCGCTTCGCCTTTCACCGGGAGAGCGACAAGGCGAGGTGCGAATGGCCACTAGCAGACGTAATGCGAAGAAGAGGAAGATGGAGGTGATCTTCGAGCAGCTCGCGGCTCTGAAGAGGCGAGGCCTGACGGGTGACGTTGTCGTCCGCGCGTTTATGGCAAGACGCGTACAACCCCTCATGGACAGGCCTCACCCGATGTTCAAGTATGTGGGAGCGTCCGATCCCATGAGGATGGAGCGTTCGGACCTCCCCTCGTCAGAGGTAGAGGCTCGAGTGACAGCCATCCTGGTGGTGAGGGCCACGGTGGCGGCGGGCGACGCTTCCGAGCCCTTCTCGGCGGAAAGCCCCCCGAATTTGGTAATTGGGTGGCTCCCTTATTTTCCCTGCGCCCCTTGTCTTATTTCCTCGCGTTCTGACCTGAATAGGGTTCTCACCTCTTTCAGGGCCTGCTTGGAGCATCCTCCCGGGCATGGCTGCCGGGGGAGAAGGAGATGAGGGCGGCGGTCTGCCAAAAGGCCGAGCTGCAGGAGTCCGCTCGGAAAGAGCGCAGGGAGAGCAGGAGGAAGGAGAAGAGGAAGGCACGTTTGGCCATGCTGCAAGCGAGGATGTGTCTAAGTCGACCCCTCTCTCGGCCGGCGCGAGGGTCGCCTTCAATGACGCCGAGATCCGATGGCGACCCTGGCGTGTGACTTGATTTTGTCGTCGAGCGACGACCTACCGGAGGAGCGTCGTCTGGAGGTCATCACCGCCGGCGCGCCTAAGAAAGAACACCTCCGACGGAGGTGCCCTCGGAAGGAGGGAGAGACGGCCCCCCTTCGCCAGGGAGACCGGCAAAGAGAGTGCGGTTGTTCAGCACCCGCTCAACGCGGTTAGTTTTGCTTCCATTGTCATGCGCATCGATTTCGCTCGAGCTATTTCTGACCGGCCCTTGTCCTTAGGGATTTTGCGGGGGAGAGCCTAACGGAGGTGGCGTAATTGCCATCGAGACCGGCGTCGCTACCCCCGCCGGTAGAAGTTGGAGATGCGCCAGCCGGGGCAGAGCAAATGGCGGAGGCGGCGGCGGTCGTGTTCCGCAAGAGAATCGGGCGTGATGAAGTTGCGCTGATGGGTCGTCAGGAACCACCGTGGAGTACGGCACTCCATGAAGCCCGGCGCCAAATCGGCTTCGCCGTCGCCGATCGGGGCCAATGATAGTGGAGCAAATCTTGCGCCGTCGGTCGCTGAAGTGCCGCCGATCTCCGCATCGAAGTTTTGCCGCCATCGCCGCCAGAGGGGCTGGAAGAGGAGCGGAGGCGGCCAGCGGTGGTCGTCGATCCGCCGGCGGTGGCGGCGAGGTCCCGGCTACAGCGGGCTGTCCGGGACGACCACGGGGGAACCCCTTCAGTCGCCACCGCCCGTCTTAGTCTGGCCGGGCAGCGACCTCCACGGGATTTACGAATGATGTTAGACATTATTATTACTTTTTACAGATGTAAAAAACTTTAATATGTAATGAATCGGGGTTCGTTTTTGTGCTTATTCGCGAATTTGAGCTTTTGTGTTTGTTCATGCTATTCGAGTATGCTCCTTCGCTCAGAGACCATAGCCCCGAAACCGTGGGGTTTTTAGCGAGGGCGCTTGACTTTTGGCGGCGAAGCGCCGGCGAAGTGCCGATGAACCCTTAGGTCGAAAGGCGTCCATTCATGTTTCATGTAAGAGAGGAGCGACTCGATCGAGTTGTGGCTCAGGCTGCACTGGTAGCTCCTCATGGCAAGCGCCTTGAAACCTTAGCATTTGGGCGTGGGCCGTAGCGCTTGGGTCGGATAGGTTACCCGCTAGGGAAGCCGAGTGGTCGGTCGGATCGCTGACCCGTATGAATATGAATGACGTTGGAAACAAGAGCACCCATTCACATTTTAAGCAGGAGAGGGATGCTCCCGACTGACTTGTGGCTCGCGCTGCACGGGTAACCCCATCATGAAGCGCTTCTTGAACCGACTTGTTGGGCGAAAGGCAGCTGCTTTGGCTCTGACGGGTTACCCGCTAGGGAAGCCGAGTGGTCAGTCGGATCGCCGACCCGTATGAATGTGAATGACATTGCTCCTGAGCCCAAGAGCGATGCGTGGCGACCTGTGATGGTCGGTTGCCAGACATCGATCTTCGAGATAATCGTAAAGGAGATCGAGAGTCGTGACTTATCTCTTTGCGGTCGATGATCAGGCGGCTCATTTGGCGCTGGGTGGATTCCGAAGTTGTCCTTATAACCGACTCTGCACGAGAACCGGCGGTCGGTTGCAATTTCAGCCGAGCGCTTCTTCTGGCGCTCTTGTCGCCGCGCATTTAATGCAGAGTGGAATTTTAATGCCCGTCGTGTCGCTGCGTCGGACCGCAAGCGTGCCAGGAGGCGCTGCGGAGCACGCGAAGCGACGGCGGTTTCGGCTGGGTGAATCCGCCCTTATAAATACGAGATGTAGGGGAAGCGGTAATCACTCCCAGCCATAGCGTCTATTTCTTCTCGCCTTCTTCGTCTCCTGAACCCGCTTTTGGTCAAGCTTCTTGAGGGTGCAATGGCTAGCGGTGGTGGAGACGACAGGAGGGCGGACAAGCGAGTGGTGGAGGGGAGCCCCGGGGGTTCGCCCCCAAAGAAGCCTCGGACGGAGGAAGGCTCCTCCGCCGCGGCGGCGAGGGGCGGGCTCGATCTGCCCTCGCCGAGGTTCTACATATGGAGCCCTCGCCACGGGTAGGCGCTCTTCTGGTTGTTTTGGACGTGGTAGGGTTTCCAAACTGATGTCCGCTCTTCCGTCTTTTGCATGTCAGAGGTCGATCGTTGTGGCTGCCAAATCGGCTAAGCGCCGCCGGTAGCTCCAAAGACTCGGCAAAGGGACAGTGGCTCGCGAGGGACCGGTGGCGAGCATGGTAGACGCACAGCGGTCGCATGCCGACCGGGTGTCCAAGTAGGGTCCTCCGCCGCTTCTTGAGGCGCAGTGACGGTGCTGGGCGCTTGAGTCGAACAGCCAAGATGAGGCGGTGGCTCGGGCTGGCTGGCCGAGGCCAGCCGAGGCGAGATAGCTCGCTGCGTGAGGATTTCGACTCCACGCTGGGTCCTCCTTCCATGCTCCGCCTCGCCATAAGAGCATGGGCGGGAGCCCGAGGCCACCGGGGCGCCATGAAACGCAGGCGGCCGAGCCCACGGTGGCGCGAAGATGCTTCGCCTTACCCGGAAGTGCCGAGGCATTGGAGGGCCTGCCCCAGGCTCTCCGGGAACACTCCGCTCGTGAAGGGCGGAGGGTCGCCGCCGACGGGCATGAGTACGCGTTGGCGTCTTTGCGCCACCGGCGCGACTCTTCGAGCCGACGGCTACCGTCTCCCGGATCCTGGGCAACGCAGCCCAAGCGCGAGCCAGAGTGCGGGAGGCGGCGGAAACGGTGGCGGGGCGGCTGCACCTAGAGGTCTAGGACGACGAGACCGAGGCGAGCGGGAGCTCCGGGGAGGACGCCGAGGACGACGCCTTCTTGACCCAGATCCTAGGGGAGATCGCGGCCCGCCCTGAACTCGTCGTGCAGGCGAGGCATCTCGGGAACCGGAGCGGCTCCTTCTGTCTTCGCGCTCTGACCCATTGTTTTGTAGATTTTTGCACTCTTTTCTGCTTTAGGATTGGCATAGGTTGTATGCTTTTGTCGTCTCTATTCTTGTAATGTATGCGCTATGATTGATGAAATATAAGGTATTCCTTAGAAACTAGGCCGTGCTCAATTTTTTGGCCTTCACATCTCCTTCGCCTGCTCACTGTTGATCGCCCGCGAAAACCCTTTGCCAATTGCCCATGGGTCGCCCGTACGAAGTTTGCCTCATTCCGCGGGTTACTACTTTAGCGGTCGTAGTCAAGAAAAACTGCTGGAGTTTTTACAAGACATAGGCCATAGCACCCGGGTCGGAGTGGCTCCTTCGAGGGAAGACCCTTGGTCGGTTTGGTCACCACGTAATGAGGTTGCATAGACTGGGAGTCCCAGAGCAGGTTTGCGCCGCTCGGGCTTGTCAGGAAGGAGCAGGACTTAAGGGAAAAATTGCCTGAGCTTTTCGATGTTCCAAGCATTTGAAACAACGTTGCCATCGGCGTCTCTGAGTCGGTAGGTGCCGGGCCGAACTACCTCACGACGTGAAGGGGCCTTCCACGGAGGCGAAGCTAGTACTCGCTAACGTTGGATCGACTTGGCGCAGACCAAGTCGCTAACGTTGAAGGCTCAACTATGACCTGGCGACTCGATAGCGCCGAGGGTTTCTTGATACTTGGCGGATAGTAGGACGGCGACATCGCTGCGCTGCCTCGCCGAAATGGTCGATGGCGTCTTTGCCGCGAAGTCGAGCCCGAGTCTGGTCGGAAGGTTCAGAGCCTTGGGGCGCCAGATTCCGTGTCGGCCAGTGGGGACTGCCGCAACTCGAACACTAGGAAGAATGGCGTAAACCCAGTCGACCGGGTCGGAGTGGTCCGCAGGCTCCAAAGGACGGAAGGCAGCTCGGCAGCCCACCGTCCCGCTGACTTCTTCAATCGATTGAAGATTCACGGCTTGAGCCCCTGAAGGATCATGCCGTTCGCCCTCTCGGCCTGGCCGTTGGTCTGCGGGTGGGCCATGGACGCCCAGTCGACGCGTATGTTGAAGTCGTCGTAGAATTCGAGAAATTCCTTCCCCGTAAACTGCGTGCCATTGTCGGTGATGATGGAGTTCGGGACCCCAAATCGATAGATGATGCCGTGGAAGAAGTCGGCCGCTTGCGCGGACGTGATGGTGGCGACTGGCTTCGCCTCTATCCACTTACTGAACTTGTCCACCGCGACAAAGAGGTGAGTGAAGCCCCCGGGCGCCTTTTTGAAAGGTCCGAGCAGATCAAGCCCCCAGACCGTAAATGGCCATGTAATGGGAATCGTCTGGAGGGTTTGGGCTGGAAGGTGTGTTTGCCGGGCAAAAAATTGGCACCCTTCGCAGGTGCGAACAATTTGCTTAAGCGTCGACCACGGCGGTCGACTAATAGAAACCTTGCGGAAGGCCTTACCCACGAGGGACTGTGGTCTTTGCGTGATGACCGCACACCCACCATGGATGTCGAAAGCAACTCCTTGCCTTGAGTCGGTCAAGATGCACCGGAGGACCCGGAGGGACTCCTCTTGTAAAGGTCTTCGCCGACCAAGACGAAAGACTTCGCTCGCCGAGCGAGGCGCCGGGCCTCGGTTGGATCTGGGGAGCGTCCGATCCATCAAGCGCTCGGCGAGGGCTTCCTCGGTCCGGAGTCGACCGTCGAGACGTCTTGGCACAGCCCGACGGTAGCGACAACAGTCGATCGATGGTCGGCTCGGTCAAGCTGGACGTGTCAGCTGCCTGGTTGGCCGCCGGGTCCAGTCGGATGGACGGTTGGTGGAGGTCGTGGACGAAGATTCCGGTCGGGACCGGTCCCTTGCCCGAAGCGAGGTTGGCGAGGTGGTCGGCCTTGCTGTTATAGCGTCGGTAGCTGTGGTGGAGCTCGAACCCTTTAAATTTTTCTTCAAGCTTGCGCACTTCGCGGCAGTATGCTGCCATGCGGGGGTCTCGGGGCTCCGAGGTCTTCATGACCTGGTCGACTACCAGCTTGGAGTCGCCGTATACGTAAAGCCTCCGTACGTCGAGGTCGGCGGCGATCCGGAGACCGTTGATAAGAGCTCCGTACTCAGCGACGTTGTTCGTGGCGTCGAAGAGCAAACGGATGACATATTGGAGTTTGTTGCCGAGTAGGGAGACGATAACGATTTCGGCGCCTGCTCCGTTCTTGGTGTAGGACCCGTCGAAGTACATTGTCCAATACTCGGGGTCTTCAAGTACTGGGGGCGCTTGGGCTTCGGTCCACTCTACAACAAAGTCTGCGAGGGCTTGCGACTTGATCGCCGTCCTGGGGACGAATGAGATGTCGAGATCGTTGAGCTCGAGAGCCGACTTGGCTATCCTCCTCGAAGTGTCGCGGTTGCAAATGATCTCGCCTAGCGGCGAAGAAGTTACCACGAAGACGGGGTGCTGGCCGAAGTAGTGGATCAGCTTCCTCTTTGCGATTAGTACCGCGTAGAGCAACTTCTGCACTTGTGGATAGCGGGCTTTGGACTCCGAGAGTACTTCACTGACGAAGTAGACCGGTCGTTGCACTTTGAGGGCTCGGCCTTCCTCTGCTCGCTCGACGACGAGCACCACACTCACGACGTGGGTCGTGGCTGCGATGAAGAGGAGCAGAGGTTCGCATGGCGCCGGTGCAGTTAGGACCGGGGGTGACGTCAGGAAGGCCTTCAGCCGGTCGAGGGCTTCCTGAGCTTCTTGCGTCCAGCCAAAGTGGTCGGATTTCCTGAGCAATTTATAAAGCGGCATCCCGCGCTCGCCGAGGTGGGATACAAAACGGCTCAAGGCTGCGAGGCATCCTGTCAGCTTTTGGACGCCCTTCAGATCGGCAACCGGGCCCATCTTCATGATCGCGGAGATCTTCACCGGGTTGGCTTCGATGCCGCGCTCAGATATGATGAAGCCTAGAAGCTTTCCCTTGGGAACCCTGAAAACGCACTTCTCGGGGTTGAGCTTTATGCGGAACCGTCAGAGGTTCGCAAAAGTTTCTTCGAGGTCGGCGACGAGGTCACCGGTCTTCCCGGTCTTGACGACGATGTCATCTACGTACACCTCGATGTTACGACCGATTTGGTCGTCAAAGCAGGCGTACATGCATCGCTGGTACGTAGCACCCGCATTTTTCAGACCAAAGGGCATCGTCACGTAACAAAACGAGCCGAACGGGGTCATGAAAGAAGTCGCGAGCTGGTCGGATTCTTTCATCGGGATCTGGTGATAGCCTGAGTAGGCGTCCAGGAAGGAGAGCGACTCACACCCGGCAGTGGAATCGACGACCTGGTCGATCCGGGGCAAGGGAAAATGGTCCTTGGGACACGCCTTGTTCAGGCCCGTGTAGTCAACACACATCCTCCATTGCTCGGATTTCTTGTTTACAAGGACAGGGTTGGCAAGCCACTCGGGGTGGCGTACCTCCTTTATGAACCCTGCTTCCAAAAGCTTGGCTACCTCCTCCCCTATGAGCCTGCGCTTTTCTTCATCAAAGCGGCGTATCGTTAGGCGGCAAGCCTTTGCCGAGTCGGATGTTCGAGGTGTGCTCGGTGACTTCCTTGGGATGCCTAGCATGTCGGAGGTCTTCCATGCGACATCTCGATTTGCGGAGAAATCGACAGCGTGCTTTTCCTATTTGGCGGGAGGGCGGACCCTATCCAAGACGGTCTTGGCAGGTCTTGAGGATCGTCGCGATCCCTTCGTGTCTTCCGCAGACTCGAAGGACCCTAGCCCCGACTTGCTAGAGCCGGGGACGGACTCGGAGGCTTCCCTCCGGTAGTTGTTGAGCTCGGCGGACGCAATGACCGCCGAGGCCAGCTCACAGCTGCTTCGCTCGCAGCTGCTTCGCTCTGGAAGGATGAGGCCACGGTAATGACGCCCCGTGGCCCTGGAATCTTCAACTTCAGGTACGTGTAATTGGGGACTGCCATGAACTTGGCGTAACATGGCCTCCCCAGGATGGCGTGGTAGGAACCCGCGAACCTCACAACCTCAAAGGCGAGGATTTCGGTGCGGAAGTTTTCGGGTCCCCCAAAGGTAACGGGCAGCTCGACCTGCCCGAGAGGGTGGGCCTGATGGCCCGGGATGACGCCGTGGAAAGGCGCCTTGCTTGGTCGCAGGGTCGAGCGAGGGATCCCCAGGGCGTCGAGCGTCTCAACATACATGATGTTGAGACCACTGCCACCGTCCATGAGGACCTTGGTGAGGCGCTTCGACCCTACGATGGGGTCGACGACGAGTGGGTACCTTCCCGGGTGCGGGATGTGGTCGGGGTGGTCCATCCGATCAAAGGTGATCGGGGACTCCGACCACCGGAGGTAATTCGGGGCATGAGGTCACAAGTGTGCACCTCATGATGGCGAGCTTTTACCGCCGTTTGTCGGTAACTCTCAGGTCCACCGAAGATCATGAGGCATCCGTCGACTCAAGGAACCCGCCGTCTGCCTTTCCTCCCGACCTCGTGCCGGGTCTCGCTCTTTCCTTTACCCCGCGGTACATGGGGTTTCCGGAGAGAAGCGCCAGACTCGCAGATCCCGTATTTGTGTTGACGGGTACCGTGGTTCGGTTCTGAGCTCTCCATCAATTTTTCAAAGTGGTCGGATGGTGCGCCGACCGCTGCTTGTCAGGGTGGTCGGCGGCTGCGACCGTGTTGTCCTCGCAGGCCTGTTTCCCCTTCCGCCTTCGCTTGTCAGAGCGGTCGGAGGGTGCGGCCGGCTCGGGGCCGGATTCTCGTTTGGCCTTCCCCTTGTCGAAGATGGCCCCCACGGCCTCCTCGCCGGAGGCGTGGTTTGTGGCGATGTCGAGCAGCTCCTTGGTGGTCCTGGGTTTGAGGCAACCCAGCTTGTGGACCAAGGCCCTGCACGTAGTGCCGTAGATGAACGCCCCAACGACGTCGGCGTCGTTGATGTCGGGGAGTTCATTGCATTGCTGGGAGAAGCGCCGGATATAGTCCCGGAGCGTCTCTCCTGGCTGCTGCTTGCAGCTTTTAAGGTCCCAAGAGTTCCCAGGGTGCTTGTAAGTGCCCTGGAAGTTACCGACGCAGACGTTCTTCAGGTCGGCCCAGCTCTTGATGGTTCCGGTGGGCAGGTACTCGAGCCAGGCTCGAGCCGAGTCCGCTAAGTAAATGGGGAGGTACTGAATGATGAAAAGATCATTAGAGTTCCACCGCTCAGCAAGCGAGCGGTAATCTTCTAACAAACACGGGGTTCGTTGCTCCCGTGTATTTGGCTATGTTGACGGGTGCCCAAAAACGGGCAGGGAAATCCGCCTGGCGGATCTCCCCGCAGCAACAGGGTCCGGGCCTCTTAGCTCGAGACTCTGATCATGGCGCGGCCGCCGCTATCCGTGTTTGCGAATGGGTCCCGGCACCGGCCGTTCTTCTGTGCACGTCGAGGGTGTCGCGGTAGTTGTGGTGGTGCCCAAGACGCTGGCGCGCCGGAGTGTAGGAGGCCTAGGGTCGCTCCGACTGCGGCGCGGTCCTTGCCGGCTTATGGCGAGTTTGGCTTCGGCGGCCCGAATGAGACCCCGAGTGATGGGTGCCAGGGGCCGGTACATGTTGTCTGGCGTGCTCTGACTCACACCAGGTCCCAGGTGGTAGGTAGCCCAACCTCGAGCTCGTTAGGCTCGGGGATGCCGCTGGAGCAAGATCGCTCGCTATGGCGAAGTTTTGGCTAGGAAGAGGGAAGCACGGGGCATCAACCGGCTCTTCCGCCAGCTCTTGGTGTACTCGGCTACAGCATGCGTTCGGCCCCGGTGGTCGACCCTCGCCGAAGTCTGCCGCCGTACCTCAAACTCCCCGCCGCCGGTGAAGGCTGGTCGAGGCGGGCTTGGGGTATCCCGACTGCTCGTCTTCTTGGAGCCACCTCTGGGCGCCGAGGTGGTGGTCCTCTTGACTTAGGGAAATGGCGGCGGTGATCACTCACACCGGCCATGTTACATTCGGCAGGTATAGTTCCTCCGAGGGCTTGCTCGGTGTCGGCCGGAGTCGCCGTCGGTGGAGCTCTCAATATCTCGTGGAGCGGAGGCGGCGCGTGAGTCGCCATTGCCACGAAATGCAAGCTTCTGGGAGGCGGTGGCGCCCGCGCCTGACGCTTGGCCGCCGCAAATCGGCGATGCGCGGCTTGATGAAGCGTCGGCGTCGAGGCCGGCGCGGGGCCTCGAGCCGAAGGTTGCCTAGAGTGTAGGCAATGTGGTCAGTACCAGTGAGGGGCTCACGAAATGCGGCGGGGCGAGGTTGAGCTCTCCCGTCGTGGTGACAACGAAGTCGAGGGCAAGCGGATTCAGCTCCCAAAGCGTGGCGTGCCGTTGTTAGCGAAGAATCCATCAAGGAAACAAATGGGAGTCCGGAGACGCTTGATGATTGTGAGGCCCCTACCGGGCGCGCTAACCGGTGTTTGAGAACCAAAGAAGTAAATTTGTAAGTCTTGAGGGGCCGCGTTCCGTTCTGAATGGTTAGACCCAGAGAAAAGAGGGTCCAAGGTTTATCTTGGTTCGGCCGAACGTCCCTACCCGATTAAGTGAGGTGGTGTGTGTTTTATCGTCTTCGATGAGTTTGCCAAATTACAAGCGAGGCATGCTGAGGGCTTCAAGCGCCTCGTATCTGGGAGATCGGATTGGAGGGCAACAAGTGCGTGGAACTCGGAGCTGAGGTGCGCCCGAGCTCACAGCAGGGTTTTGGCTATTTGGTTCGAGTGTGCTCGCTTTCCGCCCTTTTCCGGAGGGCCAGCCTCCCCTATATAGCCGGGAAGCGGGTTACATGGAGCGTGTAAAGGAAAAAATGGTTGGGGCTCCCTTCGCCTGGGAGTCTGGTCTTTCGCCTCGGTGTCTGGTTGCTGGACATGACCTTTGACGGGTAGTCGCACGCGTCTGTGTTGGGTCGGTGGAGACGCAGAGCGGCAGCTCGTCCGTTCTTCGAGGAAGCAGGCGTACACTGCCTCTGCGTAGTGTCAGTCTTGGCGTTGGGTGCATCACCTTCGGGAATTGTCTTGGGAAGGTGCGTAAGCGTCCGTCTCGCCTTTCGATCGTGATTTAACCGCCGCGATCAGCTAGTTAGGTGACCAGCGGAGGCCGGTTTCTGACGATTTGACGTCTGCTTCTCGGTGAAGATGATCCGAGCTTGTTCGGGGCTGCCGATCGGTCCGACCCATTGGTCGGACCAACCCTGGGTCGTCGTTGCGTAGCTCGTGGGTAGCCGCCCAGTAAGCGCAATCGGACTGCTACGGGGTTGGCTTGGTTGGGAACCGAGCGCCTTCGCGTGGGCTGGTCGGTCGGCCTTCCAGTTGCTGTGAGTGCTGCTCGGAGGGCGTCCGACTTATTGCGTCGGTCGGGCCACCCTTCTGGGTCGGGTTGGTCGGAAGCCGTGGGCCTCCGAGCAGGGCTTCTTGTTTGGGGCTCAGGCGCGGTGGCGGCCCATATGCTTCTCCTGGGCCGCTGGGGATACCTATGCCCTGGGTATTCGTCAACTAGGTATTCTGTAATGTGGTATTTATCTCCCCCTAATGCTAAAAAATATCCTTAGTATAATCAGCGTACCGAGTCGTGTACAGATCCCCTGTCATAGGCTCTAGGTATTTTAATATATAACGAAGATTCATAACCTACATGGATCCTCAACTGCTGGTGAGGTCCTATGGTTGTACGCTGTGGTGGAGAGATTGGTATGTATACAGCACAGCCAGGTTTTTGCAGGTGGGAAATACTTAATTCTTTTCCACGCACTATCTGCAATGGGGAAATTTCGGGATGTGCAGTTGGACTGAGTTGAATTATTACCACAGTATGCAGCACTGCATGACCCCAACAACTGGTGGGAAACCAATTATTCTACAAGAGCGGCCAAGCAATAAGTTTTCTATTCTCTTAATTAATGACTCTGCAAGGTCATTTTGGTTGTGGACATGAGGTACAGAATGCTCTACATTAATGCCTAGAGCCATACAATAATCATTGAATGCTTTTGAGGTAAACTCACCAGCATTGTCCATTTGAATGGACTTAATCCTTTCTTCTGGAAAGGAGGCTCTTAATTTAATGATTTGGGCTATTAATTTAGCAAAAGTATGGTTCCTAGTAGATAAGAGACATACATGGGACCATCTAGTAGAAGCACCTATTAGCACCATAAAATATCTGAAGGGGCCACAAGGGCTGAATTGATCCACAGATTTCACATTGAATTCTCTCCAGGAAATTCAGTGATTCTTCCCTAATTTTAAGGTGAGAGGGATGTACTATCAGCTTTCCTTTAGCACAAGCAGGGCACATAAAATCTTTAGGTTTAGGAAAGGCTGTAATTTTTTATATTGTGGCTAGCAGAATTATTTATTATTCTTCTCATCATATTCAACCCAGGATGACCCAGACGATCATGCCAGATCTTAAATATTTCTGGGGTTTTAGCTATGGTTTCCATCGCAACATAAACTTCTGGTTTTCATTGCAACTTAAATAGCATAGCATGATTAAATAAATTTCCTGGGAAAATCACACTATATTAAATTTGACTGATAATCGCTCAACAGGAGTGTAGACTATTGTTCATTCAGGAACACAAAGACTAAGCTGATAAATGAGGCTCTTAAGGAGTCTCTAAAGGATAATACGACATCGACTCTAAAGGAAAACTGGAAGACTACTCCATGTCTCCATATAAATCATTTATATCGTCCTCTTGGGACTTGTCTTTATTCTTCTAGAATTCTTTCAGCTCATCCCCAACTAGATCATTCTCCTCCATGGGAGTGTCACCATAACCAAGGAGGCCCTTCTTAAATTCTTCTGTGGGATCGGAGGCGTGATCATCATCCAATTCCATTTTATTGTCAACAACAGGTTGAGAAGTGAAGTGCACCTCCGCCTTATTCCCTTGATTCTTCTGGAATCTTCCAGTGGATTTCATGTACAATTCCACCAAATGAATTGGAGTGCGACATGTACGAGACCAATGGCCAGTACATCCACACTTATAGCATGGTTGTTTAGAATCAACAGCATTATTGGTTGGTCCTTTCTTCTGGAAGCGACCTGATTCATTTTCTTTTGTTTTCTACTGGGATTTACCTCTTCCTTTATGATTTTGTCATTCTTCCATTTTTCCCCTTTCTGTTTTTGGCTCTTTCTACGGCCTTGGCTATTGCTAGCCTGCTTAGCACTTGCATGTGCTTCAAGCAATGCATGACTCCCACTAGGTAGGACATGATGATTCTTCATAGAAGTTCATCATGCTTTTCTACTTCTAGCAGAACGCATATCAGCTCAGAGTACTTCTGGTACTTTGCATGACGATACTGTTGCTACAGTATCCTCATGTTGGGGTGGAATGTGCACAAAGTCTTGTCAATCTTTTTAGCTTCTGTGATTTTCTAGTCACAAAATGCTAGTTTGCAACAATCTTGTGCATGGTAGAGTTATATGCTGCCACTGACTTAAAATCTTGGAAGCGTAGGAGTGTCCATTCACGTTGTGCTTACGGCGTGAGAACGGATCTTTCTCTGGTTATATCGTTCCTTGAGAATTCCATAAAGCGGGTCCTCCTCCATCATATATTCGGCCTTCAGTCCGCATGGAGAAGGTGCCTCAGGAAGTGCAATGCTGCGCACTTAGCAGTTTTAGGGAGAGTTGAAGCACCAACTTCAGGCTAGGAAATTGTTGCTCCAAGAGATCGGGCTGTCAAGTTAATCTTGGCATCCATTGCTCAAGTGAGATAATTGCTGCCATTCAGGGCAAGCTCAGCAAATTCTTTCTTTGCGATGTCAGACATATCCTACATGCAAACAAACAGGGATTTTACTTCAGGTAAAATATTGTTTTGCATGTTTAATATTCAATCAGTAAAGTATGGTCTATATCTATTCAATAGATAATTATCATGGATTTTTCAGGATTTTCCTAGCATTTTTCATAATTTCTTGCTAATTATTAAGCAATTTTTAGAATTACCAATTAACAGGTGAATAAATTTCAACGTGAAATAATTCTTGCATGATGGAAATAGAATCTTATGGGGCTTTTGCTGGTTGGGTATGAAATCATGTAATGAATGCCTCCATCAACATAACTCTTGGCCAGGTCAACCCGCCCCGAGGGCTCACATGAGGGAGGGAGCACTTCTCGATTCCGGATGCCAATTAAGAAATCTAGCCTCATGTGTGTTTTCCTTAGACACCAATTTTCATGTATCCGTTCCTTCAAAATTGAAATCAAAGACCCAACCACTTATGTCCTTAAGCTCAAAATTGTTTTGATAGCTCGATTATTTCCATAATTTTCTAGCATTTCTGTTAATTACTAAGCAATTTTTGGAATTACTTACTGACAGGAAATAAATATTTCGCACATATTAAATCATGGCATAATGCTAGAAAAGAAATCCAGAGCATGGGATTTCAAGAGATGTGCTAAATATCAATTTTTCAAGTTTTCAGAAGTTTACAAACCTAGAAAATATAATTTATTGGCTTTCGGAATTTAGTATTTAATTTCGGAGGCTTTTTTTTCTCTTTCTTTCTTTTGCGTGGGCTACTGGCCCACTGCGCGGACCAAAAAATGGACGGTCTGCTCGAAAACAAACAGGCGGTCGGCCCACTTGGCCCAAAAATGCCGATTGCACATAAAAAAAATCCGGTGGCTAGGGTTCCCAAGCCCTAGCCGCCATTGCCCGTGCCCAATTCGCTTCAGCGCAATTTGTGACCTCGACCGCGCCTCTGGATGTCGGCGCCATGCCAAACCGAGCCCCCCACAGTGGCGCCGAGGTCACACAGACGCGATGTTCAGCTGCCGGCGTAGGAGCCAGGGCGAGGCGCTGCGGGCTCGGCCGCCGACGCTGGAGCGGGCGAGGCGCTTCGGGCGTGGGCTCGGCCGCCGACGCTGGAGCGGGCGAGGTTCTTCGGGCGCGGTGCGAATACGGCTGTCCGGCGGCACGGTGTCGCTGCTGGTGACGCAGCTGAGGAATAGCATCGGCTCGGCTCGGATGTGCCTCGGTCGCGACTTCAGGCGCAGAGGCTGAGGCTGCGTGTCATCGGTGCATCTGCAGGCGTCACAGTAAGGGCCGGTGGCTTCGGGGGAGCAAACACGCTGGTGAGCAGCACACCAGAGCTAAGCAATAGCCGGCCGGCGACAGACCATCTCGGGAGTGCGGCGCAGGAGCAGCTGGAGGTGCTTCAGGGCCATGGTGCGCCGCCGCAGCTCCGGGCGGAGCCGACAGATTTTTCTTTTTTTTTTCTTTTAGGTGGATGAACAGTAACCACATTGTATGATTGGGTATCGATCTGATCTGATTGATCGCAGATAAGGATGATGCGAAAGATGATCTACTAGATCGATAGGAAAAAAACCCCAATTATCGATCTACTAAATTCAATTTGCGATTCAACCGATCATGTCAATCTGTTACCTTGATTCGACCTGCAGGAGAGATTTTGTAGACTATCACGTAGGATAGAGTTGCGTAGGACTTTTTCGGCAATCCGAGTGGATACCGGTGTGATGACGAGTTGATTGCAGATTGGATCGAGCGATCAATCGTCGGTAGTAGTCGTTTGATGATCCTTCTTGTTGTAGAGCTTCGAGCTGATAAAGTATTGTAAAACGTCGTCGAATGCCAACGATCAAATCTCGAATTCGTAGATGCAATCCAAGAACAAGAACAATAGGCACACAATGTAGGGTGGAATTCTCTCTCGCTTTATTGATTCAATGGTTTACAATGAGGGGGCACCTGATATATATAGTGGTGTGAGAAAGAGTTCAGATTCGACCACATTAGAAAAAGATAGAGTCCTAACCATATTTGATTTAGGCTTGCTTATCTCACAACACTTTCTTCACTTTTTCTTGCGCCGCTGTACAGGACGTAGCTCCTCTCCTGTCCCATGTAGACGTGGGACTCCCTTTTAGGGATGAAAACGGAAAAAATTCCTAACCGTTATGGGGAAAAACAGAAATGGAAACCATTTTTTGAAATGGTAATGGAAAATTTAGGTACGGAAACAGAAATTGAAAATTTTTGTCGAAACAGAGAGTCATTTTTAATGAGAACGAAGCGGATTTCCTTATAACTGAAATCGGAAATTCAGGAGGAAACTTAACCCACTTGGCCCAAAAAAGAGAATAGATAATTTACATTTATTTTTGAATTAAAATAATTTTAAAAATACAAATGGCTTTATAGAAAATATCAAATAGAGTTAAAAAATTTCAAAAAATTCTCAAAAATACTTTGAAATATTTTGAACCTAGAAAAATTATTTCTAGCATAATTTTGGTTTCATTTTTCATGAATAAATTAATTCTATAAATCTCAAAATAGCAAAATGTCATTTATAAACTCTAGAAAATCTAGGATAAATATCAAAAAATCATAAATGAATATTAAACAATAATATGAAAATTTTAGGCATTACACCTTTATAGTTGGAGAAGAGAATGTCGATGATAATGATATGGAGAAGACATGATGGCCTAATCTAAGGGAGAAATAGCGAGCCTTCATCTGAGAAATTTGAGAAAATTTTTCTAGTGATACGGATAAACATAACATTATTCTTATATCCGTCTTAGAGGTGAAATGAGTTATATTATTTTTGCGGTTATGTATATTGTGATCATGTACTATGTTTTTATAGAATTTTTCACTTTCGTTTCATATCCGTTCCGTTCTGTATCTGTTTCCGAGATTTTTTATTCTATTTTTATTACTGATAAAAGATATGAAAATAAAAACGAAACGACCATATACCAACTATTTCCATTCTTATTTTATCCCTACTCCCTTCGCAGGCAGCCGCACGTCAGTGAGACGTCACGGAGCGCTCTTCTGTGCCGCACGCCTTTGCACCAGTTTTGCGCCAAGGCTTCGCTCCACCACGCGCACCTAGACGCCGCTGTTTATACAGCCGCGCGGAGCAACGATTCCAGCGTACGCCCAAACGACTTGCGGCCGAACAACCTTATCCCATTTTAAACTTGATTAGTTATCTCTAATCATCTCAGTGCATCATACACAACTGGACTAAGTAGATCCGTTCTAATATGTACATACACACAGCCTAGTACCTACATATGCACGCATATGGTCTACCCGTCTATACGGTCTGTCCACTGCTCTCGTATTGCTCACTCGTCCACAGGGCCGTCATCCACTAATACTGTGTCATCTGTTCACATGAACCTCTTCGTTTTCTATCTCGCAACTCTCATGTGACTCGCGCGCTACTCCCCAGCTGAGCGTCTCTTACGTGATTTCTCCCTGACCCGCAGTTTGCGTGCGTCGCGGACACATGCACTGTATCTTCTATTACAAGAAAAACTAATCCAATACAGTACTTTAATCTTTCACAAATAAATTATTTCAAATATTATTATCAAATTAATTATCTCACACACACACACACACACACATATATATATATATATATATATATATATATATATATATATAGAATTACCAACATCCACAATGAATTGGGTTGCCGACACAACCGGCTGAGCTAGTCTCTCTCCGCCTTCGCTATTCAGAAGATCTCTTAGAGCAACTCCAACCTAAACCCTTATATTTTCTCCCTAAATCACTCATTTAGGGGTAGTGTAAAAATTAGGAGCACCCTATATCAAATTTGTCTCCAACCCACACTCCCTATTACTCACCCCTATTATTTATCTAAACATTATTATTACTTTGCATCCATGAATCATTTACTAAAAATAGAAATAACAAATGAAAAAAATGTTGAAGAAAATAGTAGGGGAAAGGAGAAAGCCCCTAGATGTAGGGGTGAGAAGGGGTCTCCCTAGAATAGGGGTTCCTTATAAGGGTTGGGTTGGAGCTCATATTTTTCTAATTCTCCTTGTAATTTAGGATAGGGAGAGGTTTAGAGGGTGGGTTGAACTTGCTCTTAGCACTTAGGAGCTTGCAGTTACCGCTACGCACCGCCATTACCAGCTTTGAATACATGAGCTTTGTGAGATCTTCTTTCTTGTATCCTTTTTTAATATTTGCCTCTGTTAGCGATAGCACGTCACACAAAAATCGAGACAAGATTTAATGTAGAAAAATCCTTACAGAAAAAACCATGAGAAACAATCCAATGTAACATTTCAAAGATTACAGGTACACACCGCTACAGAATACATGTTTATTGCTGGGTCCATATCGGCATCATTGCCGGATATGGACCCGGCACTACCTAAATAACAGTGATAGTTGAGAACTATCATTGTCGGATGTAAACCGGCAGTGATAATCACTATCACTGTCGGTTCATATTGTACAACTAGCGGTGATAATAATTATCACTGCCGGTTATCTCTCATAACCTACAGTGATAAATAATTATCACTGCTACATTTTCATAAATGTCTGGCAGTGATAATAATTATCACTGCCACATTTTCATCAATATCCGGTAGTGATAAGTAGTATCACTGCCACTTATACCTCGAAAGAACCGGCAGTGATAACTCTCTCATTCTATTTTTATATCCAAAATGGCGATAATGGGTTTTTCAAACCTTTATATATATATATATATATTTGTTGCGTATATATATTATGTAATGTTATAGCATATATATATATTATACAAGAGATGTATTATGTACGGTATATCGTTATGCACAATAGTAATGAAACATCGCTAAAGGGTAATTCAAATGCATTGAAGCATTATAATATTTAATTATTATATTGTTCATTCACTTTTGAAGCATCATAATATTTAAGCATTACATTGTTCATTCACAATCGTTAACATCTCACTTAAGCTACAAATGCTTGTAAAACTTGCCCTTCGGGTTGATAATTTCTCGAACGATGAACCCGGCTAGCTGATCTCGAAGGGCTTCAATTTCGTTGTCGAGCAGGCTGCTGGTGCACAGCTTCACGCGCTGTCATGAAAGAAATTGAAGCATTAATTAGTGTCATCATCTTTATAAAGAAAAGTATGGGTCAACATATAATAATCGATATACCAGCTCGCCGTTGTAGTCCGTACTATCAGTGATGAATGCGTGCATATGTGTCATTGCGTAGTATCCACATAAATTGTTCCCTTGGGGTTGTCTCAAGCACGGAAAATCGGTTTTTATTATGAACTTCTTCATGAATGGACGACACCGATGACTCTTCTTGCAGTATTTTGTGTACACCCTATTCATGGTTTCGAGTAGTCATTAAAATTAATTAGGTGCAATGGAATGGAAGATTATTGGAGCAATAATGCAATGGCCGAGTTTACCTATCTAGCAACTCTATTAATTCTTTGTAATCGCTTGTCGGTTTCCTCATTGAGTTCAAGACAGTGATGTTGCTTTCGTCTAACATGATGACGAAGACGATCCAGAGAAAGTTGCAGAAGCCAATTAGTCATCACATAGTGTTGCGCATCAAATATGTGAGACTAGTAGGCAGGAAAGCAAGTACTGAAAGTTGTAGGGTAAAAGTACGTAGGTCTTGTCTTGTAGTTTTAGCAGCGCCTTGAGTACGTACTCCTCAACATCATTTATTGTTCTTGGATCTAGAATAAGTTTGTAGTTGACAAGGCCTGGGTCGAGGAATCCTATCGTTTCATTTAAGTCCGCTCTAAGTGTCATTGCCTCCATTCTACATAAAAAAAGAAGTCAGACTCTCAGTTTAAGGGTAGGTGAAAGTACAACATGAATTATACAAGAGACTTACAGAGGCCACATTCTTAATATAGACACGTCCAGGGCGTCTTGTTAGTACAACTGATATAATTCCATGTGTTCTACCCAGAAAACGCCGTCCATGTTATGAAAATCCACATCTTTGTATCTGACGGGGAAAGCATCGTTTTTTTGTCTCTTAGACATACATAGAAATTCACATATACGTAGAAATTTCAAAATTTACATACACATAGAAATTTTGAAATTCACCAAGAATTAGAATAATTCACATTATACATATACATTTGATATGACACATAGAAATTTTAAAATTCAAATACATTACATTTCACATATAAATGATACATAGAAATTGCTTCAAAAATCACATATACATAGAAAATTTGAAATTCACCAAGAATTAGAATAATTCACATGATACATATACATTTGACATGACACATAGAAATTTCAAAATTCAAATACATTACATTTCACATGTACATGATACATAGAAATTGCTTCAAAATTCACATATACATAGAAATTTTGAAATTCACTAAGAATTAGAATAATTCACATGATACATATACATTTAACATGATACATAAAAATTTCAAAATTCAAATAAATTACATTTCACATATACATGATATATAGAAATTGCTTCAAAAATCACCAAGCTCAGTGATAGCACACTGAATTGCCAATGGTGTTGTCATATGTTTTGTGTGCGTCGAGATAGCTCATTAGAGATTGCTGTCATATGATAAAATAGTTTCTACTAAGGTATAACACAGTAAGCATCTCAAGACTTCTCTAGTGTGTAATTGACTAACATAGTGATAAAATGGTTTGTATTTTAATAGCAACTATTATACATCGATGCCACCATTATACATCAAATGCACCATTATACATCCATGGCACCATTAAATATACATACATACATACATACATACATACATACATACATACATACATACATAACATCTAGCAAAATCTATTGCCACAAGAATATTCACAACATCTAGCAAAATCTACTGTCACATGAACATTCACAACATCTAGCAAAATTTAGCTTGGATTCACTGTCACATGAAAATCAAATCATTTAACCCTATGAACATTCACAACATCTAGCACAATTTAGCTTGGATTCACTGTCACATGAAAATCAAATCATTTAGCCCTATGAACATTCACAACATCTAGCAAAATTTACTGTCACATGAACATTCACAACATGAACATTCACAATATCTAGCAAAATTTAGCTTGGATTCACTGTCACAAGAAAATCAAATCACTGTCACATACATTCACTGTCACATGAAAATCAAATCATTTAGCTTGGATTTATGAGTGCACACCTTGAGGGACGGGATGTATTTGCCTGAGAGGAGGGTGGTGTGGGAGGGGCCGACGCAGTGGAGGACCAACCGGAGGAGGGCCAGCACGGAGGAGGTCCGGTCGGGGTGGGGTGATAGGGGGAGGGTCCGGCGCGGGGAGGGGTGACGCGGGGAGGGCCGGCGCGGAGGAGGGCAGCCATGGGGATGCGGAGTGGTCGCGACGGCTAGGGTGGCAAACGAAGCTCAACAGGAATTAGAAACGGGCAAAATGGCTAAGTGCGGGAAAGAGGATGTTTATATAGGGAGGATTATTACTGTCGGTTCAATCAAATGACCTGGCACTGATGTATTATCTCTACCGGGTTGTTTTAGACTCGGTAGTGATGTACGACTATTAATGCCGAGTCATTTATGAACTAGCAGTAATATAACAACATCATTGCCAGTTGAAATATAACCCGGTAGTGATGTGGCACTATCAGTGCCGATTGAGACACAACCCGGCAGTGATAGAAAATATTAGTGCCAGGTCAAATAGGACTCGGCAGTGATGTAACTACTATCAGTGCCGGGTGGAGGGAAAGACATGGCACTAATGTATTATATTAGTGCTGGTGTCGTATGTCAACCGGCACTGATCTTCACCATCTGTAACACATTACCAAAGAACCGGTAGTGATAGTCCCTACGCCCCCTCCCCCCTCTCGTGTGCACGCCAAGTACTGGTGTGGCAGAAATTGCTGTCGCGGCAAGGATTGGGTAGCCACAGCAAGGACATGGCAGAGGGAGGAGGATAAAAGAAAAGGTGTTTTCTGATTTCTGGACAGCCATGTGGATTTCGATTTAATTGAACATCCAAACTAAGGTGAAAATTTTTGAAACTTTTTGAGGAGGATACTGATGAGCTGATGATGTTTTTGTAAAATGTTCTGCTTGAGATTTGACCTGAGGAGGTTTGTAAAATTCTGACAAGCTGACTAATTGACGAATACTCATACCAGGGGTACCCCACAACAAAGTATACATCTATTTCAAGATCGTATTTCTCTCAAGTCATCTGGGCTTAGAGCCCAGGTAGGCAATGATGCAGAGTGCTGGAGGGGATATTACCAAAGCCCCCGTCCCTCACGAATGGGATTATCCCCAAATATCAGCTGGATCACCAGATGAACCATCTTGGGCCCAAGGGGACACAAAGGGTCGCTCAGCTTCAATCCGGCTCGCCAGGGGCGCTCCGACCAGGCTACCGATCGGGCGTCCCCAGGACCCGACCAGAACACTGGTCGGGTATCTGATCAGGTAATTGGTCGAGCGTTCCCGCAGGCTCCGACCGGATCTCCGGTCAGAACCCTGGCAACCTCCGCCTCAACGGCCTCCGCCACAACGACGGCCGACTCCAAGACGGTCACCTGTCCCATGGATACGACGTCCATACTAGGGCAGGTGGTTCCATCCCAAGACGACGCCGGTTATTTGGGTCAACGCCCGCCTTTACCTCGTCGAGAACAGAGGAGCGTCGCAATCCAAAGACAGTAACGCGTCGACATCGACAAAGTAGCAGAGGCGCAGTCGCGCACCTTCCCAACGGAGCGCCATTCGTTCTGTCTACCAACCCAACATGGGATGAACAGGAAGCTGTCAATCGTCGAGATCGAAGACCGAGACTCCCGGGCGTAGCATACCCCTACCTCTTTTCTCCAAATTACCGTGTAACCTGCCTCCTCCGTCTATATAAGGGGAGGCAGGGTCCTCCAAGAAAGGGGGAACTCTCTCATTTTCTCGCATTCTACCTCACCCATTCGCTCGACCCGATTCGGGCTTTCCGACCCGGGCGAGTGTTCTTAGCCCCCGGGCACCCTTACTCGAGAGGGCGCTAAGGGCCTGTCCTTAGCCCTCGCATGTAAACCACCATACTCTGAGTAATGAGATCCACCACCACAAACTGGACGTAGGGACATTCGGCCTGAACCAGTATACATCTGGGACTTCATTAGTCTAACCATTCAAGGAGAGGGGACGCGCGACCCCTATACTTACAAATTTACTTGCCGGTTATACGAAACACCGACACTAATTGACTATTGATTTCTTTGTTATCAAACAATATCGAAATATTCTAAAAAATTTTCTAAATGATTATAATAATCAATACTCCATACATTACAAATTGAAGCATGTCGTTTGTACAAAATGTTTATATTATAAATTGAAGCTTGACCTTCATACAAAATAAAGCATATCCTTAATTATACAACTAAGTTACGATCCGACCTTCGTTATAATCGCGGCGTATATATGTAGCTCTATGTCTTCCATGAGACCTAGGTCGATGTTCTCACCGAAAGGAGGAAGCTCATCGAATTGGTTATAGTCTTCCTCGTCGACTACATTCTCAACTCTCACAATCCTTCTTTTTCCTTGAAGAACCATGTGGCGTTCCTTGTCTGCCGGATCCCTTACAAAGAAAATTTATGTAACGGCATTAGCAAGTATGAATGGTTCTTCTTTGTATCTGACGTGTTTGAAGTCCACGGTAGTGATACCGTACTTGTCGATGTTCATACTCCTAGGTAGCCTAACCCAATGGCACCGAAAGAGGGGGACCTTCAAAGGCCCATAGTCAAGCTCCCAAATCTCTTCTATGAATCCGTATTACGTCTGCATATTGCTATTGCTGTCATAGGCATCTATATAGACCCCTCTGTTTTGGTTGGTGCCCTTGTTATCTTGTGCTCTCGTACAAAATGTATATCCATTGATGTCGTATCCTTATATTCCTCATGTCATATGCAAAGTGTTTTTTGTATTTTCTATTGATGTTCCTCCACTGCGAGGAGTCAGCAGGGTATCTAAGCATTCCATCCTTCTTACGCTCTTCGGCGTGCCATCGCAACAATTAAGCATGCCTTTTGTTCGCAAATAGACGCTTCAGACAGGGGATTATAGGGAAATAGCACACCACCTTGGCCGAGGGTTTTTTCTTTTTACGCTGTGCCTCGATGTCGTCATTGCCGTGCTTATACTGAGATGCCTTGCAAACGGGATACGCATACAAATTTGCAAACTCATTGTGATACAATATGCAATCATTTGGACATGCGTGTATTTTCTACACTTCTAGTCCCAACGGGCAAACAACCTGCTTGGCCTGGTACGTGGTTGCTGGCAACACGTTACCCTCTGGAAGGACATCTCTGAAGAAACCTAACAGCTTTGTGAAACTCTTATCGGACCAACCATTGCTTGCCTTCAAGCGCAGCAGCGTAAGTACAACATGCAGCTTTTTGGGCTCCTCCTTGCAGCCCAGGTACAAGGGTGTTGTAGAATCCTCTACCATATACTGAAACTTCTAAAAATCCCTTTCACTCATGAGGTCCTCCTCTCCATCATGCACCATCTGTTCTAGATCACCTTCATGGTTATCGATAAATGTGTCTTCATGGGTGTCGACGAACATATTTTCGACCGCAGTCAAGTCGTTATCTTCATCATCATCAATCAAATGCCCTTCACGTACAATCTCATCTTCATCATGCTCGGTCCAACAGGTATAGGCAGGCTTGAAACCCCTTCGAAGCAAGTGTGCACGGATCGCCTCAAAGTTAGAAAATTGCTTCTCATTCTTGCAATCGACGCACAGGCAACAAATATAGTCTATCAGCTTATTTGACTTGTACGCCGCAGTCGCACTCAGAAAACTAGTCACACCATTAAAATACTCTCTATCGCGACGGTTCGCTTTATACATCCATCTTCGGTCCATCTACAAATATTTATAACAAATAAAATCTCAGTAAATCAATAAGTGCTCACAAATTGTTTTATTCATTTAATTTGTTATGTGATGCTAATTAATCTAGAAATTTTCATTAATTATAAATCTATATCCAAATCTCGATTGTAAAATCAATTAAATAATTGCTATTACTTATATATAATGGTCCATCCAAACAAATTAACATACATGAAATAAAGAAACAATTTTAAGTAATTAGATTAAACAATAGTTAATTATGAAGTGCTACCACATTTAAATTCAATCAACGTATTAAATACAATCACTAATTTAGTCCTCTAAATACTTAAATTCAACCTACATCATAATCTCACCAATCACTATACATATAAAAAGTTGGTAATTTCAAATCAAGCCTCTAGATTAGAGCTCTTATTGTCTTGACTATGCAATCAATAATTCTCATAACCTACAACAATATAGAACGTAATATCCAACTAAATAAACTGCCAAAGAAAGGTACATCAAGATACGAACATTAGATCATGAGTTAGAAACGAATTCCACCAAATTTGAGAGCAAAAATTCGCCCCCTCTCCACCCCAACCGAGCAAGAACAGAGCTCCTCTCTGTTCTGGACAGGTTGGGGAAGGAAGCCGAGATATATATAGTGCCACATTATCGCTGCCGGCTTTTTCTCTAGAACCGGCAGTTATATATCACTGCCACTTCTATCTCTAAATCCAGCAGTGATACCGCTGCCATTTCCCGTGCAAATCGCGTTATCACTGCCGGTTATACTGTTGAACTGGTAGTAATACATCACTGCCGGTTCTATCTCTAAACCCGGCAGTGATATTGCTGCCGTTCGCGTGTGAAAAATATACTGTTCTTATCACTGTCGGTTGAATTTAGAACTAGCAGTGATAAGATTATCACTGCCAGCTCGGGCCTACCCGGCAGTGATGGAGGGTCACGAATGAATCAGTCTATAGTAGTGACAGGGGGATGGCTTATATAGCCAATGAGTTATAATTGTAGAAGACTTGGACAAACAATAAAACCAAAAGATATGGTCAATTGAGATATTGAGTTATCTCTAATAAAGCTCCCTTAACTCAAAATATATAACGAAGTTATTTCTAGAACACCCTGAAGGGTAATTAAGCACTGAATATAAGTGCATTAAAAAGTTCAAAGGACTAATGAACAAGAAAGACTAGCACAGTCAATCCAAACACTTGTAGTGCAAAAAGCCACTAAGAGTATAAAAGACTGGCACAGTCAATCCAAACACTTGTAGTGCAAAAAACCACTAAGAGTATAAAAAACCACTAGTAGACGAAGAAATCTGGGTCTTCAAGAATTCATAACCCTAGTAAAATCTGAGTCTGTACAACTGACCTCCTGAAACAAACACTCAATCATCAAACGACATAAGCCAGGACATCACCTGAGGTGCTAGGTAGACAGTGAATAACTCATAGCATGGATTTATGACATGCTCCACCTGGAATATAAAATTTGGCAAACTGCCTACTGAAAATCTATAATATGATTGAAACTGCTAAAAAATATCAATATGAAGAAAAAATTCTCGTACCATCAATGGAGTATAGATTGCAGTAGACCCCTCATATCGAGAAAAGATAACAAAACAATGTTGTAGTATCCACACAAAAACAAACTCCTTCTTACATTTTAAACCTTCATCTCAAATTGACATTAGAGCAAAATCTTCACTAGCAAAACCCTTAGATTGTGTCATAAAAATCTCTTCTGCTAAATCTCCATGTGAGAAAGCAGTTTTAATATTAAGTTGCTTTAATTTCAAGTCAAATAAAAGCAACAAAAGCAAACATAACTTGAATGGGAGAGGGAAACAATACAAAAAAACTTCATTGAAGCCAATACCTTCTCTTTGGTCAAAGCCTTTTACCACTAAAAGGGCTTTCCACCTTGTAAGTTCAATTCTAGAAATACAATCATTCTGCTTATAAATCTATTTGCACTTTAAATAATTTTCACCTTTTGGTAGCTTAACCAACTCCCATGTATAGTTTTTATGAAGGCTCACAATTTTTTCATTCAGAGCTATCAACCACTTAGAAGAATTTTCATATGAGATGGCTTTAGAATAAGAAGAAGGTTCAAAAATATCACAAATATCTTATGCAATAAGAAGAGCATAATAGGCCATATTATCACTGTCATGGTATCTAGCAGGTAATTGAGTATTTCTTCTTAGTCTATCTTGAGCAATACAATGATCATTAGCGCTAGGAGATGTTGAAACTGGCTATGATGAAGAATCACTAGGTGTTGAAATTTGTTGTAAAATATAACTACTAAGAAAATCATTATCAATGATAAATAAAACTACCTTAAATTGTGCATTTCTTTCATTAAATTCATTAGAAAAACCTCACCATCTCTCTCCATTCACACCTCATCCCCACTTCTTCCCATCTGCACATGCACCGGGCAACAGGCGTGACGTACGGCAGCTGGTGCGGTGCGTCGGTGTTCCAGTAGTGTAGGCAGCGAATCAAGCAGCGTGGCAGCTTTGACCTTGATCCAACGGTGATGACGGCGCTCGTATGTTCCTTGACGTCGATCCAGCAGTGGCAGTGAACGTTAACTCTTGCTCGACCTCAATTTGGCAGCGGTGGCGGAGCTTCCTCGATCCTATGGCAGGTGAGAAATGGCCGGAGCACCCTGGTGCGAGAACTCAGAAGTCCTATCAAATGGCCCCGATGCATGCTTCCCATTTTGTGGAAAATATTGCTTGGATCCTACATTCTTGCTAGCAATTCGCAGGCAGACGCAAAGAAAGGTCACCACAAAATAGCTACCATTAGAAAGACATGCACCTATTATTGTATCATGTAGCTTACACTTTGTTGTGTGTTGGTGGTCTGATTCTTGTTCGTTCTCCGTATTCAGAGATATCACACTTCTTTCGAGTTGTGTCATGCATATAGCTTAAACTTTTCTTTTTGAAAGTTGTTTCAGCTTAAACTTTGAACTTTGAACACTGATCATGTCCAGGAATTCTCACCGGTTGCAGGGCAGCATTCAATGGATGTGCCTTTTGGTTGTTTGTTCTATACTGTATCATGCAGTTTACACTTTGTTCTTTGTTGGTGGTTTGATTCTTTTTCGTTCTCTTTACTCACACAAATCAAACTTATTTGGAGCTGTATCATGCATGCAGCTTAAATTTTTATTTTTTGAAAGTTATTTAAGCTTAAACTTTGAACATTGATCGTGTCCATGAATTCTCACCAGTTGCACGACAGCATTAAGTGGAAATGCCTTTTAGCTCTTTATTCTTTGTTACATCATGTAGCTTAAACTTTGTTACATCTGACATGCACGTATTGTTGTATGATGCAGCTTATACTTTGTTCTTTGTTGGTGATCCAATTTTTTATCGTTCTCCTTAATTATTTGGACAAATCGAATTTGTTTGAGCTGTATCATGTATGCAGCTTAAACTTTTCTTTTGAAAGTTATTTCATCTTAAACCTTAAACACTAATCATGTTCATGAATTCTCGCCAGTTGCAGAGCAGTATTCAGGGGATACAACACAGTAAGCTACTAACAGCGCTTATATATGCTGCTATAAGTGCCTAAACGCCCCCAAAACACTTTCTCCGGTGTTTATTGGCCGTCAAGGAAAATGCCATAGGGGAAAAGTAATCCCCGGCGTTTATCTAGCTCGGCACATAATGAATGCCGGGGTTGGCTATCGACGACACATAACAAATGCTGGGAATAGAGTTACCCTGGCATATACTAGATGCCAGGGTTGTCCATTGATGGCACACAAAAAATGCCGGGATTAGTGTTAAGCCGGCACATAATAAATGTCGGGGTTGGCTATCGACGGCACATAACAAAAGCCGGGAATAGAGTTACCCTGGCACATATTAGATGCCAGGGTTGTCCATTGATGGCACACAAAAAATGCCGGGATTAGTGTTAAGCCGACACATAATAAATTTCGGGGTTGCCTACTAATGACACATATCAAATGTCCGGAATGGTCTAGTACGGCATTTATTATATGAAATATTGCAATTCATTTGAAATTAAATGTGCATGAATACAGTCTTCAAAGAGATTTTGAGTCAATCTATTGTCATTGCATTATATAACTATTAAAAAACTTAGTATCCTTTTTAATTTGATATAATCAACAACTACTGACATTGTAAGGTATAAAAAAAATTGACCTGTTAAAAGAGGTGCATAAGCCTACAAGTGAACTAAGTAATCTGGTCCACAAAAATAGGATAAATTCTTATATACAATAGAAACATACCAGTAAAATTCATAACAACCACTTGGTAACCGCAAAAAAGTATTGACACCATTCATGTTCACATTGCCAGGAACTGGCATCACGCACAAGATTAAAATGTCTCTTCACCATGTCAAATAAAAAATTAATATCGAAAAATTAAATGGCGACCAAGAAACCTAGCCTTCCATGCAGGCTCCTAAATTTCACAAACGAATCCACTCTTCTTGTACAGTTTTTGTGCTACTTCAATATGTATGGCAACATGGACACACAATTTGTTATGCCTTGAATAATTTCTTGTCTGAAGTTAGATGTCATGAGCTTCAACTGGCTGTGGCAAGTGCCTCCGACAGTAACAGCTTCATCATCCAACAGGCACTTGACACCACTTGTAGGTTTCCAATGGAATTTGACAAGGTGAGGCTTTCCGTCCCTATTGATTAAGGTGTTGACACCAAAACCCTCCATGTGCATGTAGTTGAGTGGGATGCCAACATCATCAAATAGGAAGGTCAACATGTGCAAACTCTCCGGGTGGTGTGAAAAGAAGTCAACTATTCTCCAGTTCTCCTGCATATTGGTCTTTGGACTTGGCTTGAAAGCATGGACCATGTCAGGGAATTTCATCCCATTTCGGATAAAAAACACAGGCATATTGTTCCCAACAAGGTCAAAGTTACCCTGAAAAGGCAGTTATTAGGATACTTGCCTGGACTGACAAAGGTCGGCATATGGCACCATGAAAAGTGAACAAGTAAATATACAACATGACAAATCAGTGAGGACAAAGATAAATTCAATAATGCAAGATTTGTGATTAGTCAAGTTCCAATTCTGTTGATTTGCTATATATGAAACTAGGCGTATATGAGGTCAGAGCATAATCATTTACTTCTTGATGCAAACAGTCAATTGCAAGAGTCTATAAATGAGAAAACAAGTTAACACTACTCTACCCTTCAACTGAAGTAAACAATGGTAAATTTAGATCAGCGAAAGGACTAGGGCTATAGTTTCACGTGTATGACAGCACATGCACTGGACATTATTTATGGGGCTAAAGTACAATCTAAGTTGCCAGTATTCCACTACACAAGCTGAAACTAGCTAAATGTTTGATAATACAATCTTTGATGCTTCAATAGCTTGCCCAGAAAAGGCATTCTGATGAATGAGTACAACATATTGACAGAAAATAGTTGCTCGCATATACCATACAACATGCAGTACTTTTAAAAGAAAGCTCATCTTCCAAGCATAAGAACAAACAATAGTGAAAATGCATCATTAGTACCTCCACCTTCCCGCTGAGGTTTGAAGACAAACATGTTAAGTTTCTCTATTGCTAATTTTGTAATACCGGGAATTTCGTTTTGCTAGGGTGGCTTAAGTGGGAGGTGTTGACGGGCTTTAGTAGCTGTTTTGTTGGGATTAGTGGAGAGTTTTTCAAAAAAAAAAACCCTAACCCTATTCCCCTAATTTCCTTTTTGCACCCTCTTAAGTGCCTCTCTCTCTCTTGGTCTCTTGGCTCCTCCTCCCACCAGCAAGAACAGATTTTTTTCCCCTCCTGGCTTCTCTCCTTTGGGGCGCCTCCCCTCTAGCTCCTCCTCCCACTCATGGTGCCTTCCCTCCATGGAGCTCCTCCCTGGATTTGCAGCCGAAGCCTCCCCTCCTCCTCCATGGACAGCAGCATCCTCCTCCTCCTCACGGTTGGAGCGCTTGAGCAAGGTAAGGTTTCTAGGGTTTGGGTGATTGTTGGGTGGCTGGGTTAGGGAGGGATCCATGGGAGTTTAGTTGGTGTTTGGTTGTATTTTGATTGGATTGGAGGCGAAACCCTAGTTCTTGCACAGATTTTAGTTTCATGCAGATTTCAGTAGCCGCGTTTGATTGCCGATTTGGGATTTTTGGAGGCTTCTTATGGGGGGTTCGTCTTCATGAAAGTTGTAGATAATCCTTTCCCCTTAAATTTGAGCATAAGAACACGAAAATATATTAAGCCAATTAAAAGTTATGACCTTTTTAGTGCAGACTGCTCTGTGTTGGTTTTCAGTGATAGATGTAATGTTCAACTGAAGGGTAGACCAAGTTGCTGGCCGAATTAGACTTTTTGGTTGCCTAGAGAAAGCTAGAATTTTCATTGTAGATTAATAAAATGTATTTGTTTGCTACCTTTGCATTCAAGAATAAAAAGTTATGATGTTTTGAACTTCTGTCCAGAAAGCCTGTAAGTTTTGGAAGTTCAGTTTGGGGTTATATGTTCAGTGGTCGATTTGAGGCTCTCTGAGCTATCTCCTGAACATTTGGTAGTAGCAAAAGTTGTAGATAATACTCTTAAGTTTCTGTGAAGCTAAAGAACATACGATTTGGCCAAACCATTTAAAAGATATGCCCAAATTACTCTCTGCTGTTCTAAAGTTACTGAAATCTGAAGCTGAAACTTAATCTGTTGATTAGAAACATGTAGAGGCCGAATTAGAATCTTCCATTGGCTGGAAAGTTGTGAGAAATTTCGAGTAGATTGATAAAATATCATCATTTGCTTGATTCCATTGAGTATAGCATTTTTTAGGAGTTAATTTCTGTATGCTGTTCTGAAATTACTGAAATTTGAAGCTGAAACTTAATCTGTTGATTAGAAATATATAGACTCCGAATTGGAATCTTCCATTGCCTGGAAAGTTGTGGGAAATTTCATTTAGATTGTGAAACTGCTATCATTTGCTTGATTCCATTTAGTATAGCAATTTCTATGGGCTAAAGACTACTTGCTGTCCCGGAATAGTTGCAAATTGCAGAGCTGCTGTTTTCGTGGTTCTGGGCTGTTTTGGGGAATAATTGCAATTGTGTTTTGCATTGTTGGATTGAGTCGGACGTTGATCCATCTATTTGCGCACTAGTCGTTTTCAGGTGTTGTGTCGTCAGGGGGTGGCCTCAACCCCATTTCGCTTCGTCTTCGGTTAAAGGCAAGTGCATCCCCTAGTTCGTGGTTAGGGGGGTTTGTAAGCATATTTAAGTGTGTTCTTAGATTGACAATAGGGGGATGTGTTTGTTGTTCATATTATGATTATGAAAATGACGTCTTACGTTTATGATCATGTTGAGGGTTGCTCCCGTTGTTGATGCAAATGCTAATTAATGTGAAATATTGCATTGATGATGAGATTGGGGTCGTGTCGCGCATGATCATCTGGTAAGGTTGATTCATGGCAAACGATATGTGATTATATCTATTGCATTTTCGCATACATGTCATGCATATTATTATGAGCCCGGTCGGTGAGAAAGACATATAGGGATATATGTCTAATCTATATGTCTAATCCGGAGTGCTCCTGAGATGAGTCCTACCTCGTAGTCTCATCCACGAAGTTGGATGGGAGCGAGTCAGTAAGAGTAGGCCCCTCCACTGGGATGGAAGGGAGACGAGGGTGAACACCGACGGGTGTTCCCTCTAGCTATACCGGTATAGGCTAAAAAAAGAGTTGCATTTTGAGCATGAAAGCATTGCATTGTATTGCAATTGATAAATGTTAATCAATGAGAGAATGGAAATGATAGGTTGAGGATTGAGTCGTGGACTCATCCAAAAATGGCTATTGAGGTATGAGTACGGTTTACTTACGTTTCCGAGTTGGTTGCGGAACTTGAAGTTTATCTACAGTTTCTTTTACTTACTGAATTCAATTAAGTAAAAGGGATGTGTTGTGTTTCAAAGTGTTGTATCTTGCTTTGCAATGATTACATTTCATTATGGATGCACTTTGCTGAGCCTTGGACTCACCCTTGTTTGTTTAATATTTTTAGGTACCGTGAAGCTGTCTCATCGGGATGGGAGTAGAGGCACATTCACGACTTCGGTCACCACCAACGCATCTAAATGATTTTGTAGTGTATGGTCTTATCAAGTGATGTTCTAGTCGTAAATTCGTTGTGATGGAGAATTGAGTTGCTGCTTAGTCGTGTAATAGTTGCTAAGTCATGATGCGAGTATGTTTCCTTTGTTTGATTATTTAGTCATGATTTGATCATTATATCTGTTATCTTATTGTCTGCTGAGTGGATGACCTTTCTTCTAGAAAGGTCATGCCGAAATTTCTAGCTAAGGAGTTGGGGTTTAATTGCTTTAGAATTGTCCTCCGCTAGCGTTAATAGAGGTTGTGGTAGCATCCATGGCGTGATTGGTGCCGGGGTGTTACATTTGGTATCAGAGCGGGCTTTAGGTCCGTAATGCTGGAATCTAGAATGTTATTCTAGAGTGAGATTAAAAATTGTGCTGTGTGAAAGTAGAAACTTGGTTTAGGTTGAACCATTAAAATTTGGCCCTAGGGAAATAACCGTAAAACTTGATGTAGAATGGTTAATTAATTTAAAAATTTGACACACTCTATTGCACAAGAGGAAGGGATGGGATCTCGTTGCATTGTGTTACAATGCTTTCTTTGAGATTGATGTTATGTTAATGCTTGTTCTTTGTTATATGTTAGTCTTGTTGCGGCTATGATAGCATGTGTTTATTGAGATGCTTATGAAGCATTGATTGATTAATCGGTCTTTTGGGATTTCTGTATCGAAGAGTTTCGGGGTCTTTTGAGACTCTTTGTGCCGAAGGGATTTCGGCCTTGTCGTGTGGTTGTGTTGGTCGGTGTGGTAGTTGAGAGCCAGCACCGGAGGATTTATAACCTCGTGTGAGGAGAGTCCTAGTTATTATGCCGTAAATTGGAGAGTTGATGGAGTAGGTTTTCTAGGCTTGGTCTTCTTTGGTCTTTTTGGATTTAAGACAAAGAAAAGGGAGTATTTGATCTCCCATTTTGTTGTTATTGAGGAAAACGTTTTGGTGTCTCTCTTCTGTTGTGGGAACTTTGCGTTTTATCTTTGTTTCGGAGAGCGTGAGCATGACAAGGGTTGAGTCTTTTCGTGTGGTAAAGTGGAGAGTCGAGTTTTTTTTTTGGAAAAATTTGGGTTGAGTTTTAGGAAAGATAAATGTTGCGATCAAATTGCAATTGCTGGTGGGATGAAGATCTTCCCATATGAGATTTGTAAAACGATTGAGTTGTTAGGGTGGTTGACCTGTTGTGATAGATGACAGGAATTTGTATGAAGGTCTTGGTGTTCCACGTTTATAAGTGAAGGAATGGAAATGGTGATTGCGTAAGGCTAGTAGTGATTATGTTGAAGGAGGAATAATAATTTTGGTTGAGGAACTTGTTTAAATAAGTGATGGGATTCAAATTGCTTCGTGATGTCCACAGTGGTTGGACTGTGTAGATTAGCGATAAGTTTCTACAAGGTGTGGATTGTATAACCTAGAATGAAGTTGTAATTAAAGTGTGGAGAATCACTGGATTGAATATTTTGGAGCTTGGGTTGCTCTTAGCGACGGTTGGACTTAGAGCCATTTCGGCGATTTATGTCTTGAGGAGACATTGTCTATTTAAGGGAGTCTTAAATAGTTTAATCTGTTGTGTTGATCATATTGTTGATGAATAGGGAGTATGGATGGCAGATGTCCATCTTATTGAAGTTTGCTTCAAGAAGAGATGTCTTGAATGTAGTTTGTGAAATGGCCTTTATTGAAAGGTTGATTATGGATAAAGCTATAATACATTTTCCTTGATGAGTATCATGAGGGAGAATTGGTCCAATGTGTGTGATGACACTTTCGAACGCAGATGTAATTAGTGGAAAAGTTAACTTCTGGAGGAAGTGATCCAAGGAAGAGTGGTTATGTAATTCTTGCTAAGTCTTGTTGGGGCTCCCCAAAGGCGTTGAGTGTGAACATTGAAACTTTTAATGTTAAAGGTGCAAGTATATTAGAGATAATGGGATGTAAGATGAGCTTATGTTTAAATACTTATGGAAATTGGGTTGTCAGTGTAATCTTGTGGATGTATACCTTTTGTTTAAGACGTTCTGTTTGGTGTGCAATGGAAATTTCCATATTAGTTGTGTTTCGCCAAGAGGCGGAGTTAGTGGATGAACGATTATGAGGAAGAAAGAATGCGTAATTATGAAATGGTGTGATGATAGTCTTTGGACTACTCCAATTCATTGAGCCATGTCATTTTTCTGCGGTGGCTAAATATTTAGCTCATGTTATGATTACGGAATTTACACTCAGAGGTATATGAGTGGATTGTGCTTTTTAGCACACGAAAATTGTTGTCTTTGGACTTGCTATTTAAAGGAAATAAATAGATGTAATGGAAAACGCTGAAAGTTCTTGAATAGGAACTATTGGTGTCTCTAGCTCGACTAGAGTTGGACTTAAATAAAAAAGGGGGATGATCTTGTGAGTGTTCCAAAAGGTGAAGTCTCTTGTGGGTATCCAAAAGAGATTCTTATCGGTGAAATGATTTTCGTGTGGGAAATGAAAATTTTCCCTCCCTGTTGGGAGAAAGGTGTTGGTTGTTGTGTGATATTCTCTTTTGGTGAAAGTGGGGTTTTGTTGTGTTGCTTCTTAATTGAGTGTTTCCTCGATGTGAAATTTTCCACCATGGAGTTTAAGGTGATGGAAATGTTTTATGTTGTTAAAGAGAATTTAGTTCTCCCTAGTTCTTTTGTGGCCGTTTTTGAAGAAGAATTGTGTGAAGTTCCTCTTCTCAGTTGAGTTTTTTCCCCTTGTGCATTCTATTGCATTGATTTCAAGTTGAGGAGAGTGGTTAGTTTTTGTAAGAGAATCGAGATTCCCTTTGCTTTCTAGTGTGAGGAAAGAAAATGGTTGGATGTGTATTCCTGGTTTGAGTATAATTGAGATTATGCTCTTTGATTTAGTTCTTTGGGCAAGATCATCCTAGAAGAAGAACCAAGTGTGGAGGGGTTTTGATGAAAATCCTATTCGGGGTTAAGTGTTGATCGTACATGGATTCAGAGTGGAGTTAATGAAAGGTGTTTCTTGTCTTGGTCCCAATCCTGTGTGGGAGGATAGGGCGATGTTGTTGTTCCCTTGGCCATGGGGATAGTTTTGTTGGCGGATTGCTTGGAATTGATCAGAATTGCGTTATTGTCTTTAGTGTGTCGGAACCCTCGATTTCTTGGGTTGGAATCAATTTTGGTCAGTCTGAAATGACTGGATCAGTTGTAAACCTTTTCTTCGAGTGGTTGTCTCTGTGCGCGAGATAGTTATGAAGGAAGGTAGAATATGATTTTGTATTGTGAGGGAATAGGATTTGTGCCTTGTTGGGCTATTCGTTTCAATAGCAAGGTTGGTCATTGACCCTTTTGTTCCAAGGGCATCTGTGTTTTGATTCTTGGAGGTTCCGGTGTGGAACCGTAAATGTTTAAGTGATTGGAAATAGTGAGATGTTCAGAATTGATCTAGAAGCATGTTGGATTGAAGAGTCTTGTGTGACTTTGTGGTTTAAAGCTGAATGACCCATGGTAGAATTATGCCATAGTGGGCTAGTTCTTTCGATGATAAGGCTCGGTAATGGTCCTCTAGTTATAAAGGTTAATTAATGAGGTAAGCTGGAGATCAATGATTTCTTGGTTTTTGGGGATTCAAGTTTAGAACCCCAACTGTTCAAACGAATAGCATTCGGTGATTCGGTGATAAGTGGTTAGATGCTTAATAGACTGATGTGACTCGTGTGGATTGTGTCATCATGAGTTTGACAATATGAGGGATAAAGATTAAAATTGGGTGAATGAAGTTGAAAAGGGAACTTAGAGTTTGTGATGTTGTTTCTGTTGTTCTTGTTGGTGAACAAGGTTGTGCTTAGAATTGAGGTCGAATTACATTAAGGGAAGAGTGTAATACCGGGAATTTCGTTTTGCTAGGGTGGCTTAAGTGGGAGGTGTTGACAGGCTTTAGTAGCTGTTTTGTTGGGGATTAGTGGAGAGTTTTTCAAAAAAAAAAAACCCTAACCCTATTCCCTAATTTCCTTTTGCACCCCTTAAGTGCCTCTCTCTCTCTTGGTCTCTTGGCTCCTCCTCCCACCAAAGAAGAACAGATTTTTTCCCTCCTGGCTTCTCTCCTTTGGGGCGCCTCCTCTAGCTCCTCCTCCCACTCATGGTGCCTTCCCTCCATGGAGCTCCTCCCTGGATTTGCAGCCGAAGCCTCCCCTCCTCCTCCATGGACAGCAGCCTCCTCCTCCTCCTCGCGGTTGGAGCGCTTGAGCAAGGTAAGGTTTCTAGGGTTTGGGTGATTGTTGGGTGGCTGGGTTAGGGAGGGATCCATGGGAGTTTAGTTGGTGTTTGGTTGTATTTTGATTGGATTGGAGGCGAAACCCTAGTTCTTGCACAGATTTTAGTTTCGTGCAGATTTCAGTAGCCGCGTTTGATTGCCGATTTGGGATTTTTGGAGGCTTCTTATGGGGGGTTCGTCTTCATGAAAGTTGTAGATAATCCTTTCCCCTTCAATTTGAGTATAAGAACATGAAAATATATTAAGCCAATTAAACGTTATGACCTTTTTAGTGCAGACTGCTCTGTGTTGGTTTTCAGTGATAGATGTAATGTTCAACTGAAGGGTAGACAAGTTGCTGGCCGAATTAGACTTTTTGGTTGCCTAGAGAAAGCTAGAATTTTTATTGTAGATTAATAAAATGTATTTGTTTTCTACCTTTGCATTCAAGAATAAAAAGTTATGATGTTTTGAACTTCTGTCCAGAAAGCCTGTAAGTTTTGGAAGTTCAGTTTGGGGTTATATGTTCAGTGGTCGATTTGAGGCTCTCTGAGCTATCTCCTGAACATTTGGTAGTAGGAAAAGTTGTAGATAATACTCTTAAGTTTCTGTGAAGCTAAAGAACATACGATTTGGCCAAACCATTTAAAAGATATTCCCAAATTACTCTCTGCTGTTCTAAAGTTACTGAAATCTGAAGCTGAAACTTAATCTGTTGATTAGAAACATGTAGAGGCCGAATTAGAATATTCCATTGGCTGGAAAGTTGTGGGAAATTTCGTGTAGATTGATAAAATATCATCATTTTCTTGATTCCATTGAGTATAGCATTTTTTAGGAGTTAATCTCTGTATGCTGTTCTGAAATTACTGAAATTTGAAGCTGAAACTTAATCTGTTGATTAGAAATATATAGACTCCGAATTGGAATCTTCCATTGCCTGGAAAGTTGTGGGAAATTTCATTTAGATTGTGAAACTGCTATCATTTGCTTGATTCCATTTAGTATAGCAATTTCTATGGGCTAAAGACTACTTGCTGTCCCGGAATAGTTGCGAATTGCAGAGCTGCTGTTTTCGTGGTTCTGGGCTGTTTTGGGGAATAATTGCAATTGTGTTTTGCATTGTTGGATTGAGTCGGACGTTGATCCATCTGTTTGCGCACTTGTCGTTTTCAGGTGTTGTGTAAAGGGGTGGCCTCAACCCCATTTAAGCGTCTTCGGTTAAAGGCAAGTGCATCCCTAGTTAAGTGGTTAGGGGGTTTGTAAGCATATTTAAGTGTGTTCTTAGATTGACAATAGGGGGATGAGTTTGTTGTTCATATTATGATTATGAAAATGACGTCTTACGTTTATGATCATGTTGAGGGTTGCTCCCGTTGTTGATGCAAATGCTAATTAATGTGAAATATTGCATTGATGATGAGATTGGGGTCGTGTCGCGCATGATCATCTGGTAAGGTTGATTCATGGCAAACGATATGTGATTATATCTATTGCATTTTCGCATACATGTCATGCATATTGTTATGAGCCCGGTCGGTGAGAAAGGCATATAGGGATATATGTCTAATCCGGAGTGCTCCTGAGATGAGTCCTACCTCGTAGTCTCATCCACGGAGTTGGATGGGAGCGAGTCAGTAAGAGTAGGCCCCTCCACTGGGATGGAAGGGAGACGAGGGTGAACACCGATGGGTGTTCCCTCTAGCTATACCGGTATAGGCTAAAAAAAGAGTTGCATTTTGAGCATGAAAGCATTGCATTGTATTGCAATTGATAAATGTTAATCAATGAGAGAATGGAAATGATAGGTTGAGGATTGAGTTGTGGACTCATCCAAAAATGGCTATTGAGGTATGAGTACGGTTTACTTACGTTTCGAGTTGGTTGCGGAACTTGAAGTTTATCTCACGTTTCTTTTACTTACTGAATTCAATTAAGTAAAAGGGATGTGTTGTGTTTCAAAGTGTTGTATCTAGCTTTGCAATGATTACATTTCATTATGGATGCACTTTGCTGAGTCTTGGACTCACCCTTGTTTGTTTAATGTTTTTAGGTACCGTGAAGTCTGTCTCATCGGGATGGGAGTAGAGGCACATTCACGACTTCGGTCACCACCAACGCATCTAAATGATTTTGTAGTGTATGGTCTTATCAAGTGATGTTCTAGTCGTAAATTCGTTGTGATGGAGAATTGAGTTCTTTGCTTAGTCGTGTAATAGTTGCTAAGTCATCTTTGCAGTATGTTTCCTTTGTTTGATTATTTAGTCATGATTTGATCATTATATCTGTTATCTTATTGTTCTTTGAGTGGATGACCTTTCTTCTAGAAAGGTCATGCCGAAATTTCTAGCTAAGGAGTTGGGGTTTAATTGCGTTAGAATTGTCCTCCGCTAGCGTTAATAGAGGTTGTGGTAGCATCCATGGCGTGATTGGCGCCGGGGTGTTACATTTGGTATCAGAGTGGGCTTTTGGTCCGTAATGCTGGAATCTAGAATATTATTCTAGAGTGAGATTAAAAATTGTGCTGTGTGAAAGTAGAAACTTGTTTTAGGTTGAACCATTAAAATTTGGCCCTAGGGAAATAACCGTAAAACTTGATGTAGAATGGTTAATTAATTTAAAAATTTGACACACTCTATTGCACAGTAGGAAGGGATGGGATCTCGTTGCATTGTGTTACAATGCTTTGTTTGAGATTGATGTTATGTTAATGCTTGTTGCTGTTATATGTTAGTCTTGTTGCGGCTATGATAGCATGTGTTTATTGAGATGCTTATGAAGCATTGATTGATTAATCGGTCTTTTGGGATTTCTGTATCGAAGAGTTTCGGGGTCTTTTGAGACTCTTTGTGCCGAAGGGATTTCGGCCTTGTCGTGTGGTTGTGTTGGTCGGTGTGGTAGTTGAGAGCCAGCACCGGAGGATTTATAACCTCGTGTGAGGAGAGTCCTAGTTATTATGCCGTAAATTGGAGAGTTGATGGAGTAGGTTTTCTAGGCTTGGTCTTCTTTGGTCTTTTTGGATTTAAGACAAAGAAAAGGGAGTATTTGATCTCCCATTTTGTTGTTATTGAGGAAAACGTTTTGGTGTCTCTCTTCTGTTGTGGGAACTTTGCGTTTTATCTTTGTTTCGGAGAGCGTGGGCATGACAAGGGTTGAGTCTTTTCGTGTGGTAAAGTGGAGAGTCGAGTTTTTTTTTTGGAAAAATTTGGGTTGAGTTTTAGGAAAGATAAATGTTGCGATCAAATTGCAATTGCTGGTGGGATGAAGATCTTCCCATATGAGATTTGTAAAACGATTGAGTTGTTAGGGTGGTTGACCTTGTTGTGATAGATGACAGGAATTTGTATGAAGGTCTTGGTGTTCCACGTTTATAAGTGAAGGAATGGAAATGGTGATTGCATAAGGCTAGTAGTGATTATGTTGAAGGAGGAATAATAATTTTGGTTGAGGAACTTGTTTAAATAAGTGATGGGATTCAAATTGCTTCGTGATGTCCACAGTGGTTGGACTGTGTAGATTAGCGATAAGTTTCTACAAGGTGTGGATTGTATAACCTAGAATGAAGTTGTAATTAAAGTGTGGAGAATCCTTTGGATTGAATATTTTGGAGCTTGGGTTGCTCTTAGCGACGGTTGGACTTAGAGCCATTTCGTGATTTATGTCTTGAGGAGACATTGTCTATTTAAGGAGTCTTAAATAGTTTAATCTGTTGTGTTGATCATATTGTTGATGAATAGGGAGTATGGATGGCGGATGTCCATCTTATTGAAGTTTGCTTCAAGAAGAGATGTCTGAATGTAGTTTGTGAAATGGCCTTTATTGAAAGGTTGATTATGGATAAAGCTATAATACATTTTCCTTGATGAGTATCATGAGGAGAATTGGTCCAATGTGTGTGATAACACTTTGAACGCAGATGTAATTAGTGGAAAAGTTAACACGGAGGAAGTGATCCAAGGAAGAGTGGTTATGTAATTCTTGCTAAGTCTTGTTGGGGCTTCCCAAAGGCGTTGAGTGTGAACATTGAAACTTTTAATGTTAAAGGTGCAAGTATATTAGAGATAATGGGATGTAAGATGAGCTTATGTTTAAATACTTATGGAAATTGGGTTGTCAGTGTAATCTTGTGGATGTATGCCTTTTGTTTAAGACGTTCTGTTTGGTGTGCAATGGAAATTTCCATATTAGTTGCGTTTCGCCAAGAGGCGGAGTAAGTGATGAAAGCATATGTGAAACAAAATGATAGTAAATCAATATGCATAATATAAGAAAAGGAGACAAGGAAGCTGTTGACGCCAAAAACATGATGTAGGGTTTTGGATGCATAACACTGCAGACGAACACCGGTTCAGTTTTGTGCGGCGTGCTAATCGATTTGACCACGCAATCGATAAGGATATTTGGTGAGATTCAATCAAGCCGATCGATGGATTGGCTAAAATAGAAATCGGCCAGAGAGCCGATTAGAAAGGTAACTAGATTAGTCAATCAAGACTAATCTGAAGGTAAGAGGCAGATCGATTCTGAAAAGGCGATGCGCAACAATACAGAATAAATCGAACCTGAAGAAATCGATGATGATCAAACAATCGGTGATTCAAAACTTTATTTGATCAATGTCGACTTACAGAGGGAAGATTGCAAAGCTAAAAGACTAAAAGGTATGAAAGAAACTAGTAAATGTGTTGTTGATCATGGATGGCCCTTCAAGTAGCCCTAGCACGCCTTATATACCCGTCAGCCGATCCGAGTCCCGATCCAATACGGCAACATAATCCGAATCAGCTTATAGTTTCCTAATTGGACTCTAATTTCCAAACTTTATCCATATGCCGCCCGAGATTTCCGTACGCTATCCAGATCCTTGAAGGCACCTCGTGTTGTATTCAAACTCTTGCCCTTTTGCCGATTCTTCTCGTAATTTCCAAAAACTGGTGCAAACATATGCCCCCCATTTTTGGAAGATAACTTGTTATCTTTCAAAAATTAATCAGCTTCTTCATCCATCGGCTTCATTATCCGTCGGCTTCATTATCCGTCGGCTTCTTCCTTGATAGCCCAATGAACTGTCAAATAATCATTATTTTAATCGCGCCGCCAAAGTCTCGGTGCGGTTTAATGACTCGTGTCGCCTCGAATTCACTTCCCGCCACTTTTACTTTGCACCGTGCTATATATATGCGGGACCCCCATGGTCATTTTCACGCCTTCGTGCTCTCGAATCATCTGCAATTGGCTTTGTTGACTTCTTCTGCACTGGTGATCAAACTCTCGTCCTCCTCAGTCGGCTGAATGGATTCTTCAAAGGTACTCATCCCGATCTCAGAAAGTAACAATCAGTGTTTCTTAGGACCGGTAGGAAACATAGATGCCGATACAGTGATAAATGAAGAAATCCCGAGACTCCCCCTATCAGCTCAAGGTTACAATGTGAAGGAGTGGGGCAAGAGTTTTAGGGCTTGGCTGACAGCGCTCAAGGGGTGGAGAAGTTGGTTTATTAGAGTGTCGGCTCAAAAAAGAGGGGAATGGGAGCGGATGGGCATAGCCGAATGCCTTCCTTTAAGCTTAGCCTGCCCAGAAGCCAATGAGCCCTTGGTGGCCACGGCGTGCTATTTTTGGTCCGACACTTTTAATGCTTTTCTCTTTCGCCCTGGTCCCATCAGCCCGACCCTCCTGGATGTGGCCGAATTGTGCTGTCTAAGGCCTGATGGAGATCAACTATCGGCTTACAGCGGAAAGCCTCGGTACAAGCTGATCCAATCAAAGGGTGAAGGGTGGTCGAAATACATACAACACAACAACAAAGTAAACGGTCTTGTATCGGACGAAGAGCACGCAGCTTTCCTCAACCTCTGGCTTGAGCGATTTCTCTTCTGTGGTGCATCCCTTGGGCCAACCCAGGTGTACCAGTTGGTAGCGGAGCAGCTTGTGGAGGGCCGTTGGCTTGCTCTTGGGAAGATGTTTTTGGGCGCAGTTTACCAGATGATGTATATCATCAGAAGTCGGCTTTTCTCTGGTTTTGCCAATTTCATAGTTGGTAATGTTGGAGGTCCTTTATGGTTTATTCAGCTGTGGCTGTATAGTATATTTAGTCGGTAGCTTATTTCTGAACCCATCGAAGATTCTGCTTTTCCTCGGGAAGATTACCCAGAGAATGCCACCCCTCAGTTTAGAGCAAGCCGATCTCATGGTGAGAGACTCATAATGTGCTCAAGTGGCGACACCAGGATTACCCCGGCCGGCCTAAACAAATATCTTGCTTTTTTCTTGGGTTTAGACAACGTAATATTCACCTAGCAAGATTTCTTCTCTTATGGTGATGCGGCCGATTTTCAATGGCCATCTTTCCTGCAACTGGAAGCGGACAGTTCTTCAATGCCAGAATTATCACTGATGCTCTATCGGATTTTCATCTCCCCCTGTATTCTTCATGTTGGCCTGAACTCCAGAAATAGAACTTTCTAGCCTTCATATGAGTTCTATCATCCATCTGTTTACTCTCGCCAGCTCGGCTTTGGTCAAGTGGTTCCTTCATTGCCCCTCCTTGATCGGCTTCAACCCAGAGCCAGGGTAAGGAATCTGCTATCGGCCAACATAGCTCTGTCAATCACTGATGAGCTTCAAATTTCTGATCTGCCGCGCTTCATTCTGATCTCTCGTCGGGCTAGCCAATTCACTATTTGGTGGTCGCGTATAGCTGAGGCCCTTTATTTGGATCGTAACCCATCAGCTATTATAGAAAAGTTTTTACTGGATTATCACGAGCCAACGGTAGTCTCCAGCAGTAGTAGCAGCGACAGTTCAAGCGAGGATAGTTCCTCGGGTTATACTGACTCGTCGGTAGCCGTAGAGGTATCGGCTTTTCTAAGTAGCTTTCTTTTCGTTTTCGGTTCTCATTATTCGTTGGCTAACCTCCTCATGATCTTTGCAGGTCACATCCGGATGTGAGAAGGCCGTTGCCGGTCCATCGGAGAGTGGGTCAAAAGGAAAAAGGCCGCACCAGTCAGTTGGCTTGACCGGCTATACATCAGGCAACCTCCGGGTAAAGAGCCCGTCGCTGAATGAACTCACTAAAGAGCGGCTGCCAAGTAAGTATCTATTGTTCTTTAGTAAAAATTCTTCTAATCGTTTTCTGACCCTACCTTGCCGATTCCAGAAAAATCAAAATCCACAAAGGTGGTAACCAAGAAAAACACCAAGCGCAAGGAGAAAAGTGCTGAGAGCTCCTCCCATACGCCAGCCGACGCTGTTGAGGTAAGTTTTGTAACTATTATTTTTCATGCATCTCATTAGTTATTGCAATGCTGATTCTATGGCCCTTCTTCGGTAAGACAAAGATCAGCTCGGTAGTAGCATCTGGCCAATCTTCAGACGCGCATATACGTCGACTTACCACTGCTTTCGGCTCAACTTCCTGACGCTTCGCTGCCTCAGCCGACTCCCCAAGCTCCTGCTGCTTCACTGCCTCAACCGACACTCTCAGTGCCTGTTGCTTTATCGCCTCAGCCGACTCTCCGGCCACGGTACGGAAGAGTCAATTGACCCGGTAGATTTGCTTGGGTTCTCTTTGGACGATTTGGGTGATCCAGAAGTGATGGCCTCAGACAACTACGTCGTAGATATCCACAATATTATCGACGTATCCTTGAAAGCATCGGCCTCGGTTGTACAATCGGCACCAAATATGCAGGACAAGCTCAATCGGCTCTTTCATGAAGTCTGTCGGCCTAAGTCTGAGATTCTTGCCAACAGCCAACCGCTCAGGGATGCTATGGCTGTAGTACAAGCCGATCTTCCACCAGAAACTATGGGAGCGCTTTTGGGAGTATGTCATTTAGACGAGCAAAGGGAGGAAGTGGAGGCGGCTCGTGCGCGTATCACTCAGCGAGCACAGCAACAAGCCGACCGCCAAAAACTTGATCGACTGGTGGCCGAGGCAAAAGAGATGAAGCGGAAATTTGACCAGGATACTACCTTCCTGAAGTCCACCAAGGCCCAAATTCTTGAACTGGAATCATCCAAAAAACTGCTTGAAGAAGAGTTGGCCAAACTTCAGGATCAACTGGTCAAGGAGCAGTGCAAAATATCGACAACAGTACGATCTCTTCTCGAGCAAAAGAAGAACATCGGCCAAGCTGTTGCCAGCGGAAAGGAGCAGTCGGCGAAAATCATCCCCGTGCCTGGCAATGCCCAAGCTGACGAAAAGACTGTTGATGGAGTTCAAACTGCACTTGCCAAGGCCGCGGGGGCACTATCGGCTCTTGGTGCCAGACTTCCTGGGTCGGGCCTGTAAACTTGTGCTGTGTTGAAACAATGTCCTTTTACTACTTTTGTAATACTATTAATCGGTTTGTTTAGCAGATAATATTCGTCTTGTTTTTAATCGGTTGTTTAACCGATTATATTCGTCTTATTTTTAATCGGCTGTTTAACCGATTAGTTTTCAAGTTTTTTGCGCTATTTAATTACGCACCGATCCAAATGCTAGGGTAGTATTTCTTTAAGTACCTTCCGTTAATTGCCTTCGGTAACACCAACTGTTGGGACCCGAATTCGCAATCCGGAAACCCTCTGTGTTTTCAGCACTAGTCCCAGGATCAGTAGCTAGTGCCCACAGTTAACAAAGATGAATATCACAATCATACACAACAGAATAATAAATAAAGAATTCATCTTTTAATATAACATGTTGAACAACCTTAAGGTCAACTTACAATTGTGAAGCCTAGATGGCTTCAACTCAGAGTAAAACGAACAGCAATGAACGAAGAAGCGTCGGTGAATCCCATGAAAATACCACGGGCATTTGACAAGGTTCAACTCCTAGATATTCGCCTTCTTGCAGAACTTCTCCTCCTTGAAGACAAAGACTTCTCCTCAAGCTGGTGATGTTTTGTTAAAGCAAGGGTGAGTACACAACCGTACTCAACAAGTCATGCGAGAATGTAGTTCTATTACTACATGCATGGCTTATTCCAAAGGAATGGTGAATGGTTCTTTTGCAATAAAGCAGCATTCACAAATAATCATAATAGATAGAAAAGCAGTTAAACAAATAATACCCATAATAAATTTTCGTAATCATTCCCAAGTAAAATATTTCTCATCCTTAACCAACTTCCTTATCACATTGTCCACATTCCCAACCTCATTTTATTTTCAAAACTCTACCCCTTGACTGTAATCCCCGAGCAATGTCCAATACCGCGGACTCGGCTATTCGAATAGTTTTTACACTCTGCAGAGGTTGTACACTTTACCCACAAGATCAATCAACTCATCACGTCGGTAGTGAATCGCCATACCGAGTATCACGAATGAGTGATCATAACAAAGCCTTTCGAAGCTTCTATCTCAACCTAGGAACCTCTCGGGTTGCCTTCACTATCACTTCCCTCTGCAGCAAGTATAGGACCGGCGAACAACTGTTGGATAGGGTACCAAGCCACAAGCAGTGCACGCTCCCCATCTGATCCACCCCCTGGATGGCGCCACCGGGAGGTATCAAAGGTGAGATATCAGAATCCTACTAAACTAGGTCTTCCCATTCAGACATGTGGTTGTACGAGTGACTCAGGTCAAAGGCTTGCAAGGTGAAGTCCTTAACTGACCAGGGCAAGACATCCTTCTCTCAAAATTGGCGCACAGCCCTCACAACACTCAACCCACCCAAATGCCACGATGGCCCACCTGGCATAAAGCCACTTGCCACTTGCCCCAGTCTAAATCCTTTATCACCCCAGTTGATTATTGCGCAACACAATGCCAACAACTCAACATCCATGTAGAACCACGCTGGTTCCACATATCAACATCATCGTGTGGCAACACGTCACACCATTTCACAAACACATTTCATAATCCATTAATCAGTATTATTCTTTTATTTTCAAAAGACATGTGTTGCGTGGCATGGCTAAGCAATTATACACGATCTAACCAACCCACGTTGGCAAGTATTAACAACCAACTATTAATCAACCATCTTAGGGTGACAAATGAATTACGGCATACAAATAATCATGGCAAGGTGATATTAGCAATTGGGTTGAATATCTAATCCCAAATTAATTTAAATCATTTTAATCTTGAACTAGCATACAATAATTTGAATCAAAGTAAATTTGTAAAACTGGGAGCAATATGATCAAAGCACGACTTGCCTGGCCCTTGCAATTTTTATAATTCTTTACTCTTTATCTTCGATCCTTGATCCTCGATCTTTAATCTCCGCTTGTTTGCTTCTCAGCTCCTTCGAGCGACTTCCAGCAACACGTCTAACGATAAACAAACATAAATACAACAAAACTCAAAAAGCAAATCAAGTAAACTCCAAATTAAAAGCGAATAGCATTGGGCACAGCGGTTTAGGTGAAATTAGGAACTTGGATGGATTAGGTCAAGGATTAGACAAAGAGAGCGGCTTTCGGAAAATACATCAAGAGAAAGATTAATAAGCGAGAAAGAAGGAATAATATTCCGAAGAATATTTCCTTTGAAGTCATTATCTTGATTAGATAGACAATGACATATGGCTCTCGATCCATAGACCGGGTCCATAAAAATATGTTAGTTCATGATAAACTAAGCTAATGCTCGAGGTTGACTTTCATTGACTAAGTAGATACACAATCAAACAAAAGAAAGATAAGTTGATAGATTAGATATGGCTCAAAGATATGACACATAGTCAATGGTCTAGCGACCAAGTCCACGAATGAATTCTGGGTTAATGGCATATTAGATTTTTAGGGATAAGACAAGGACGGATGGAATCGACATTCAGTGCGATCCGATCTAGGGTTCAGTCATACATCAACGAAGAGACTTGACAATAACAAGGCGATAACGATATGTAGTAAGACAGAGCACAAATATCTTACTACGGTGGACACAACGAGGGAAACCGCAATACCGGCTGCGCAGCCCACGATGAACTTGGCTCATCAAACCGGTCCAAGGGTACGGTTAGGATTGGACCACATGGATGGTATGATGGTGAGGCTAGATTGATATATGATTGGGTTAGATCACAATATGACGATAAAGAAGATGATGATATTGCACTAGGGCTTTTGTTTGTTTGCGCGCATGCAATGACAGCGAAGCAATGACAGGACACTCATGCAAGGATAAGTATCGACTATAGATATGACAACGAGGTAAGGCTATGGTTCACGATTGATCTGCGGATGCGGAATTTACATGTCACGGCCATAGCGTCGGCGACAAAACGTTAGCGTTAGCGATGGGCGTTAACGGCAAAAGCGTTAACGACGAGGCGTTAACGATGGGCGTTAACGGCAAAAGCGTTAACGACGGGCGTTAACGATGGGCGTTAACGGCGGAGCGTTAACGATGAAGGCGAAGCGATGACGGGACGCTCATGGAATAACAAGGTGGCGACCGTCGGCTGATAGATAGGGCAGCGAGGTCATGACATGGAAACTACATGGCAAATTTGTGCTGGCCAAATGGGTACTGCCGAGGCAGCGGAACGCAAAAGCAGACAACAATTTAAATAACCGAGATACAAATGAATAAAATAAAATAAACAGAAACTAAAAATTATAATAAAAATACTAGCAGATAGAGGATGAAATTAGATGAATTTAGAAATTTGAATCACTCGATTCCGAGTTCGGATGGAGGAGAAGCGGATCAAGCGAAGTTTAACTAGCAGGAAAATCCTGAAATTACGAAATTGCACTGTAGCATCGCTACAGTGCTTCGTTTTTCCTGATTCTGGCTGTTTTAACAGAGCTCCATTAGAGACATTTTGCACAAACATTACTAGAGATTGGGGGCATGGCAGCGCAAGGAGTGACAATATGGAGCGAGGGCGATGATCGGTACCAAGGCAAGCAACGGCTCGTGACGGTGGCTGGAGCGGTGCGACGTGGTGCTAGGGCGACGGGCTTGCCACGCAGGCGCGGCGGAGGAGCGGCGGCGGAGTGGGGCACATCGCACGGGACGGCGAGGTGACGGGAGACCGATGGGGTGGTCGGCGGAGGTGGGAGAGCGCAGGAGGCGCGCGATGGCGACTTAGCGGTGGCTCGGACGGCACGGCGGCGACAGCGCTCCGAGGCGGGAAAGGCGGCCAAGGGGTGGGATGGGGCGGCAAGGTGAGGATGCTCATGGACATGACGGCCGGGCGGGGATGACCGAGCGGCGGCGAGACGTCGGCCGACGGAACCAAAACGGTCCCAATGGCATGGTGCTCAAAACTATGTCAAAAGCGATTTTAAATAAAACTAGCGAGAACACGACGTGAAACCTTGCCATACTAGGCTATATCTAAAAGGAATTGGATCGGGGATTACGGTTTGGGAGAAATCGGCGATGAGCGGAACTCGACTTGACGACGAACGAGCGCAAATTCCGGAGCAATTCTTGATGAAACCTGGATTTTCTTGAGGGTTATGATCTACACTAATGCGCACAAAATAGCGTGAGCGAAATCGATTTGCCTTACCGGATAAAAAGATGACACGGTGATGTCAACGGAGGACGTCCGGCGATCGTTTCTTCGATTTTTGGAAGAGCAAACGTTCTGGAAATGGAGGGCAAAGGTGAGCACGGGATGGAGGATGTCGAGACGAAACTTTTGAGTACTCGCACACGTTGAGGGAAGAAGAAACGGAAGAGTTATGGCAAAAACAAGAAACGGCAAAGAAGTGCTTGCAGATTTCATTTCACTTGATTTTAGTCCTTGATCACACGGTCGTTTTGCAAATGACCGCACTCAATTTCGTTGAGAATTGCAAAAGTTATGAGCTTTTGAAGTTTGGGCTGCAAATGGGGCTGGAATGTGAACAGTGCGCTGGCTGGAGGTTGAAGGTGAACAATGCTGGACACGTGTCGCTTTCTCATTGGTTGGAAAAAATGAAGGGACAAAAGCGCGAGAAATAAAATATCAAAAATAATCTAAAAATCTTGTAAAAAGTTCTAAAAATATTAGAGATTATTTGGAACCCAATAAAATTAGTTTCACTGAATTTTGATAAGTTTTGGAATTTAGACAATTCCGGGACTAATATACTAGATTTAACGAATAACCGCGAGAGATAAAATACCAAAGAGATTCTATAAATCTTAGAAAAATTCCCAAAATCATTATAGAATATTTGGAACCTAATTCTATAAATTTTGATATTTTTGGAGTATTTTGAAACTCGGGTGAAATTCGAATAAGGACCGAATTTGAAATTTTGACTTTCTTGAATGATAAAGGATTGAACTTTGATTTAGGAAGAATATGGATGCCAGGTTAATTAGAACACCGAAGGAAATCTAAGTTTTGAATTTAAATGGAATTTCAAAGGAAAGGATTGAATTAGAATTTGGATATAGAATTGCCCGAACAATTAATAATTCGAATTAAAAATCCAAATAAAAATCCAATTATCATCGAAATGCTTAAATTAATATTTTTAATTAATTTTTAGCAAATCTCAAATTTGAGAAATTCCCTGAGATACAAAGGACACTGCAAAAACTAAATTTTAAACTACTTGATGTACACAAAAAGCACATTAAATTGTTTTAGATTTAGAAAATTCTAAATTAAGCTTCTTTAATCAAATAAGATTGATGTAAAATTTTTGGAAAGCTAATTTAAATATAAATTTTTAAAACCCAAATTTTGGGATGTTACACCAACCCCTCGAGTGTTTCGAGTATATACGCATTTCCACCAACTAGCCGATTAATTTTGTAGGGCCCTTCCCACGTTGGGGACCACTTGCCGAATCGATTATCTTTAGAACCGATCGGCAATATCGTTTTCCAAATCAAATCGGCTTCACTAAAAGACTTGGGCACAACCTTTTTGTTGTATGCTCTTGCAACTTTTTCCTTATTCTTTTCAAGCCGATGTAAAGTGATCAACCTCAACTCTGCTAAGTCATCTAAGTTGCACAGCATCAACTCTTTGTATTCATTGGCTGCTAGATTATTTTGCCTTGCTACTCGCATGGACTCAACATTTATCTCCACAGGTAGTACGGCTTCTTGTCCGTATACAAGTTGATATGGTGATAATTTAGTCGATCCATGAAACGCTAGCCGATACGCCCATAAGGATTCTGATAGTGTAGTATGCCAAGCCCGAGGCCTTTCATCAATTTTTCTTTTAATTAGCTTGATCAAAGATTTGTTAGATGAGTCGGCTTGTCCGTTAGCCTGAGCGTAGTACGATGAGGAATTAAGCAGTTTGATGCCCAGACTCTCTGCAAAGTTTTTGAACTCATTAGACATAAATACAGTTCCTTGATCGGTCGTAATTGTCTGCGGGATACCAAACCGATGAATAATATGCTCATTGACAAAGCCGATAGCTTCTACGCTGGTAACCTTTTTAAGCGGAACGGCTTCTACCCACTTTGAAAAATAATCAGTAGCTGCAAGAATAAACTTATGGCCCTTGCTTGATGCTGGGAATATTTGGCCGATTATGTCTATTCCCCATCCCCTGAACGGCCATGGTTTGATAATCGGGTGTAAAGCCGTGCGGTGCCGATTACGCTTCCAAACTTCGACAACTTTGGCATCCCTTGTAATATCTGAAGCAATCTTCTAGCATTGTCGGCCAAAAATACCCCGTTCGCCTCAATACCCACTTCATCTTGTAAGCCGATTGATGTGAACCACAAATCCCTTCGTGAACTTCCCCCATAGCTACTTTTGCTTCTTCGTTACCAAGACATCTCAACAGCAAACCTTCCATTGTCCAATAATATAGCTCCTCTCCCAACAAAACATATTTCAATGCTTTTTGGCGAACTTTGCGTTCAGTGGTTCTAGAAGGGTTTGCCAAATAATCCTTTATCTCTGTTCTCCAGTCAGTAGTGCGTTGACACACAACACCGTTTTGTCAATTGAGTCTAATATCTCACATCGGCTATACTCTCTATAGCCTGATGCTACTGGGCCAACATATTGGCTCTATCGTTCAACTCTCGGGGCACATGGCTGATAGAAAATGCCGTGAATGTGTCTATAGTATTATAGCAATGTTCCAGATATTTGCATAATACTTCGTCATTGCATCGAAACTCCCCTTTTACCCGTTGAACGATTAACAATGAATCGCCGAATGCTTTCACATTGCTTACTCCGATACTCTCTAACAATCTAAGTCCCTTGAGCAATGCTTCGTATTCAGCTTGGTTATTGGAGCATCGGCTATTAAGCCGATACGCAAACTCAGCGCTATATCCCTTTGGTGATATCAGCACGATACCTATTCCACTTCCCTCCTGGCAAGCTGACCCATCGAAATATAACTGCCATGGGGCTATTCCAACTATTCCTGCCATGGTGTCATGTCCTGTAATGAAATCGGCTACTGCTTGTCCTTTAACAGCTTTGGCCGATTCAAACTGTAGATCGAACTCGGTTAGAGCGTAAGCCCACTTCCCAAGTCGTCCTCTCAAGATTGGTGTAGACAACATGTATTTAATGATATCGGTTTTGCAGACTACTATGCAAGCTGATGCTAATATATAGTGTCTCGTTCTTGCCTGTGAAATATAATGACAGGGCATAATTTTTCAACGAGAGAATTACTGGTTTCAGCGTCAAAAGTCGTCGGCTTAAGTAAAATATCACTCATTCTTTGCCATCGACTTCTTGCGCCAATACTGCCCCAATGGTTTCGTTTTCAGCCGATACGTACAACCTAAATGGAATCCCCTTCTGAGGTGCGGCCAATACTGGCGGTGACGCTAAGTACTGCTTTATATTGTCAAAGGCTTTCTGCTGATCGGCTCCCCACACAAATTCCTGATGATCCTTTAACTTTAGTAATGGCATAAAAGCCTGACTTCTTCTAGACAGATTTGAGATAAATCGTCTTAGGTAATTAATTTTGCCGATCAGCTTTTGCAACTCATTTTTGCATGTCGGCGGCTCTGTGTTTACTATAGCCCTGACCCTTGTTTGGTTTACTTCGATACCTCTCTGGTGAACCATGAAACCAAGGAATTGGCTAGCCGATACGCTAAATGCGCACTTCAAGGGGTTCATTTTCAACCCGTGGGCCCTTGTGTTCTGGAACACTTTTTCTAAGTCGGCCAAGTGCTGCCAGTCTTCTTTAGACTTAACCACCACGTCATCAATGTAAATCTCAACAATATGGCCGATTAGATCATGAAAAATCAAATTCATGGCACGTTGATAGGTAGCACCTGCGTTTTTTTGGCCGAATGTCATTACTGGCCATTCATACAACCCTATTGTGCGGGGCACTGAAAGGCGATTTTGGGACATCGGCTTCCGCCATGAATATCTAGTTGTATCCAGCATTTCCATCGAGAAAGCTAATAATCTTATTGCCTGAGGCTGCGTCAATAAGCATATCGGCTATAGGCATCGGATATTCATCTTTCGGTGTGGCTTTGTTCAAATCCCTGAAATCTACACATACCCGAAGCTTACCGTTCTTCTTCATGACGGGGACAATATTGGATACCCATTCAGCATATCGGCAAGGCCTTATGAATTTGGCTTCTAACAACCTTTCAATTTCTTCTTTTATTACATCGTACAACTCGGGATTAAAACGCCGAGGAGGTTGTTTATATGGCCGATATCCTGGCTTGATAGGTAGCCGATGCTCTACTAGCTGTCGGCTTAATCCAGGCATCTCATAATACTCCCAGGCGAAACAATCCCTATATTCCCTGAGTATTTTGACCAACTTACTTTTGTATTCTATATCTAAATTTGCACTTACAAAAGTTGGCCTTTTTCTATCGCCTTCACCTATATCTATTTCTTCGAGCATATCGACAGAAGTGAAACCTTGACCCAATTTTTCGCTCTGGAAATCTTTAATAGCTTCACTCAAATTTATCACATGCCGATAGCTTCTTGCCTTGTCTTGTAAAATATGGATCATTTCTGACCCCATCTTCTCAAAACTTCACTCGCCCGATCGAACGTGCCTGGCTTGACACTGATCGGCGTAAATCCTAACTTCCCAATGCATATGAAGTCACAATCGTCTAGTGCCTTCCCTGATATGCATTCTGCTTTTTCGTGTGGCCAATTTGCATCCGAGCTGGCCATTGCAATATGAGCCGATGTATCGGCCGAGACGACTTCGACTTCATCTCCGTTCCATTGCACAAGAAGCTGATGCATAGTCGATGGTACACAGCAATTGGCGTGTATCCAATCTCGTCCTAGGAGCACACTGTAATTCCCTTTAGCTTCAATCACAAAGAATGCGGTCGGCAAAGTTTTGCTGCCGACGGTCAGCTCCGTAACCATCACGCCCTTTGCTTCAGTGGGGTCACCTGTGAAGTCATTCAACACCATGTTTGTTTTAATTAAGTCCTCGTCGGTTTTGCCCAACTTTCTGCAAGTGCTGAGTGGCATCAAGTTCACAGTGGCCCCTCCATCAACAAGCATCCTCGATATCGGCTTTTCGTTGATAAAGCCTTTTAAATACAATGGCTTTAAGTGCCGATGAGGATCTTGTGGTTTCTCGAACACTGATCATCACATGCGCCTGAGCGCGATTGAGCAAGCGTGTCTTGACCGATTGATTTAATTGCAATTCGGCGAGAGTGAATACCATGTTGATATCCATGGGAGGAGTGTCGTTTCGAATTATTGGTGATAACAAATCTTCTGAAGAATCAGACTCATCATCGGCTTGTTCCTTTTTCCTCCATTCCTTTTTAACAAGTTTCATTGGCCGTAATTCATTGAATGTTTTATCCCTTTGTTTTTCTTCGTCGGCCTCTCTCATCTCCTGCGTCCTTAGGCGTTGAAGCTGTCTGCGTTGCGATCGGCTAAGTCCCGTCGGACACCATCTCGGTTTGGGCTCAATCGGTTTGCGGATTTTACCAACCAAGCTTTCTACAGACTCCTTGTCTTGATTTGGCATACTTAGCCTCTCCTTTACCAGCTTCTTGTGCAATGCCTTATCTTGGTTCAGCGTTGGCCTGACCAACTGTTCTCTTGCCGATTGTCTCGGCCAATCCCTTTGCGGTAATGCTCCATGGGGCATGATTTTGAAGATGGTAATGCCATACCCCTCTCCCAACAGAATTGCCAAAACGGACACCTCTGATGTACTCTTTCGGCGTTGTCTAGCCGATACCAATTTCTTGGCTGAAACATATTGTTTGGCGAAGCTGCTGCTTTTGCCGATGACTTACCCTTTCATATTTCTCAAGCAGCTGTGAGAATATTGGCTTAGGCTTGAATACTGGTTTCTGTGGTGGGGAACGCTCAGCTTTGTACCATCGCCCAATTTGCAATTCTCCTTTTGGTTTCACCGTCTTTGAGTTTTTTCCATCTTGATCGGCTTCGATTTGAAGTGAGCCGATTGTTATCTTCAGTGTCTCCCCTTTCGAGCTAGACTCTATGTCGACTTGCCGCGTTGCTCTGGGCTTCTCGTCGACAATCTGCTTCCCTTTGCCGGAGCACTGGACCATGTTTATCGGGAAAGGGTTGACATCAACCTCCATAGCCGGCTCCTCTGCAAATTTGAGCCGACCATCTTCAATGGCTGCCTGTATCTGTTGTCAAAAGATGTTGCAATCATTAGTGTTATGGGAAAAAGAATGATGCCACTTACAGTATCATCGTTTCTTGATTTCGTCGGCCGATGGTATGGTATGTCCCTCTGGTAATCGTATGAGTTTTTCTTGTAGCAACATATCGAATATGCGATCACATTTGGACACGTCAAAAGCATACTGGACTTCGGATTTGCTCCTTATCGGTTTAAGCCATGAACAGATAAGCGGTTTTTTAGACCCTTTTATCCATTCGGCCACATTCACATCTGTTTCATCTTCAGAATTATCGCTTGAACTGTAATCAACCATATTAACCTTAGCCTTATCTTTGTTGCTGTTATCCAACCTAATTTTATCTTTGAATTACCTATTCAAATATCGGCTTTCTTGTGCCGATACGCGATGAAGCAGATGGCTTAGATCGGTAAATTCTTGGCCAGCAAGTTTTTCTTTAAGTGGGGGAATCAGTCCTTGGAATGCTAAATTGGCTAATTGATTATCAGGTAGTACCACACTAAAGCATCGATTTCGTACTTCTCTGAATCTTCTAATGTAATCAGAAGCCGATTCGCCAAATTTCTGCCGGACAGCACTTAAATCCGAAATTCTTAATTCCAAACTGCCAGAGAAAAAGTATTCATGAAGTCGGCTCTCTAAATCGTTCAAAAAATGGACCGAATTTGGAGGCAGATTTGTAATCCAAGTGAAAGCGGTTCATGACAAAGATAATGGAAAGAGCCTAATTTTTAGCCCATCGGACTGAGCCGCTTCACCGCACTGGGCGATAAATCATCCGACATGTTCTAGAGTGGTGACCGAATCATCCCCTGAGAATTTGGCAAAGTCAGAGATCCTAAAGCTATGGGGATATGGCATACGGTCAATGTAATCTGGATATGGCTTTCTATAGCCGATCGTTTTCCCTTTGGGCTGCAGACTAAACTGATCCCTCAAGACCATAGAAATCTGGTCGTCCCAATTGACATTATTGGCCGATGGAGCACCAGAGTTTGGCCAATTGTGATGCACAGTGTCCTGCCCCCCGAGTGCAAACTCGGCTGGTCGGCTCGCCCTAGCCGACGGATACTGTTGTTGCCACGGTTCGTACCCATCGGCTTTGGCAACCGGGACCTCGGGCAATGGTACAAACGGCTCGTTGTAGGTAACCACTTTGTACGGAGCCGGATTCCTAATTTGGAATGGTCCTTGGGTTTTACAATTCCTGTCTAACTCAATCGGTTGGGTAGCCGATTGGGCCTTGAAGTTCGATCTTGATGGATCTAACTTTGCGTCGATGTATGCATGATAATGTGTGACTGGGTTTGGACGAGGGTTTGGTGGTGCCAACACTGTAGGCTGGGTCGGCATTAGTGAGGGTGTTGGTGCCGACGCCTTGATGGTGTTGGCGTTTGGTGCCACAGAATAGAAGGGGTACGTTGGGAGTGGCTGCAATAGATCCAGCAATCCCCCAGACGTTGCCAACTCTTGCGCGATCGTTTTTACACTATTTTCTATCATCGACTTTAAAGTTGTAACCAAAGCCGATGACTGATTGATCAATGCGTGATGCACAGATTGCTCAATCATATCAGATAATTCAGTTTGAGCGAGCATGTATCGGCTTACCGGAGTCGATGTGACGCCAGCTTCGCCAAGTGGGTTTAACATTGGAAGCGCCGTCTTCTGCGTAACCCCTCGTCGGGTTTTTTGATAGCAACTTAGCATCAATTCTTCCAATGCAGCTTTTCGATCTTCGATTTCCTTTCATATTTGCTCGGAGTTAAATCATCAAAGTAGGGATGATTATGGCATCGATGTTCACGCTCGGTACGGTGCGGTGGACTTGCCTGCAGTCATCTAGGCGTGCCAAAAATGTGTTGACGCCAAAAACGTGATGTAGGGTTTTTGGATCACAACACACCGGACGAACACCGGGTTCAGTTTTGTGCGAGCGTGCCAATCGATTTGACCCTGCAATCGATAAGGATATTTGGTGAGATTCAATCAAGCCGATCAGATGGATCGGCTAAAACAGAAATCGGCCAGAGAGCCGATTAGAAAGGTAACTAGATTAGTCAATCAAGACTAATCTGAAGGTAAGAGGCATATCGATTCTGAAAAGGCGATGCGCAACAAGACAGAATAAATCGAACCTGAAGAAATCGATGATGATCAAACAATCGATGATTCGCAACTTTATTTGATCAATGTCGACTTACAGAGGGAAGATTACAAAGCTAAAAGACTAAAAGCTACGAAAGAAACTAGTAAATGTGTTGTTGATCGTGGATGCCCCTTCAAGTAGCCCTAGCGCGCCTTATATACCCGTCAGCCGATCCGAGTCCCGATCCAATACGGCAACATAATCCGAATCGGCTTATAGTTTCCTAATTGGACTCTAATTCCCAAACTTTATCCATATGCCGCCCGAGATTTTCGTACGCTATCCAGATCCTTGAAGGCACCTCGTGTTGTATTCAAACTCTTGCCCTTTTGCCGATTCTTCTCGTAATTTCCAAAAACTGGTGCAAACATATGCCCCCCATTTTTGGAAGATAACTTGTTATCTTTCAAAAATTAATCGGCTTCTTCATCCATCGGCTTCATTATCCGTCGGCTTCATTATCCGTCGGCTTCTTCCTTGATAGCCCAATGAACTGTCAAACAATCATTATTTTAATCGCACCGCCAAAGTCGTGCACCGGGGTAGCCACATCGTTGGTTGCACCGCGTGAATTAGATTTAATCTGGGCCATTGACTTTGTAATGAGCGTTCGGGATTGCGCCGCGCGCGATCCGAGGCACCGAGTGTCGCGGTCGCGGGAACCAAAGCGACGAAGCCATTGTTGTCGACGTCACCCGGTTAATGCCCGCGATTCGATTTTGATCCGATGGTCACGGTTAAGCCACGTGTTAGCACCGCAGTAGCGATCCGAAGCGTCGGTGCAATCTCGGCCGTTGATTTCATCGCACGGTTCGAATTGAGACACGTGGCAAGCGCACGAATCTGGGTGCATGTTGACTGGGTCAGTAGGAACCGAATCGTTGGGTTAGATCTAGCCGTCCATTTTTAATCGAACGGTTGGGATTAGATCAAGCTCTCGATTGATAGTTCGTCGCCACGTGTCACGCTAGGATTGTGCCATGTGTCATGCTGACATCAGCAGTGGGGCCCACTTGTCAGTGCTGGCACAGTGGTTGCTGACGTCAGTAGTGACGTCATGCTGACATCATAATTCCGATTTTCCTTAATAAAAATATTTGGTCGAATATGTTTTCGGTGCTGACGTCATAAATAGTTATGCTGACGTCATAATTCTCGGATTTTCCGTATAAAAATAAATAAAGAAATTTGGTTTATTCTTTTTGATTTAATTTCAAACTTCAAATGGTTATAACTTTTGCGTTTTAACTCCGATTTGAGTGATTTCAATTTCTAAAAATTTGTAAAATCAAGATCTACTTATTGGTGAATTTTGTGGAATTTTTAGAGTTGAGTTTGCTCTCTGTAAAATAAATTTATTGTGTGCACGTTGCTTTTAATTAGACGTTGATTTGCTGGAGATTTTCGAGGGAGAATTCTTAGAGCAAGATCAAGCTTCGAGTCAGGACCAGCAACTTTTTGAAGGCAAGTTATGCTTTGACCATGTTGATCCTAAATTTTGAAATATATTTTGTTTCAAACTATGCATGCTAATTCAACTAAAAATAGATTTAATTATTTTGGGTGAATTAGCTAATCAACCAAGTTGTTATGCCACCTTGTTGTTATTCATATGGCATGATCTCTTTGTCAAACCTAAGTGGATAATATTAGTTGGTTGTGATGATATTGTACCAACACGGGAGGCTAGACCATGAATAGTTGCTTAGCCCTGCTTATAACGTGAACAAATCTGTTTGGATTACAAAAGTAACTTTGACTAAAGATTACCGAAAGCATTTTGATAAAAGATGGCATGATGTTGGTATTGAAACTGGAATGTAGGGACCTGTGTGGTTCTACATGAAAGATGATTACGGGCACGAGTTGCGCCGTTAAATAACAAGGGGTGGAATTGATTTAGACTGGGGCAAGTGGACCGAGGCTTCGTGCCAGATGGGCCTGTGTGGCATTTGGTGGGTTTGAGTGATGTGAGGGCTGTGTGCCAAAATATGAGAGAAGGATGTCTTGCCTTGGTCAATTAAGGACCTTACCTTGCAAGCCTTTGACCTGAGTCTCTCGTACAACCACATGTCTGAATGGGAAGACCTAGTTTAGTAGGATTCTGATATCTTGCCTTTGATACCTCGGGGTGGCGATTACAGGGGGTAAGCATGCAGGGGGAGCATGCCTGTGCTTCGGCTTGGTACCCTATCCAACATTGTTCGTCGGCCCTATACTTTGGCTCTGTGTGAGGGAAGTGATAGTGGAGGCAACACGGAGAGGTTCTTAGGTTAAGGTAGAAGTCTCTGAAAGGCTTTGTTACGGTCAATTGCCTTTGTGGCGTGCGACTGTATCTTGTGGGTAAAGTGTACAACCTCTGCAGAGTGTCAAAACTGTTCGAATAGCCGAGTCCACGGTACTGGACAATGCTCGGGGATTACAGTCAAGGGGTAGTGTTTACTAATAAAAATGAGGTGGGAGGCTATGTGCCAAAGTTAATTATGAACGTTGATTAGGGACTGTGTGTCCAAAACAATGTGGAAAAACAACTTGAGATATATAATGGTTATATGGTTTTGATGCTTTCAACCTAAGTAATTGGTAGTTTAACATATTGATGCAAAAGCAAAATAACCAGTAAAGCTAATCCTTTGAATAAGCCATGCATGTAGTAATAGAACTGTATTTTGCGCATGACTTGTTGAGTACGGTGTGTACTCACCCTTGCGGACAAACTTACCAGAAGAAGAAACTACACCTGCCTATGAAGAGGAGTTCGTTGAAGGGCCAGAGAACTAGGAAATCAAGCCTTGGTCAGAGCGCCTATGATGAAGCTGGATCACCACGATTTTATTTACTTTTCCGCTGTTGAACTGTGATACTCTGATTATTGTAAGCCCTGTGTGGCAGATTATTGTAAGGGACCATAAGGTCACACAACTTGTTTATTTACATGGTTACAATACTTATTTAATATTCCGCTGTGTATGATGTGATATTGTACCCTGTTTAGCCTGTGTGCACTAGCGCGATCCTGGACTAGTGCAGAATACACAGAGTGTCCGGATTTGCAAATTTGGGTCACGACAAATCAAGAGGCTAGGAAAAAAGCGACTCTGAGCCACTCCCTGATGTTTGACGATAATGCACAAGAACTATGTGCTCCAACTCCCTGAATAAGAAACAACCAAGATCCATGTTAGCAAAGAGAACTTGCACGAAATGCATCACCTCAGAAATTCTTTAATCAATCATCATAGATAACCATACAGCTACAAATTAACAAATCAATAAAGAGCATCGATTCAACAAGTTAGGCAACAAGTACAGAGGGAGATGGATGCCTCTGGTAGGCGTGTCTGTGAGAGAAGCCCTGCACCGCCGCCCCATTCTTGGATTCAACATTTGTTATGAAATTCAATCCAGCCAACTAATCTCAAATATCAAAAGTAATATATCACAAAAGCGAAATTCAAGATCGACAAAGACAAAAGCGAAATTCAAGACCTGATAAAGACAAAAGCAATTCAAGACCAGACAAAGACTAAGGCTTTGTTTGGAACATGTACTTGAGAAGCGAGCAATTTTGCACTTCATCGGTTGTTCATATATATAAGATGACATGCCCAAGTAAATTACAACCACTACAAATAGCATCCAATGTTTCAAAACATTTCAGACATAGCCAAATATATAGTTCTCCACTGCTAAAGCTAACCCTAGACTCCAAACTAAAGTATATGTAGCAAAAGGCACCAAATAGTTTGTACTCTATATATACATTCCTGCTACCTTAGTTAAGCAGGATAAAAGAATAAGTCTTGCTTTGGATTGCATTCACAAAAGTCATAGTACTCTACTACTAAGCTAACCCTCTTTTAGCAAAAGGCTCATTGCATCCATCTCATGTCTTTCGAAAATCTGCATAGATAAAAAAATTAGGACTAAGTGGTACTTCTGCAAACTTGTTATTCAGAATTTTGCACATGTCATGTGGTAGTTACCTATTGCATGCTTGGACTTGTTTAGCTGTGATCCATCTTTTTGAACAACCTATAAACAAGAATGATAGGCCATCAGCAAGAATTATGCACAAGTAATATAGTTGGTTAATCAATAAAGTTCAATCCATACATTTTGGAATGGCCAAGCAATACAACGACCAATAGCAGCACCCAACTTGGTAGCTTGCCCTTGCATTCGAGGTAGTAACACATTTTTATCAACCACAACATCAACTATGACCTCATAATAATCACCTAAGGGCAGTCCATCCAAACCTTTAGCCTTTTTGTTAGTGCATTTAAGTCTACCATATGCCACAATCATAGAACTAGTTAAAGAACGCAAAGCAACTTCCTTAATATCCTACAAAATAAATGTCAATTTTATAAATTAGTCTCCATCATCATGCCAATTTTACAACTGAGTTTTGTAACAATCCATACCTCATCCTATTTTTTGTCCACGTTTCCTTATCCTTGTTTGATCCAAGCCATGTACAAGAAGTCCATTGTCGAAGATGATGATGGCAGATGCAAGCCATTTGTTCCAGTCATACCCTAAAATTTTTAATAAGTCACTAACAATAATAAACTAAAAGATTGGAGTAAAAACAATCAAAGTACATTACGAACACATTGTTATTAGTGATTGTTCCTTCTTTATGTCTATTAGGAGCAAAACTTCTATTTCCTTTGGCAAAAGATTGTCCTCCATTTCTGACACAAACAGATGTGGTTCCTTTATCCACGTTTATACGTGTTCTATCTATAGCAACATCTGTTGGTCCATTTTGGTTAGCCCTACTAGACCTTGCACTTCCTTTATCCACGTTAATAGGAGTTCTATCTATAGCAACATCTGTTGGTCCATTTTGGTCAGCCCCACTAGACCTTGCACAATCATCTACACCAACAGGTTCTGCTCCATTGTTAGCACCAGTAGATCCTACTCCCGGTGATTCTGCTCCTTGCATGGCTAGTAGCATGTTCTTTAGCTCAGTGTAATGTTGTTCAGATATTGCACACCTTTGCTCTGCATTCTTCATCCTCTCTCTGAGTTCTGCATTTTCAACCTCCATTTGCCTCATGGCTGTAGTAGCTCTTGCAAGAGCAACAGACTTAGATCCACTTGGTAACAAACCTAGCCCACAAATTCTTCCATTTTGCTCCTTTGGAAACAAATCAGCATACAAATCACCATCCTCTATTGATTTTATTGCAAGGCTCTCATCATTCTCAATCCGTTCTCTTATGACATCCTACAAATGTTGTTCAGATATTACATGAAGGGAAATTTTATTAGTATTTTACAAAATATAAATAGAACAAACAGTGAGATCATATAATGTAGTATCACATATTAGTTTTTTTTATTACAATCAGCCTTTCTTTCTTCTCAATGAACAACTAACATTTTATTGACTAGAAGTAAACAAGAATTAGTGAATAAGGAACAATGAATTTGCACATGCTATGAAGCTTACAATTTTTTGTTGACAATCTTCATTAAGGGATTTTCCATTTGCCTTTATATGCGTAACAACATACAATTCAGCTCGGGATGGTTCACGGCCAAGTTCATTTTCCTAAATAAGATATATAACCAACATAAAAGATTATTCACATAGTTTGTAATAAATAGAAAAGAAGCAGTAAAAAAATCTGATAGAACTTGTGCTTACCAATTGGTGAGATACTACAGCATAACTTCTCGATCCACATGTATGAAGTGCATTGACTTGGTTTTGACAGACTATTTTATTTCTTTGAGCTTTAGATTGACATAAATAAAGAGTTTTTTAATAGCATAACAATACACATTACTCATAAAAATATTTGAAAATTCTCGTTGCATGTAAAACACACAAAGCATTGTTTCTTCCTTGCACCAATGCTCTACCAGCCATGCCCATTTTGGCCCTGGAATCCTATTGTTACAACCATTTTTAATATTCACCTGTTTAGATAGATTTTTATCAAAGTATGCTTTCTTCAATGTGTTTTTATAATCACTCCATTTCTTTGCAGCGAGATGCCATAACCCCTCTTTACATATGGGATCAATTGTAAAATATTTCGCAATTTTATAATATAGTGAGAATATGAACATTAAAGAAAATGCAATAGATACATATAAAATAGAAGTAACAAAATAACAAGGAGACATTACATTAACTAGAGTCCAAATCTTCTTCTTATCATCACCGAACCATTCTCCAATCTTTGTGTTTTAAGGATACATCACCTCCCTTGACTAGGACAACAATAAAATTTGTGAAATTACTAGTTTTATCCCACATGGTTGGCCATACCTATTGATCTTCACATTCATTTTGATCTTTCCCGAGTTGCAATGGTGACTTCATCGTTGTAGGACCCTTACATTCCTTCTTTTGGTTACTGGTTCATAGCACACTTCATCTTGCTCATTGTCATCCACAAAGATCATTATCGTCATCATTTTCATCATCTGTTTCTTCATTTTCCATAATATAGTTTGGATCTACAATGTCTTCCATGTTAGGATGGGAAGCCTGCATAAAAAATCATGTTAAATCATATATTAACAAATTAGTAAGACATTATTCTAAGTTTCAACTTCTTAATTAAGGAGCCTGCAATAAAAGCATAGTGCTTTTACCAAATTGTCCATTTCTTGAAGCTGAGAAGGACTTTCACCAGGAATCAACATTGTTTTAAGTTTCAACTTCTTAAGGAATGCATTATTATTTCTAATATTTTTGTCACGCTTGACTCATAAGGAGTTTTACTATTGGTTTGTTCTCTTCCTTTTCCCGCCATCTTGTTCCTACAATATCGAAGTATAATAGCATGCAAAAATTACTCAAACCGAGGTATAATAGCATATAAAAATAAAAGAGATGTTATGAGCAGCACATCTTGTTTCAAATTAATTGCTTCATCCAATGGCTCATCAATAGCTAGGCCATTAATGTCTATCCTAGCACAATTATCGCCATCACCAACATCAATAGATATTGTTTCAATTAAAGGCTCTCTTGGTTCAATACAAAAGTATTCATCCTTTTCATTGTCATTTCTTGAGTCCAAGTCAAAAATATCTCTTGGATTTGCAAAACCACAAACATGCCATTCTGTGTCTATGGGATCTTGCACATAGTATACTTGTGTGGCTTGTGTGGCAAGTATAAATGGCTCATCATAGATGTTCTCACCTTTGTCTAGCAAATAATTGAAAATCACAAGCGTAATACCAAATTTATCTTTTCGAATACCACTACCTTGAACTGTATCAACCCAGTCACACTTGAACAACACAATTGATCCCTTGTCAGAGTAATTGAGCTCAATAATTTCATTGATAAAACCATAGTAGGCAACATCTGATGTTATTGGATTTTGATCTTTAGCACTAGAAAAACTTAATGTTTGTGCAACAACGGCTACACCAAAATTTTGGGTGGTCTTATCAGCACCGTAACACTTCGTTTGAAACTTATAGCCATTTATAGCATAGCTGCTATGTTTGGTCACGATTATATAAGGTTTGTTGGCTAGGACCTGTAATTCCTCTGGAACTTCATTACCTTGAGTAAGCAATTGTTTGACCTATGATAAATAATAATAAGCATATTACAACAATATACGACAGCTCTTACATGTCTCATCAAGATAAAAAATATACTTACATATTCAGTGAACCATGTATGGAATGTTTCATGATGAATTCTATTTATGTCTCGCTTTCTAAGATGTTTGTCTGTTGATAGAAAGTCAAGATGTTTTCTGCATTTATTTTAAAAATTAGTGCAAGTAAAGCAAAATAATTAATATGGAACTCAAATGAGGATAGCATACTTGACATATGGCCCAATGTGTTCATAGTTTGTTAAAACATATCTGCGAGCTTGATGTAACACCCCGGCACCCGTGCCCTGAATATTACACTATCTAGCACCAACAATTACAAAACACTAGGAATAAATATTAGCAAAGCAAGCGAACAACTAGGAGGTTGCCGAACTTATTAAAAATCTCGGCAGCATCTCCCCTAAAACTAGGACATCCACTCAGCAGACAAAAGAGAATAATCAATCTAATAACAATAACAACAAGTCATGATATCCGATCACCATCATAATCAACTATGCAAGTATCAAAAGGACAAATATGATGCACCATAAGAGGAACTACTAACAGAAACACATACATTTAAGCATAAGATCAACAATCATCAATTAAACTTAAGTACAACACGATTACACAATGAATTCAACTAGTTATCAGGTGTAACATTCCTCTAATCTACTATTTGAACATGGCATGAAAGTGAGTGACGTGACGCTATTTCCCGACCCGACGAGCTGTCCTCAGAGTACCTAAAAAGAAACATTAAACAAACAAGCGTGAGTCCAAAGACTCAGCAAAGAGCATCACAAAACTAATTAACACAATTAAATCAACAGTAAGAGCATATTTGTTATCCAAATGCACAAATTCATAAAACAATAGTATCATCAACATTTACCTTGTTTCACTTCATTACTAAATTCTTACACACACCTCTTTAAATCTTTTTGGACGAGTCCATGAATCGATCTCAACTCTACAACTTTCCATTTAACTCAAAATCATCGTTAGAATGCAATGCGACATACACACTCTCTTCGATGCACGTACCAGTACTGCCGAGTGCCCACCCGTCGGTGTGCACCCTCATGTCCCTTCCATCCCGTGGAAGGTGCTTACTCTTACTGTCTCGCTCCCATTCACCTCGATGAATGGGACTACAAGGTAGGACTTTCGTGTTCACTACGTGTGAATACAGAGACCCACATCAGAATGGGTCGCCTCTTCCATTATGAATGCACAAATGCAATTAACACAAATTAAATCCTAACTACCTTCATTTCTAATAATTCGCATAGCCAACTTTAACTACATGATCACCAACATTACTCACATCCCATACTTAACATTCATATGCAACTAATCGATTCACAACGCATATGACATACTCATATACCCATGAACTTAGCATTTGCATCATCATCATAACCAAACTCATAATTATCAACATATTCAAAACCATATAGCAAAGCATGCCACAAATCTTTTTAGCATTTGATCTACATGGTACATTTGCCTTCTACCGAGAGGAGTGGAGTGGCGGGAAGAAGAAGTCACTCCCGAAGCTACTCCACCTAGAAACATAATTGCGTACTCAATTTCACAAGTTCTAGAGTAAACAAACAACAACAAACAACGTATTTACTCCCTAAATGAAATCTACCCCAAACTCTTTATTTTTAAACAAAACTGGTTTGGGTTGCCAACTTCGCCAAAGCATAACTATTGCTATACAACTTCAAATTAAGCAAACGAAGATATTTTAAGCATCTGCACAGAATTTTCCATCTATCTCTAGCAATTGTAAAATTCAACTCAGCCTCTATCTTATCCTAATTCACAGAACAAAGTCGAATGTGCTATTAGTCACAATTTGGACAGCAAAAAGGTAAAACTTGCATAACTTTTTAATGGTTGAACCAAAATTCAAGTTCTTGGACTCTAAATTAGCACAAGAGGATAACCTAGAGTAACCCTATAGCCATTTATTCAACAACTCAATTTAAAGTCCCCAAACTGAAATCTAAAACTCAGACCAAACTCTAAACTTTCAGCATAGTTCCAGTCTGGACAGCAACTTCAACTCAACATAACTTTTGATTCCTAACTCCAAATTGAGAAAAAAATACTTTTTCTAAATATACAGGAAATTTCCTACATTTCTCTAGGAAAATGAAAAACCTAATTCGGCCTGTAGCTATGCTTAATCTTCAGCTGAACATTTCAGCCCCACTAGCAACCCAAACAGGACAGCAAACACTAAAAATGGCATAACGTTTAATTGGCTTAATGAATTTTCGTGTTCTTGAGCTCAAATTAAAAGGGATTCGACGATCTACAACTTTATTTATAGCCAAATATTTAGAAAATGATTTTATCTTACCGAAATTTATGCTACAAAACTGCTGACGAATCTGCTCGAAAACAGCACAGGGTTCCCTCCATTCTAGGGCTAGTCTCCCTCCAAAATTTTCACATCTAGGAACCCTAGAGCCATTACAACCAGGAAACACCTCCATTAGAGCATCAAGCACACCTCCCAACCAAGAAATCTTTACCTCACCTTGCTCACAAGGAGGAAGAGGAGGGAGGAGTTGCGGTTGCTGTTGCAAGAAGGAAGGCAGGGAGGGGTAGCTTGCTTGGGAGAATAAGCTAGGAGGTGAGGGCTGGCCTGCTGCTCCTTGCAAAGAGGAACCAGGGATGAGGAGGCACCAGGAGGAGAGGGAGGAGGCGCCAGCAGAAGAAGGAGGTGGCTCCAGGAGAAAAGAAGAGGAGTCGGGTGGGAGAAAGAAAATGGGGAGGAAGGAGGCTGGTCGGGTGAGGGAAAAATAGGAGAGGGATAGAGAGATTAGGGGAAGCTCTCCCACACACTACAATTTGAACCCCGAGCCAAAAGAAGGTCCCCTAAACACTTGAGACTTTCTGCAGCAGGGACCCACACCCGGACTGAGAATTTCCAAAAACCTAGAAAAAGATCTGTGATATTACACTTGAACCCATGGTATGTTGTCCAAACTGGTACTATAACTACCAACCAAGGGACAGCCTAATCTTTTAAGGTATGGTAGTTCACTTGTGCAACTATCACCATTGTCATCATTACGACCTCCGCGGGTGAACCTAGTTTGACAACCATGAAGGTAACGTGAGCAGAAGGTAATGCTTTCATCTAGCAGATAACCTTCGGCAATGGATCCTTCCGGGTGACTCCGTATCCGAACCATTGATTTTAACTTCTTAAGGTACCTATAATTTAAACCTATCCTTTTAGTCGATACACAAGTCTATAAATATGAATTGATTAATATAATTTAGCCAATACGCACTTCTCGATAGGATACATATTTCTGTAGTGGACTGGTCTAGCTAGCCTAGCTTCAGTTGAAAGATGGACGCATAAATGAACCATGACATCAAAAAATGATGGTGGGAATATCTTCTCAAAGAAATAAAGTGTTTCAGCAATTTCAAATTCTAATTTTTCCATATCACTCACATTAATAACTTTCAAGTACATTTGTTTGAAAAAGTTGCTTAAACGAATTAGCGTTGTGCAAACTTGTTCGGGTAGAATTCTTCTTATGGCTAAAAGGAGCAAGTGCAGCATTATAACATGACAATCATGAGTCTTAAGACCAACTTGTTTCCTTTGATCAACTAGAACCTTGTTATGCAGATTAGATGAATATCCATTTGGAAATTTGACATGCTTTAGCACTTCACAGAACATTTTCTTCTCTGATATGTTCATTGTATATGTTGTCGGTGGTAAATAAGTCTTGCTTCCTTGTGATATTGGGTGGAGTTCTGGTCTTATACCAATTCTTTGGAGATCTAGTCGGGAACTAAGATTATCCTTTGACTTTTTGTCAATATTGAGAAGAGTATTCACAATGTTGTCAAACATATTTTTCTCTATGTGCATTATATCAAGATTATGTCGTACTAGAAGGGTCTCCCAGTAGGGTAGTTGAAAGAAACAAGATCTCTTGTGCCACTTTGGTTGAATCTCCTTATCCCCACGCCGTCGCTTCTTTGCACGTTTCTTCTCTTCTAGCTTTCCAAAGACTACATATAAATCTTTTGTTTCCTTGGACACGTCATACCTAGAAATTGGGACAGGAGCTAGTCTCATCTCTTTGGTACCACCAAATGCTTTTGCATCATTCCTGTACTTGTGATTCAAAGGAAGGAATGTGCGGTGCCCCATGTAACATGCCTTATGGCCATGCTTTAATTGTAATGAACATGTTCCAGTGTGGCATGAATCACAACCTACTTCTCTATTAGTTTTCCTTCCAGATAGGTAAACATTGCCTAGGTAATCACTAATAGTCCCTATTAATGCAGCACGTAATGTGAACCATTCTGAACAAGATGCATCAAATGTCCTTACACCTTCCTACCACAAATCCTTAAGTTCATCAATCAATAGTTGCAGATAAACATCAATATTATTTCCAGGAGATTTTGGCCCAGAGATCAAAAAAGAGAGGATGAAATTTGTCTGCTTCATGCATATCCAAGGTGGAAAATTGTATGGAATCAAAATAACAGGCCTTGTGCTATGAGACACGCTACATGTGCTGAAAGGATTGAAACCATCTGTTGCCAAAGCAAGTCTAATATTGCAACATTCTGAACTGAACTTAGGATGGTTAAAGTCAAAGTCTTTCCATGCAGTTGAATCTGCTAGATGCCTCAACAAGCCATCCTTTGTACGACCTTCACTATGCCATCTTGCATCAAATGCTGTCTTGGGTGACATATATATTCTTTGAAGTCTTCTTTTATGTGGAAAATGACGAACAACTTTCATTGGAACTCTATGCACACGTTTTCCAATTAGACCAATTTTTTCGCTTTTCCACCTAGAGGTGCCACAAGTTGGACATGAAGTGGCATCTGCATGCTCTTTCCTATATAATATGCAATCATTTATGCATGCATCAATAGTGGCATATCCAACACCAACATCTTTCACAAATTTTTTTGCCTCATGATAGTTTTTGGGTAAAAGTTCACCTTCAGGAAATGCTTCTTTTAATAGTGTGACAAGATCATCAAAGCATGCATTACTCATTCCCCATAAGTTTTTAATGTTAAGGAGCTTAACAATGAACTATAGCTTTGAAAACCTCTCACATCCTGGGTACAACTCCTTACTAGCTTCATTAGCTAACCTATAGTATGTTTCGGTGTCCATATCTCTCTCTCCCATGTCATCACTATTGCTGACATCTTTAGTACTGTCACTAAAGAACCCAAGCCCGTCCCTAAGCATTGCCTCCATTTCATCATCCATAGCAGGATTACCCTCTGGATCTGAGTTATGAGTAGGCTGAAAACACCAATCCTCACCATGGAACACCCATTCATTGTATCTTCCCAAAAAGCCATTGCATATTAAGTGATTATATATAGTGGTCTTGTCTAACCAATACAAATTAGCACAAATGTTGCAGGGGCAGCGGATCGTCCCACCTTGTGCTGATTTTGAAAATGCAAAGTCCAAAAATAAATTGATGTCATTTTCATACTCAATTGTGTGCCTAGATAAATGCATCCATTTCTTATCTATGTTTGTGCTGCATATATATATATATATATATATATATATATATATACACACACACACATGTCAATATCACCCAACAAGAGTAAAACATATTAAAATTGAACTCACCAGTACAAAACATGCAGGAGTGTTACAAGTCGTTGCAGCCAACAATATCAACGGGTAGTCACAAGCAACAACTCCACTATGGCATCCTCCTTCGCTTGCTCCAAAATATGCCAACTATGAAGTAAAAGCAAAACTACTTTTAAAGTTTTAATTGTTTGTGAAGGAACCGAGTTGAATTCGGTGGGTCGAAATGAATAGAATATCACATCACATGCAATATGCCAACACGATTCAACCCTTACCTTAGCAATCATTATAATTATGAAGAACATATTTGCCTCAAAATCGGAAAATAAATAAAAGTAGATTAGGTGCATGACATGGATAAAAGAATTTAGATACATTCATACGGATATCTTGGTCTAAATCTTGTTTCTATATTGAATGTTCTCTGTACGCCAACAACTGAAAAAGTTTCAAGTTTCAATTTGAACTCTACAAAATCATGCTTGCAGGCATATCACAATTTGCATGTTAACACGGTCTTTTGCCTCATACTGCAGCATCATACTTGAATGCTATTTTTCCAGTTGCATCAAGGTTGGGATGAAGTGGTTCCATGGCTAAAATACTAAACTAACAATGTAAGAAATCTCAGTCAAGTGTAAATATAGAATGGTGAAGTTTTTTATAAGAAAGCCGGACAATCCCAAGTCCACATATAATAGTAGGCCATTGCCACATATTTGAGGTTTGCCTACAATTTGGGAGAGCACTGAGCACTCGCTAGTTTGCCTACAATTACTATTTCACATAGCGTCAATAAGAAAGTAAATCTAAGCAGAAGTTCTCCTGAACTTTGCTAACGCGAACTACAAGACACAAACTATTGTCTCAATGAACAGAGTTTGAGAATATATAGCAATTGCATGTTACACGCACCAACAAGTTATAGCAACAAGATAAGCTATCAGTTTTGCATCTTTGGTCATTGCGCTAAACTTCTACCATTCACTGCTTCGTAAAATGGACTATAGTACTTGTATGCAAACCTAAAGATTTTATTGTCGATTCTGATGGTTAAAAGGTTTGATCAAATATCCTTAGTTCCATCTATTTGTTACCAACATTTGTCTATGCAAACCGTAATTTCTTTTTGATACATGAAATAAAAACTTCTATATTCTATAAGCTCGATGGTCAACAGGTGAACGGGTCCAAAACAAACTTGTAAATGAGGTGAATGTAGAGATATTCATAATGATTGACCAAGGTATGTCTTGCTAGTCCATTGCACAAGTGAGTGGCGGTTCCCTATAATCGAATTGTTTGCTGGTGCAAGAAAAACTACAAAGCATTTGCATACAAATATGACTAGTTGATTCTGGAATCCAAACAGAAACTCAAGACTACATACATGCAAGTCGATTGAAAGAAGAAATGTTTTCGAGTGAACTATGAAGTAAAGATGCAACATCCAAAAACATGGTGACACATGAACAGTTAAAGCAGGACCTACCAGCATCACCCATCCGGCAATTGTTAAAGCACTGCTCGAGAAAGAAAATAGGTTGCAAAGCAACAAAGCAACGTTAGCTAACAAATTACTGAAACGCAGGCGCTTCTAGCTGCTGCCTACCTATCAGGTGCTTGAGCTTTCACAGCTCCTGGATCTTGGCCAACTGCCTTTTCAGGATCACAGGAAGAACACTAGCGTTTTCTTCTACGGAGAGTTGCCCCGACCTTCTCTCCTTTGTTAAGTTTCATGTTATATTTCTTTTAGGGAAAATCTATAAACACTCGGCGACAATACCGAAGCTTTTCACTTTTATTTTCGTCCTTTTACTTTAACTAAGCTTTGTCAGTAGAACTCAGTTTTTTTACCACTTAAAGCAATCGCTGTAAACTTTCGGGTATAACCCAGTGAAATGGAATGGGAAAGGCATCAATTTCTACCTATGTTTTAGTCTGGCAACATAGAACCCTAGCTCTTCTATATATTCTGTACTTATCTAGGGAGGTTGTGATTGTTTGTCCAGTTAGCATCTTGATCGGATTCAGTTGGCGTCCTGACAAAATGGTTCTTTAAAATTATCATGAAACATATTTTTAGCTACAAATAAGGGTATTCTGGTGATCGATTTAATTTTCTTTACAAAAATACAACCATAACTGGACTATCCTTTAAGCACAAATAAAAAGAATGAGAAGATTTTGTAGTTACCTGTTGGGAGGCGCTGGTGGCCAGGGAGGGCACCGGAGATGGAGGGAGTCGATGGGTGGAGGCGCTGGTGGGTGGAGGGCTCCGGTGGGGGTCGCGAACCGGAGGATCGGAGGCGCCAGTGGGGGAGGCTCGGTGGGGGTTGCAACCCTGAGGATCGAGGCGCGATGGGGTCATGAATAGGAGGATCGGAGGCGCCGGTGGGGGTCGTGAACTGGAGGATCAGAGGCGCCGATGGGGGGAGGCGCTAGTGGTGAAGGGATCTGATGGGGGGAGGGCGCCGGTGGTGGAGGGCTCCGGTGGGGAGTGCTGGTCGAGGTGGAGGGATTCGATGGAGGCTTGATCGGTGGGGGGCAGTGGTGGAGGGCTCGATGAGGAGGGATCTGATGGCGGAGCTGCGCCGAGCAGGTGGGGTGGTGGGTGGTGGCGAGCTTTGGTGGCGCATAGCGCCGATTAGAACCGGCGCTGGCGGTGGCGAGGAGGCTTGGCGCAACTAGATAGAGGGATATGTGAGACATCGATCGAGGCGCCTTTTGCCTTTTTCCTTTTGTGCTAGTTTTCCTCCGCGCGTGCCCTAGTTTTCTTTCGCGCCTAAATAGTTTTTGTTCACGCCTGAAAGTGAGTATCCACGGCATTTACATTGTGTGGCACATAAAAAATGCCATCCTTACTCTATCTTGGCATTTGTTATGTTGGCATTTGTTATGTGCCCCTCTTTCCATATTATTCGGCAAACAACACATGCCAGCATAGATTTTAAGCTGACATTTATAAATGCCCCCTTAATAAAATGATAAGCCGGCATATATTTTATGCCAGGAAATTCTTTCACTGGCAAATATTATGTGCCAGACAATTGAACGCCCCTAAATCCAAATAAATGCCGCAAAATCTTTATTTGGCGGCATTTGACTCAAATGCCATGTAAAATTAAATGCCCCGAAAGCTATATCCGTGTTGTAGTGGATGTGCCTTTTGGTTCTTTGTTCTTTGTTGCATCATGCAGCTTAAACTTTGTTGCAGCAGATATGCACGTTTCATTGCATCATATATCTTACACTTTGTTCTTTGTTAATGGTCCGATTCTTATTTGTTCTCCTTATTCAGACAAATCAAACTTCTTTTGAGGCATATCATGCATGAAGCTTAAACTTTTCTTTTTGAATGTTATTTTAGCTTAAAATTTGAACAGTGATTGTGTCCATGAATTCTCGCTGGTTGCACGACAGTATTTAGGGGATGTGCTTTTTGGTTCTTTATTCTTTGTTGCATCATGTAGCTTAAACTTTATTGCATAAGATATAAACATTTTGTTACATCATGCAGATTACATTTTATTCTTTGTTGGTGTTACGATTCTTATTCGTTCTCCTTGCTCACACAAATAGAACTTCTTTCGAGCTATATGATGCATGCGGCTTAAACTTTTTTTCTTTAACGTTGTTTCAACTTTAACTTTGAACGGTGATCATATCCATGCATGGATTCGCGCTGGTTGCAGGGCAACATTCAAGGATGCTCCTTTCAACTCTCTTTCATTAAACTACTGTTACTAAAGTATGCACTGCCCTACTAGGCAATCTTGTATGCCGATACAAAGCTACTGCACTGCACATTTCAAAGGCACGTGAGCGAATTAATCTTAAATCCTGCGCTCCTTGCTGTAACATCCCAAAATTTTGGTTTTCAAAAATCTTTTGTGAAGATTAGCTTCCCAAAAATCCCCGCTGTTTTTCTCGCTTAAATAAAGCTTAAACTAGAATTTTCTAAAGTCAAAACAATTTAATTTGACTAATATAAACTTCAATTAAAAGAAATTCAGTTTTATTTGGGTTCCTTGTGCTTCTAGGATTTTTTGTATTTTGTTTTAGAATTGTTGGAATTTATTTGGAATTATTCAAAATTAATTTAAACTAAGCCTTTTACTTAAAGTAATTAAATATTTCAAAAGTGTAAATAAAGTTCTTACGAAAACATTTTATTTGAGTTCCAAAATGTCCCAAATATTTTCTAGAATTTTGCTGGTATTTTTATTGCCTCAAATGAATTAATTGGATTGCTAAAATTATTTTTATTGGAAAATCATTTGGAAAAAGGTGGTGAACAGATCTTGCCTAGGCTATCGCATTCATTATGCCGCCAATTATTTGATCCATGCTGTTTTAGTCCAATCTCGGTTTTTCTTCAAGTTTTCCTGATTGGTTCAACTTCCCAAGCTTATTCAATGGTGCCATGACCCCTCACCTGCCCCATAAAGTCCAGAGCATGTCCTCCCACCTCCAGAGCACCTCCCCAAATTCCAAAACCGAAGTCTTTTCATCTCCCGAGCGCCCCTCTCGTCGGCCGGTTTTGGCATCGCATTCCTCGCCGGCTAGGTGAGTTTTTCTGAGATCCAACCGCATCACCTCGTGCCCCATGGTACCATCTATCTTCGCTCCAAATTTGATGCAGTTTCATCTGCGAAATCTAAAGTTTCGGCCGTTCCAATCTCAAATCTTGCCGTCGCCCATTCTCCATTGTTTTTGCGAATTTGACCATGAAATGTTTACTATAGACTCCTATTGATGTCCTCTACACGGTGCTCACCCTAACTCAAGGTTTTGCCCACGGGATTTGCGCAGAAAAATCAATCTTCCCGAGCAGACTACATTCCAACGGCAGAAAACTTCGTCGCGCGTTCCCCATTGATCCAGAAGGTAAAACTTAGATCCATTCATGTCATATTGTGCCAAATGATCCCAGATAGCTCTCTGTAAAATTTGGTTAGGTTTCATGCATTACCTTAATAGTTGTGACCGTTTGATCTTTTGGCTCCAGTAGCCGTTCGTCGACAGATTGTGATCTGTCCGTTGGGTTGCCACCAAATCTGGCTATACCGTTGAGTTCGTGTCGCCGCGTTCTACGTGGTGCTCACTTCCCCTTTGCTATTCCATTCTCCAAAAATTTTAATATTCGTTACCCGTCGCCTTTTGACACCGTCGCGGGTCGTCTTTTGCTACCAACCATATTGTTTTGTCATGGCCATGTCATCTTGTCCAGTAGACCGTTGCTCCCTGTTTTGCTCATATTTAGAGGTTATTTAGTCTTAGTTTGCCGTCAAAGCCATGTTCTAGAATTTACCCGTCATCTTTTGGCCTAGTCCTTCGTATCAGTGCGCGTTTTGGTTCACCATCCTTGGTAACCTTTAATCGCAGAGCCAACCCTACCGTTCTACCCTATGTCAAGTGTATCCATCCTTGAATCGTTTCGCTCAAACCCGGACTTAACCTTTGGTCCAATTTGTCGCTCGCGGCCACGATATGTGTACCCGCAGATCTCAAATCAAACTTGAGCCATGTCATGACCTCGCTGCCCTATCTTTCAACCGATGGTCGCCACCTTGTAATCTCATAAGTGTTCCATTAACGTTTCGCCGTTAACGTTCTGCTGCTTGGAAGAGTTCTGGCTCAGTGAGCCCATCACGTGTCCTCCTTGCCTCATTTGCAAAAAAAAACCCTGGGTTTCTCCAAATTACAGATAAGTCCCTATAAATTATGAGTAGGTCCTTCGCGATTTTTTGTGAGAGGAAGATATTTTTTTTAAATCGCAAAACGGCGCGGTGACAGGTGGCGCTCCCGTTTCTCTCCATTTCCTTCGGCTATAAGGGTGTTAATAAATCGTTAACGTTCCACCGTTAACGCTTTGCTCTCATCACATGTGTGCATGCAAGTAAAGGCCCTAGTGCGATGTCATCATCTTTTCTATCGCCTTGATGTGATCTAGCCTTATCACATTGAGTTTAGCCCCGTCTTCTTATCATCGCCGTCTTGTCATCATCGAGCCTTTTCATCGATGTATGGCTGAACCCCATATCGAATTGTAGTGGATGTCGACCCTACTTGTCCTTATCTTATCTTTGAAAATCTAATCTGCCATTGATTGGAAAATCATTCATGGACTTGGTTGATACACCATTGGCCATATGTCATATCCTTATGCCCATATCTAATCTATCAGTCTATCTTTCTTTTGTTTACTGTGTATCTACTTAGTCAACAAAAGTCAACTTTTTGCATCAGCTTAGTTCATCGTGAACTAACATATCTTTATGGACCCGGTCTATAGATCGAGCCCATATGTCATTGTCTATCTAATCAAGATAATAACTTCAAAAGAAATATTCTTTGGAATACTATTTTTTCTCTCAGTTATCAGTCTTTTCCTTTTCAGTGTATTTTTCTAACAGCCCATTCTCTTTTGTCTAATCTTCGATCTAGTCTATTCAAGTTCCTAAATTCATCTAAGCCGTTGCGATCCAATATTACCCGTTCTCAATTTGGAGTTTATTCGATTTATCTTTTGAGTTGATTTGTGTTTGCTTCTTCTTTAATCGTTAGACGCGTTGTCCGGAAGTCGTTCCAAGGAGCTGAAGATCAAAGAAGTGAAGATTGAAGACCGAAGATTCAGAGTCAAAGATAAAGAATAAAGAACAGTAAAAATCGCAAGGGTCAGGCAAGTTGTGATTTGATCATTTTGCTCCTAAGTTTTAAAAATGTATTTTGATTCAAACTATGCATGCTAATTTAATTAAAAATGGATTTAATTAATTTGGGTGAATTAGTTAATCAACCTATTTAGTATTGCCACCTTGTCACTAATATTTCTATGCCATGATTCATTTGTTGCCCTAAGTTTGGTAATATTAGTTGGTTGTTAATATTGTACCAACATGGGAGGCTAGACCGTAAATAGTGCTTAGCTGTGCAATTGACGAATAACCATTTGAAATGTAAACATAATACTGACTAAAGACTTATGCAATGCATTTTGATGATATTGTGATAATGCCACGTGATGATTGATGAAGTGGAAATGTAGAGACCTGTGTGGTTCTACATGAAAGTTGAGTTATTGTTGGCATGTGTTGCTCAGTAATCAACCGGGGTGGGAAAGGATTTAGACTAGGGCAAGTGGCAAGTGGCTTTGTGCCAGGTGGGCCTTCGTGGCATTTGGGATGGTTGAGTGTTGTGAGGGCTGTGTGCCAATTTGGAGAGAAGGATGTCTTGCCTTGGTCAGTTAAAGACTTCACCTTGCAAGCCTTTGACCTGAGTCACTCGTACAACCACATGTCTGAATGGGAAGACCTATTTTAGTAGGATTCTGATATCTCACCTTTGATACCTCAGGATGGTAGTTACACAGGGGTGACTGCATGGGGGAGCGTACCTGTGCTACGGCTTGGTACCCATCCAACGGTGTTCGCCTGTCCTATACTTTGGCTCTGTGTGAGGAGAGTGATAGTGAAGGCAAACCGGAGAGGTTCCTAGGTTGAGCTAGATGTTTCTGAAAGGCTTTGTTATGATCGCTCATTCGCATACTCTTGTATGGCGATTTACGGCTGACGTGGTGAGTTGATTATATCTTGTGGGTAAAGTGTACAACCTCTGCAGAGTGTGTCAAAACTATTCGAATAGCCGAGTCCACGGAATTGGACAAAGCTCGGGGATTACAGTCAAGGGTTAGATTTTGATAAAAATGAGGTTGGGAACGTGGACAATGTGATATGGAAATTGGTTAAGGATGAGAAATGTTTTACTTGAGAATGATTATGAAATTTATTATGGGTATTACTTGTTTTACTGCTTTTCTATCTACTATGATTATTTGTGAATGCTGCTTTATTGCAAAAGAACCATTCAGCTATTCCTTTGGAATAAGCCATGCATATAGTAATAGAACTGTATTATGTGCATGACTTGTTGAGTACGGTGTGTACTCACCCTTGCTTACAACAAATCATTAGATAAGAAGATGACTACAACTTCGAAGGAGGAGAAGTTCCACAAGGAGGCGAATATCTAGGAGTTGAACCTTGTCAGTTGCCTGTGGCATATTGATGGGATTCCCCAACGCTCTTCGTTCCGCTGTTGTTTACCTATTTGAAGTTAAAACCATCAAGGCCTCTCAAGTGTAAGTTCGACCTTAAGGTCGTTCAATAGTTTTATATTTTGTAATTGAGTTACTTTTATTATTACATTGTGTATGATTGTGATATTTCTTCTATGTTGAGACTGTGTGCACTAGCGTGATCCTGGACTAGTGCAGAATACACAGAGGGTCCGGATTTGCAGATTCGAATTTCGACACATGCCTACCTGATGATGGGAAAATTGTAATACCGCAAATCATCTTTGCCAGGGTTTTCGGCCAGAAATGTTTTCCACCTTCGTGATTCAAGGGTTTGTATTCGGGAGAAAATATTTATCATCGCGCTTTTGAAGCTTTTAATAAAGGTTTTGGTTATTGTCCTAGTTTTTTTTCGAATGAGGTATGTTTCGAGTCGTTTTGTTTGGTGGTAAGTTGTCTTTTCTTGACAATTGTCATTTCGCGCCAAGAATTGAAATTTAATTGATTCGTACTAAGGGTTAAAGTTGGACTTTGGTTTTTTTGTTTTCGGAGGGGTTTCATTTCTTTTGTTCGTAGCCTTTTGATTAGTCTCCATTTGTTGGGGTGTAAAAGGAAGAGAGGAAGTAAATGAAACCCTAGACTCAAAGCCACATCATGCTAGGGAAGCCAGTTTTCCCAAAAATCCCCCCCCGCCTCCCTCCCCTTTTGTGCGCCTCCAGTCTCCCGAGCCTCCCCCCCAGCTAGTCTCCTGGCGCCTACCCCAGAATCTCCTTGGCGCCTCCCCAGCCAGAGCTCCTCCCGGCCGCCTCGAACTCCCCAGGCAGCGCCTGAGTCCCCATGGCTGGCACCCTGCAGCTCTCCTCCCCCAGTTCCGGCGTCCTCCATGCTCCGGCGAGCCCCTAGCGGGCGCGCCGCCTGGCTGGTGCTCCTCCCTTCGGCGCCCCTCCTCCCTTCCTTGAGCAAAGAAGACTTGCCTCCCTCCTCCTCTTTGTAGGTAAGTGAATTGGTGCTTGGAGGTTGTTCTTACTGCTCTAATGGAGGTCCTAGCTGGGTAGTGTGGTCCTAGGGTTGCTAGATTTGGGGATTTTGGAGGGAAGCTAGGGTTAGAGTGGAGGGAACCCTGTTCTGATTTTCGAGCAGATCTATGTGCTCTGTTATATCACGAAATTGATAATTCTGCAAGAATTTCCTGGGGTCCAGCTATTGCAAAAGTTGTAGATAATCGAATTACCTTTCAATAGAGACCAAAACCATTAAGTTTCGTTCGGGCGTTTAAAAGTTATAGTTATTTTACCGAGTGCTGTCCAAACTGTGTCGTGATTGGAGCAGTCTGTGTTCAACTGCAGATTATAGGAACTTAGAGGCCGAATCATGCTTTTCGTATACTTAGAAAAAGGTGGTAAATTTCCTGTAGTTCGAGAAAATGTATTCATTTATTTGATTTGGAGTTGTTAAACTCAAGTTATGGCCATTTTAAGTCTGCTGCTCTGTTTGGGCAGGTTGCTATTTTTGGGCTTAGGAGAGGGTTGCAAAGCCGCCTTAGTTATGAGTCTTGTGATGATTTTGGGCGTGTTTTTGAGTGGCTATACCCATGTGCAGGTGGAGTGACCCTGGGTGTGGCAACCTCTTCTCGCCACACCGTCTCGAGAAGTTGAAGGCAAGTACATCGTGTGAATGCTTGAGATTATGATGTGGTATAATGGTTGCATTAGTATGATCAATCTCTTTTGTGTGATATATGCTATTCATTGGTCGATGCAAGAAAGCAATGCTATGAACCGGCAATCTGTAATGTCTATGCTGGGATTTGATCCATGAAAGGTTGTTTTTAATTTAATACCGCAAGGGTGCATTTCATATTCTTCTATAGCTGCTTTTGGCAAATTGTCAAGTTGTATAATATGGAAGCAGTTATGTTTTGCTTAGATCCTTTGCGCTAGGTTTGGTTCAGATTCCTTTCTTATTCGTTGCAATTGTTTTGGATTAGAATGGTGACGTCGTAATCAGTATGCTTAGTATGTGTTGGTCTTCTTTTAATAGGATCTGGTGAAAACACTGCTTGTATGATTTCAGGTACCCCCCCGATGAGCGTTATAGGTAGATTATTGCTTGTATGATTGCAAGTGCTTTATAATGAGTATTGCATGATGGAGCATCGCTCGCTTATTGTTACACTTAATTGCTTTACTGAATGCATGTGTTCTATTACCAAGATTACTCATGAATAGGATTAGAGTAATGAGAATGGTAAGTTAAGGATGAGAGGAGTTGCAATTCGGGTATTGGATTATGACTATATGGTTGTAATGACGAGAAAGAATTTAGGTATGGGTGGTGCTTATGAATCGAACTTGCTTTATGGGTCAACCTAATAGTAAGAGCTGTGGTTGCATCATATGCATTCATGTGCATAGGAGTCAGTCGAGGAAGTCATATAACTAATTCGATTGTGCCATGGGTGGGTCAATGAGAAAGATGTATGATTTTGACTCGAGAGCTCTTTGGGCAGTCGGTGAGAAGCTATATGACTAGACCTAGGTGCTCAGAAAAGTCCTCAGATGTAGTCTCCATGGGAATGGGAACTCAGAGGGACTCCACGGGAGTGGAGGATTTGACCCGCATGAAACAGTATGGGCGAGGTGTGTCATCGACGGTGCACACCTAGCTATCTGCAGTATAGGCTTTAAAAGGTGCATATGGACATTCAAGCATAACGCATTGCATAACATCGAGTGATGGTCAATGTGTGGTTGTGACAAATTGGGTGTTTTATGACGATGTCTGATGCATTGCATGTTACTACTAATGATGAATGGTATTGGATGGTCCTTGAGTTGAGGGAAGTTTTCAGGTTAAGGATGGGTCGAGTCGTGAACTCATCCAATGTTGGCTCATGAGGTAAGTGAAATACATGAGCCTTGCAGTCGATGAAGTAACAGACGATGTTTTCCTTATACTACATACCTATTAATTTGATACGAGCAATATGAGCATGTTACTATTTTAAATACTTTAATTGGTGTTGTTATTGTCATTACTAGTTACTGTGCTTAGCTGAGTCTTCGACTCACGCTTGTTTGTTTCTTATTTTAGGTACCTTGAAGCTGTCTCGCTGGGATAGGTATAGTGGCACATGCACGACTTCGGTCACTAATTCATTTAATGATTTATAAAGTGTGGTTGTATCTACGATGGTTGTAAAGTGTTATTCGTAGTTGTGTAGTTTGCTAATTGCTGATTGGTGGTGTGATTGAATATCTAAGGACCTACTAGATTGTGTCACCCTGGAAAGGGGTGATTGATATATATATTATATCTGCGATGTTTTCTGTCTGCTGAGTGGATGTCCTATTTTCTAGTGAGGTCATGCCGAAATTTTGAAGATTTCGGTGACTTAGTTTTAAGCCGGTTTTAGAGTTTAGTGGTTGATTGTAGTCAAGTTAATGGAAGTGTTAGGTCTTTGTGTCTTCTTTGGAAATTCTCCGTTGAATTGATCTTATTGTGGAGAATTATCGTGTGTTGGTAACCCTTTGGACATCTATGGGTCCGAGGGGTGTCGCTAGTGAAGCAGGCTTTTGGTAGCATCCGTGGTGCGTTGGCGTCGGGGTGTTACAGTTAGTATCGAGTGAGCTTGTGTCCGTGGTGTTTGAATGTAGTGAGTAATTCTAGAATGAATTAAAATTTTGCTATGTGGAAGTAGGAACATGCAGGCGAGAGAAGAAGGGCAGGCGGGGCCCCTAACAAAAATGAAGTTTACTCCTCTATTTTTTGGCGCTATTTCTACCGATATTTGTTCGGACTTATAAGGCGCAAGGCAGATTTTAAGAAGTTTGATTTTGATTTCTTCCGGTCCTACCCTTTGAATAGATTGTTTTGTATTTATTGCCTTCAGAATCAATATACACGTAATGACTACCCACTGGTGATGCATTTGTTTCAAGCATTAATCAATGAGCACCTTATAATTATTAGGGATATAGAAGTAACTAACCACTTGCACTTGGTATAAGAGCCATAGCAAAAGGCGCCCAACAAAACAAAAGGAGGGAGTAATAGATAGTAATTAGTAATTAGCTAGCATTAACAAATAACAAATAAAGGCCCAGCCCACTACTCTTGCTGACTTGACAAGTGGACTATATAAATAGGTAAAATTTTCATTTTTCTCAACTTGATGTATGCAGTGCTTGATATCTCTTGCTAACTTAACAAATACACTATATAAAATAGGTAAAGTTTTCTATTATTCAATGGTTGATAGGCTGTTACAATTGGTCATAACTCTTCCGGTGTCAACAGCAACCACAGAGCGAGCATTTTCAGTTATGAAACTTGTCAAGACCTACCTTCGAAATAAAATAGGAGATGGCTTTCTTCGACATTGCATGATAGTTTACATTAAAAAAGAACTAACAGTGAAAATTAGTTCAGATGAACTTATTGACTTGTATGATCTTCTAGGAAGTCGTAGAACTAAATTTAAGTTAATAAAGATGTAGGTTCTTATTTTTAAAAAATATGTTATATTTTACTTATGTGGACATGTGGTTATGCTATATTTAAATTTAAATGCATCGATATTGCTATAATCTTTTTGGTGGGTGTTACGATAATTTTTTGTTAGTCATGTGGCCCCCCCTAACTCGAAATCCTGGCTCCGCCCCTGGGAACATGGTTTAGGTTGAATCTTTAAAATGTGGCCCTGTAGCAATAACCGTAAAACTTGATGTAGAATGACGAAGTAATTTAAAATTTGACACACTCTGATGCACAGTAGGAAGGGATGGGATATCATTGTATTGTGTTACAATGTTTTGTTCTGAGGTTTATGCTATGTTGATACTTGTGGTTATGTTATTTGTTAGTTTGATATGGCTATGGTAGTATTTACCGCTATGCTTTTGAAGTGGTAGATTGTTTAATGGGGCCCAGTGGGACTCCCTGTGCCGAAGGGGTTTCGGCCCTGTGGTATAGTCGTGTTGGTCGGTGTGGCAGTTGAGAGCCAGCACCAGAGGATTCATAACCTCGGGTGAGGATAGTCCTAGTTCTTTGCCGTAAATTAGAGAGTAATCGATTTCTCGTTTTCGTGGTTGAGAAAAATTGTTTTGGTGACTCTCTTTTGTTGTGGGAGCTTTGTGGTTTATCTGTGTTTTGGAGCTTGTGGGCATGACAAGGGTTGAATCTTGTCGTGCGATAAAGTGAAGAGTATCGTTTTGCACCTCTTTTGGTTGCTTTGTGGAGAAAGTTATGGATTCCTTCTTGTGTTGGTTGTTCTCCCAGTTTAATAAGAGTTGTTGTACTTCTGCTGTAGATGGGAGCATTGATGGAGTAAGATTTCTGGGCTTTGACTCATTTGGTCTTTTGGGTTTAAGTCAAAGAAATGGGGGTTTTTGGTGTTGCGCCATGTTGGTTGATGGCGGGGAAAGACATGAATTTCTTCGTGTTGTCGTTCTCTAGGTTGAAGTTTTGGATTTGGGGCTTTAAAAGAAAAGTGTTATTCGATCGGTTCGCTTTTACTTTCTGTGAATTTATTTGTGAAACTCCTTTCCTTCATGGAATTGTCGAGTTTGATAATTGGTTTGGAGTTCTGCTGAATGACATGGCTTGAGTCCTGTCATTTCCTAAGTCCTTGAGTGTCAAGCTTCTTTGGAAGTTTTGGTTGGTTTTTCTAGAAAGGAAAATATGTCAGTTAGAGTAAGTTGTGGGTGATTGAAGATTTTCCCGTAGAGGATTAGTAGAATGTTTGTGTTGTTGGGTTAAGATGGTCGACCCTAATTGGATAGATGGCAAGAATTATTTTGTGGGTCATGTTGATCCATGGATATAAGCGGAGGTTGCGTAAGGTTAGAAAAGATTTTGTCGAAGAAGTAATAACAAGTTTGGTTGAGGAACTTGTTTAAATAATTTGATGGGGTTCAATTGTCTAAATCATTGGTGACTTAGATAGTTGATCTTTGTGTTCGTCATATGGTTGACGGATAGGAATTTTGGATGGTAGGTTAATTTGGGATAAAATTTCAACCTGTTTTTCTTTGATGAGTTGATGGGGGAGAATTTGTTTAATGTTGGTAATAACATTTCCGAACACGGACGTAATTAGTCGAACGGATAAATTCTGGAGAAAGTGATCCAAGGAAGAGTGGTTATGAAATTCTTGCTAAGTCCCGTTGGGGCTTCCCAAAGGCGCTAAGTGTGAACATTGAAACCTTTTTGTTAAAGGTGCAAGAATTTTAGAGATAATTGGATGTAAGATGAGCTTAGGTATACATACCTATGGAATTGGGTTGTTAGTGTAATCATTTGGATGTATGCCTTTTGTTTAAGGCATTCTATTGGGTGTGCAATTGAAGTTGCCATATGAGTTGTGTTTCGCCAAGTGGTGGAGTTAGTAGATGAAAGATTATGGGGAAGGAAGAAGGCATACTTATGGAATAATATGATGATAGTCTTTGGACTTGCCATTTAAAGGAAATAAATAGATGTAATGGAAAATGTTGGATTTCAGGATCGGTTTGCTTTTCCCGAAATGTTGGTTTTGGGATTAGTGTGAGAGGTTTTGCTTGGGTAAAAAACAAGATGATCTCCTTTGGATTAGTGTGTTGTGTTGCTTTTAATCGAGTGATTCTTCAATGTGAAACTTTCCACCTTGTGGTTTATGTTGTTAAGCGAATGGAGTTCTCTTCGATTTTGTGACTGTCTTTGAAGGAAGATTGTGTGAGGTTCCTCTTCTCAGTTGAGTCTTCTCTTGTTGTGCATTTTATTGCATTGGTTTCAATTTGGGGAAAGTGGTTAGCTTTGTAAGAGAATCGAGATTCTCTTTGCTTTCTGTGTGAGAAAAGAAAATGTTTAGTTGTGGTTCCTTGCTTGAGTATAATTTGAGAGTATGCTCATTGATTTCGTTCTTCGGACAAGATCGTCCTAGGAGGAGAAACATGTGGATGGGATTTGATGAAGTCCTACTTGGGGTTAAGTGTTAATGGTATATGGATTTAATGTGGGGAGTAATAAGAAGTGTTCCTTGTTGTGGTTCCGACCTTTGTGGGGGATCGTTTTGATCGCTTTGTCCCTGGGTTGTGTGGGACTTTGTTGTTGGTGGGATGGATAGAATCAGTCACTAAATGTTTTATTTCCTTAAGTTTGTCGGAACCCTCAGATTCATAGGTTAGACTCAATGTGGGTCAGTCGGAAATGTATGGTGCAGTTGTGAACCTTTTCCTTGCGTGGTTGTCTCGTTGTATGAGACAAATTGAAAGAAGGTCAAGTACAATGTTGGGTTATGAGGGAATATGATTGGTGCCATGTGAGGCTAATCATTTCGATAGTAGAGAATGATTCTTGATCCTGTTGTTTCCAAAGGGCAACTGTTGAAAGGGTAAAAGTTGTGTTTTGATTCCTAGAGGATTCTGGTGTTACTTGGTTAGAAATAATGATATGTTCGGAATTGGTTAGAAACTTGTTGGAATGAGTTAAGTTACTTGCTTCTTTTTATTGGGAAGAGAAGTGGATTGAATTTTGGAATTCCTCTTGCGTGAGAAATGCCCGGAATTGTTGTTTCGTATTTTGTTTCTGTTGTTCTTGTTGGTGTTCTTGTGGTGGTCAGAATTCGAGGTTGAATTCTGTTAAAGGGGGGAAGAGTGTAATACCGCAAATCTTCTTTGCCAGGGTTTTTGGCCAGAAATGTTTTCCACCTTCGTGATTCAAGGGTTTGTATTCGGGGGAAAATATTTATCGTCACGCTTTTGAAGCTTTTAATAAAGGTTTTGGTTATTGTCCTAGTTTTTTTTCGGATGAGGTATCTTTCGAGTCGTTTTGTTTGGCAGTAACACTATACCACAACACACTATTAGCGTCGGACGTCCGACGGCAATAGTGGGTAAATGCCAACAGAAAAGAAGTCGGCAAAAGTTTGCAACTGATGACCAGTTGGGAGCTATCTCTACAGTGTCAGCTGGTTAGTCGGCAATAATACTTATTATTAGTGACGGACTGTCCATCGTAAAACTTAATTTTTCCTGTCCTACAGTCAATCGGCAAAAATGTACGAAGTTTTCCCGTCCTAGTGTTAGTCGGAAAAAATATGTCGGTAATTCTTTTGGCACGCGCGCGGGCGGGGGTGAAAAAATTAGCGCCAAAACACTCGATCTCTCCGCACGCCAAATCGATCGGCCTCCTCCTCCCCGTCCTCTCCGCGCCAAAACCCTAATATCCCCTCTCCGCCCCGCCTCCTCCTCCCCGTCCTCTCCGCGCCGCCTCCTCCTCCCCGGCCTCTCAGTCGCCGCATCCGCCTCCCCGTGCTCTCCACCACCGCGCCTCCTCCTCCCCATCCTCTCCGCCGCTGCCTCCTCCCCAGCCTCTCCGCCGCCGCATCCACCTCCCCATCCTCTCCACGGCGGCGGCAAAGGGCCGTGCTCCAGCCCACCCCACCACCGTAGCCCTCGGCGCCGTCTCCTCCGCCCACGGCTCCGCCATCTCGTCGACAAGCTCCTCGCCCGTGGGGACAATGTCATCATCGTCGACAACTTCTTCACGGGCCGCAAGGACAACGTCGCACACCACCTCACCAACACGCGCTTCGAGCTCATCCGCCACGATGTCGTCGAGCCCATCCTCCTCGAGGTCGACCAGATCTACCACCTCGCCTGCCCGGCCTCCCCGTCCACTACAAATTCAACCCCATCAAGACCATCATATCCTAAATACTAACTTCTTTTTGGAATGTTCTTTTTTGTTTGTTTTTATTCAATTGAGGATAATGATACGATTTCCTAAATACTAGGTCAACAATGCTCAGGGGAATTTGGAATTTTATGCTGCATTGCCCGGAAGAACCTGAATTTTGCAGTTGTTTGTTTCGATCCTATTTTGTTTTCGAATGGGTTCCTTAACTGTTTGTGTACAAGACAAATGTGATGGGGACCTTGAACATGCTGGGATTGGTGAAGAGGGTCAGGGCCCGGTTCTTGCTGACCAGTACCAGCGAGGTGTACGGTGATCCTCTTGAGCATCCGCAGAAGGAGAGCTACTGGGGCCATGTCAATCCCATAGGTGTGCTAATTTTGTCTCCAGGAGCAAACATTTGTCATATGCAAGAAATAGCTTTGGAGTCTGTCTCATTTAAGCCTGTCCGCTCCACTCCACTACATTGTGATATACTATGTTATTATTGTGATAATGTGCAGGTGTTAGGAGCTGTTACGATGAGGGAAAGAGAACGGCAGAAACTCTGACCATGGATTACCATCACGGTGCTGGTGTTGAGGTAAAGCTTCCGTTTCTAAATAGGGGTCTAACTACAGACTGTCTTGTTGGCAATGGGACAGACATACCTTGCCTAAATTAATTGTACAGGTCCCTCAACATTAATTGCCTAGCGTTCAAAACTATTGTTATGATCTGATAAAGTCTGCAAGTGAACAACACAAAAATCATTATGAATTTCGGTGTTATTTATAGGTGAAATTTTTGTTACTTTCATTTCGAGTTAGTGAACCTGATGATTTAGAACATGTGATAGGGTGGCAGGTTTTTGTTTTTGGCAAGATTTAGGCAATCTCTCCTGTAGTCCTATAGCACACTCTTTGTTTATATACTGTTTCTGAGTAATAGTTTTGCCATGTTACTACATTCCATTCTTGAAGAGCAAACTTGACCATGGAACTGTTTTACTCAGGTGAGAATTGCACGCATATTCAACACGTATGGCCCTCGTATGTGTTTAGATGATGGCAGAGTTGTTAGCAACTTTGTTGCACAGGTTTTTCTCAACTTACGGTTCTGATTCTTGGAAAAGATGAATATCATAAAAGTGCTGCATTACTTAATATTTACACTGCCTCATTTCCAGGCTTTACGGAAACAACCAATGACAGTTTATGGTGATGGAAAACAAACTAGAAGCTTCCAATATGTTTCAGATTTGGTACTTACGACTTCTTTTTCTCTTTGCTATGTGTGGAAGTGCCTTCACTTTTGCTTATTTAACCAAAAATAGTTTGAAGCATATATTCGAATCTGAAATTTTTCGCATCTATGAATTTCTAGGTTGATGGATTGGTAACTCTGATGGAAAGTGAGCATATAGGACCTTTCAACTTGGGAAATTCTGGAGAATTTACCATGTAAGAGCTTGCTCAGGTTTGGCCTTGATGCTTAAATTAACTGGACTCCACTTCTTATTTGAATGTACAGTGGATTCTTTCCTCGATTCCCTACTCCCTATCGGGAATAACGTCAGTGCACTATTTTCTGCAGGTAGTGAAAGAGACAATTGACCCAAGTGCGAGAGTTGAGTTTAAACCCAACATTGCTCTAATTCAAGTAACAGAATAATGTAATGTATACTTCCAGCTCTAATTCAAGTCCACCATTTTGGATTGCTATACACATACTGAATCCAGAGAGGCCAACAGAATGTTCTGTTTTCATTGTGAGAGCACGTAAATGTCTATTTATCTGCTAAGAATAATGATCTTCTTGTGTCTACATACTTGGCGGAATGTAATCTGTGGGGCTACATGTTTTTTGGCTTCTAGTTTTTATTTGGTAGAATTATGGTACTTGCTATATATTGAAATGATCACCTAAGCTATTTGTATATCTAAATTTTGTGCTTTCGTTGCAACACACGAACACACGCCATGGCTGAGATGAATGGTGTGTATTGCTCTACTAGGCCCATGATAATTGGTCCTGCAACTCCCAGAAAATCTTCAGGTTCATTTCACAAATTTCTTGGCCATTATATGCATTGAATCAATGTTTATGTGACGTTTATGTTCTTTGACAGATCCTTATATCTATCCATGTCTGATTATGTCTTACTGTTATTTTGGTAACTTGATTAGCTGTATAATCTATTAGAACTACTTATATTTTACTCTATTGGTTTTATTGTACTTGTCATTGGTCACTTGGTGAATAGTGTGATTCTCTATCGGTGTTTTTTCAAAACAAGTTTGAGAGATGCTTCTATGCATCTCTTTTTAAAAATTTCACAAATATTAAATCATAAATGAAGATTAGATAACGATTACTTACCCATTTGCTTGCTTTAATATTTATGCAACTTGTGGAGAGGAGATGCGTAGAAGCACCTCTCAGCAAGTTTCTCTATTGGTGTTCATATAGTTTGTGTTGAAAGTTCACTACTATTTTAAGTCCAGTTGCATGAATGTTCCTTCATTTGGTTCTGCTCATTCCAAATTATTTTTGTAGTTTTATTGAGAGATTGGACGATTATATCCACCGAAACTTATGTTATTACATGCCTATATCTGAATCTGGCTGTTGCGTTACTTTACAGGGCGGGATTCTGACGACTTTAAGCATTCATAGATAATTCTAGGTGGAACAACTTTTTGATAGTACTCTGCCCTTAGCATCTCTTTTCCCCTTTTAAAAATTTCACTTGTATTTCTTTACTACATGTCTAGAATTTTTTATACTCACAATTTCTGAATTTAGGCCACATTAGTTTGATCAGTGTGTGTCAACTGCGTACAACTTTACTTTTGCTCTGTACAGCTTACCTTGATATTTTTAGAATTACTGAATTTAGTTCAAATTGGTTTGATCATTGTATGTCAATAGCATACAACTTTATTTTTGCTCCGTACAGCGAACCTCACTATTTTTCTTTTCTAAGGCATATAGATCGCCATACTTTTGAGTACATCATTTGATTAGTAACTTATATATTTTTGCGTTTGATGTCTTTGATGTGTATATCTTGCTTTACTCTCTTCCTTTTTCATACGTTGTGTTCTACCATGTCCCAGCTACCAAATGGAAACTTCTTTTCTCTTCCATCGAGAAAAACAATGAGAAATAATGCTGACAAGGGTGATTTCGTTCTTTTCATCTTGGAAATGAACATCTTTTGTTGGTAACTAAATGTTGTAACTCCAAATGAATTGCAGCCATGTTTGATATTTCTTGATATATTCAACAGGAATTTGTGTGATTTTAACCTCGTGTTGGAATACATGCAGTAATCTTTTAGAAGATATGGATTGCTATTGGTAATGATGAGATGAGTTGATATAGTATAGGAGCTCAGTGATTGGTTAAAAACCTGAGAATGATAGTGGACTGTCGCCTTGTGAATGGCTATTAACATTATCCTACTAAATAAAGCTTGCTTTGAGAATCATGTATAGTCCTTTGGATAACAGTAACTATTTATTTCTATTTTCTAAAAAGCTTGTTGGTTTAGGTACTTCTGGGTCTACTGGTTCATATTCGATCAGATGGAGATTTGACAAACACAACCGTGAGCACAGTTTCATTTCCTCTAACTTATGTGTCGGTGGGCTTGACCCAAATGTTAGTGAAGATAACCTTAGGCAAGCCTTCTCCCAATATGGTGAGATTTCCTCTGTAAAGATTCCAGTTGGGAAACAGTGCGGCTTCATGCAGTTTGTTCTGAGGTATGAGCCCTTAAATTTTACATTTTTCAGTGCTTCTCTGAGTCTGTGTACCATTGTGATATCTGATTAATGTTGCCATTGTTTTTCTTTTTCCAGAAAGAACGCAGAAGATGCACTGCAAGGGCTGAATGGAAGCACTATTGGTGAACAGACTGTGCGTCTTTCATGGGGCCGTAATCCATCAAACAAGCAGGTATTGACTTACTCTTGGCATACTTTGAGCAACCGAAGTGTAAAATTGTGCAGTAAACATAAACTTGATACCACATTTCCTATTCACAGTTGAGGAGTGACAACAACTTTTCATTTGCTTCCTAAGTTCTAATTTTGTGGATTCTTGGAGCATCAACCACATCATAAATAAAGAGAAGGAACCATATAGAACACTGAATCAACGAAGACAAGAACTTCCGGATTTGCATGCACACTACTTTTCCAGTTTTGAATTCTGAAGTTTTCCTTGACCCTATCTAGCCTTGGAGCTTTAAGCTTTAGCAGTAGCGGTGCTGACATATTTATCTCCATAATTTTGTCGGGCCCCAAGGTGTTTGCGGGTAATTGGTTCAGAAGTGAATGCCACTTCATAGTGTTAATCAAGTTAAGCTCAGATGTATACAACAATTTTGACAGATCTACATGGTAATACCTCATGCATGATGGTTTGGTTTACGACATTCCTCGCGATGGTGCGGTAAACCTAAATTCTCGTAAGGTCGGAAGTACTGTACCAATCAAAATCAGTACTAAGTTCACCTAGCAGTGACTGAAAACGGAATTTTCAATTGTACAGTGCAAAAATATAGAGAACAAGATGCAAAACTAAAAATGGGATTTAGGACAACCACATCACTTTGCAGACCAATTAAGATCGATCTTGATTTCTGAAATATCAATAATTTTATTATTGCAGTATTGATCTATATATCTTTTGATGCCAATAAATGTTCTTGCTGCAGGTAAAAAAGGAAGGGCGTAGCTCAACGATTCTTAACCTCCAGTTCATGCGTGGAGATCTCCATACCTCTCTATTTTGGTGTTATATATATGCTTGTACAAACTATTATCTTTTGGGGATCAGCTATATTGGTGTTATTGTAATACACTTTTGGTGTTATATGTAATTGTTATTGTCTCAGTTGGATGATATGCTATCTTTTGGACAAATTTGATTATTACTAGAGTAAGTTGTTACTTTGAATGCTTGAATTATCCTATCATGTTTCATTGATGATTGAATTATATCATGTCATGTCTCAGTTGGATGAATTATGCTGTTATTTTTTGAAGCGATCTGATTATAGCAACGAACTGTGCGTCGGCAATACTAGACATTACCGACACATTGTAAGTCGGGAAACACAAGTGCGTCGGCAAAAACTGAAATCGGACGGCAAAGTGAAGTTCGTCGGTAAAATTATGTCAGTCGGCAAAAAGTAATTATTGCCGACACACTGTCCGTCGGTAATATAAGATCCGTCGGTAAAGGTTTTTGCCGACGGGACTTTAGCCGACACTCCTAATCCGTCGGTAATACTTTTTACCGACGGACTGTCTGTCGCTATATAGGGTCTTTTCCGATGCACAGTTAGACGCGAATAATATGTCATGGTATAGTGTAAGTTGTCTTTTCTTGACAATTGTCATTTCGCGCCAAGAATTGAAATTTAATTGATTCGTACTAAGGGTTAAAGTTGGACTTTGTTTTTTTTTGTTTTCGGAAGGGTTTCATTTCTTTTGTTCCTAGCCTTTTGATTAGTCTCCATTTGTTGGGCTGTAAAAGGAAGAGAGGAAGTAAATGAAACCCTAGACTCAAAGCCACATCATGCTAGGGAAGCCAGTTTTCCCAAAATCCCCCCCCCCCAAGCCACCTCCCTCCACCTTTTTGTGCGCCCCCAGCAGTCTCCCTGAGCCTCCCCCCAGCAGAGCTCCTCCCAGCCGCCTCCGAAGTCCCCCTGGCCGGCGCCCTAGATTCCCCATGGCTGGCGCCCTGCAGCTCTCCTCCCCCAGCTCTGGCGTACTCCCTGCTCCGGCGAGCCCTAGCCGGCGGCGCCGCCCCTGGCTGGTGCTCCATCCCATTCCCCGAGCGCCCCCTCCCTCCTCCTCTTTGTACGTAAGTGATTTGGTGCTTGGAGGTTGTTCTTACTGCTCTAATGGAGGTCCTAGCTGGGTAGTGTGGTCCTAGGGTTGCTAGATTTGGGGATTTTGGAGGGAAGCTAGGGTTAGAGAGGAGGGAACCCTGTTCTGATTTTCGAGCAGATCTATGTGCTCTGTTATATCACGAAATTGATAACTCTGCAAGCATTTCCTGGGGGTCCTGCTTTTGCAAAAGTTGTAGATAATCGAATTACCTTTCAATAGAGACTAAAATCATTAAGTTTCGTTCAGCCGTTTAAAAGTTATGACTATTTCACCGAGCGCTGTCCAAACTGTGTCGTGATTGGAGCAGTCTGTGTTCAACTGCAGATTAGAGGAACTTAGAGGCCGAATCATGCTTTTTGTATACTTATAAAAATGTGGGAAATTTCCTGTAGTTTGAGAAAATGTATTCGTTTACTTGATTTGGAGTTGTTAAACTCAAGTTATGGCCGTTTTAAGTCTGCTGCTCCGTTTGGGCAGGTTGCTGTTTTCGGGTTTAGGAGAGGGTTGCGAAGCCGCCTTAGTTATGAGTCTTGTGATGATTTTAGGCGTGTTTTTGAGTGGCTATACCCATGTGCAGGTGGTGTGACCCCGGGTGTGGCAACCTCTTCTCGCCACACCGTCTCGAGAAGTTGAAGGCAAGTACATCGTGTGAATGCTTGAGATTATGATGTGGTATAATGGTTGCATTAGTATGATCAATCTCTTTTGTGTGATATATGCTATTCATTGGTCGATGCAAGAAAGCAATGCTATGAACCGGCAATCTGTAATGTCTACGCTGGGATTTGATCCATGGAAGGTTGTTTTTAATTTAATAACGCAAGGGTGCATTTCATATTCTTCTATAGCTGCTTTTGGCAAATTGTCAAGTTGTATAATATGGAAGCAGTTATGTTTTGCTTAGATCCTTTGCGCTAGGTTTGGTTCAGATTCCTTTCTTATTCGTTGCAATTGTTTTGGATTAGAATGGTGACGTCGTAATCAGTATGCTTAGTATGGGTTGGTCTTGTTTTAATAGGATCTGGTGAAAACACTGCTTGTATGATTTCAGGTACCCCCCCCCCCCATGAGCGTTATAGGTAGATTATTGCTTGTATGATTGCAAGTGCTTTATAATGAGTATTGCATGATGGAGCATCGCCGCTTATTGTTACACTTAATTGCTTTCTTGAATGCATGTGTTCTATTACCAAGATTACTCATGAATAGGATTAGAGTAATGAGGATGGTAAGTTAAGGATGAGAGGAGTTTCAATTCGGGTATTTGATTATGACTATATGGTTGTAATGACGAGAAAGAATTTAGGTATGGGTGGTGCTTATGAATCGAATTTGCTTTATGGGTCAACCTAATAGTAAGAGCTGTGGTTGCATCATATGCATTCATGTGCATAGGAGTCGGGTCGGAGGAAGTCATATAACTAATCCGGTGTGCCATGGGCTGGGTCAATGAGAAAGATGTATGATTTTGACCTGAGAGCTCTTTGGGCCAGGTCGGTGAGAAAGCTATATGACTAGCCCTAGGTGCTCCGAAAAAGTCCTACAGAGGTAGTCTCCATGGGAATGGGAACTATGTAGGGACTCCACGGGAGTGGAGGATTTGACCCCGCATGAAACAGGGCGGGGCGAGGTGTGGCATCGATGGGTGCACACCTAGCTATACCGTTATAGGCTTTAAAAGGTGCATATGGACATTCAAGCATAACTGCATTGCATAACATCGAGTGATGGTCAACGTGTGGTTGTGACAAATTGGGTGTTTTATGACGATGTCTGATGCATTGCATGTTACTACTAATGATGAATGGTATTGATGGTCCTTGAGTTGTGGGAAGTTTTCAGGTTAAGGATGGGTCGAGTCGTGAACTCATCCAATGTTGGCTCATGAGGTAAGTGAAATACCTGAGCCTTGCAGTCGATGAAGTAACAGACGGTGTTTTCCTTATACTACATACCTGTTAATTTGATACGAGCAATATGAGCATGTTACTGTTTTAAATACTTTAATTGGTGTTGTTATTGTCATTACTAGTTACTGTGCTTGGCTGAGTCTTCGATTCACGCTTGTTTGTTTCTTGTTTTAGGTACCTTGAAGCTGTCTCGCTGGGATGGGAATAGTGGCACATGCACGACTTCGGTCACTAATTCATTTAATGATTTATAAAGTGTGGTTGTATCTAAGATGGTTGTAAAGTGTTATTCGTAGTTGCGTAGTTTGCTAATTGCTGATTGGTGGTGTGATTGAATATCTAAGGACTTGCTAGATTGTGTCACCCTGGAAAGGGGTGATTGATATATATATTATATCTGCGATGTTTTCTGTCTGCTGAGTGGATGTCCTATTTTTCTAGTGAGGTCATGCCGAAATTTTGTTGATTTCGGTGACTTAGTTTTAAGCCGGTTTTAGAGTTTAGTGGTTGATTGCAGTCAAGTTAATGGAAGTGTTAGGTCTTTGTGTCTTCTTTGGAAATTCTTCGTTCAATTGATCTTATTGTGGAGAATTATCGTGTGTTGGTAACCCTTTGGACATGTATGGGTCCGAGGGGTGTCGCTAGTGAAGCAGGCTTTTGGTAGCATCCGTGGCGCGTTGGCGTTGGGGTGTTACAAAAATTGCAGCTGGCAAGTTGATGTGCAAAATAGGTTACAATTTACAGCTTGTAGACAATGTACAGAGGTTTTATCTTAAAATTAAAAGCAGCCAACAAAGGGCAAAAGCAGCCACATGTAGAACGTAATGCACGAATCATTGCTGGTCCTTTTGCTCTTTGTTGGCTCAATTTTAGGTAGGAGCTTCACTCACAATTCTTCTCTTTTTGCAAGTGGAGTCTTCTACCCAACTGAATGTTGCAGCTCAAGCATTTGGGGCAGCAAGTTGCAATGTAGCATAAGATACATTGCATAAGATACATGGTGGAAGATCTAAGTGCAATGTGCTGGGACTGGTACAACCAGGAAATTCAGCTCAAAAAGATCAGCTCAGCTGCAAATATATCAATAGAAAGGGAAATAGACCTCTGCAGGGCTGCAAATGTGAACTAGGCTGGATCCGGCCTAGCAAATTGAACCGGGCACCTACGTTGATCACGTTACTATGCCTCATTTCAGCTACTGGTTTCCCATGAATCACCTATCATTGCAACTAAACTTAAGATTTAACCAACATAAGAGACTGCTAAATCAAACTCCAAAAAATCAGCAAATAAGCTACCCAATTTGTAGTAGGTGGTAATTGAACTGGGCAGGAAATATATGGACTAGTAACTCTTAGGTCTCTGCACGCATTCTCTATATTGATTATATGTGAAAATGAAAGCATTTTTAAAAGCTTTTCCGTAAAGTGGATATATAAAGTGGACAATATATATGAGAACAGTGGAAAAAGAGCAAGTCTCAAAAAAGAAAGTTACAAACACAACAGAAACAAAACCGAACTTTTGAAACAAAAGAGTAACCTCACCAAGTGACCGTCTTGCTAATATTTTCATGCCTCGTCGATCAAGTTATTGGTGCCTATAGTTCCTTGCACACGCGGCCCAACTAAATATCACTACGAAGGGCCAATACAACCTTAGCATTCTTGTAAAGACGTCTTTCGCTAACATTACCAATGGCCAAAGCCCCGCTCTAATATATAATGGCCATGCAAGAGCATACATTCTCTGAAACCGCCCAACACTTCTGTAGAGCACAACAACAGGACTGATCACACATATTGCAACGGCGGTCTTATGAGCAACCGGGGCCAGAACCGTGTACGTACCCAATGGGAAGGCGGCAACGAGGGATGTCAATGAGCTTGACACGAAGAACAGTGACCTAAGAAAGTGCTTCTGACGGACGGGCAAGTCGACCGTAGTAATGCCGGAGTACATAAGGCCGATGGTGCCTATTGACGAGCAGATGAACGCTAGTGTGTTGGCCATGACGAATGCGTCGAAGGTGTACCTCCCAGCAAGCGTCGGTGCGCCACCGTGAGCATGGTCGTCGGCTATGTAGCCTCCAGGCATGGCGAAAGCTGCGCCAAACGTCACTGTTGCTATGAGCACTGAGCTGATGCCTAAAGTTTGCGTTGAGTTATTCAGTTTCTCTGATTCTTTCTCCTCGTCCTCTCGTTTTGGTTGCAGAATGTACTCTTCCTCAAACTGATCCCAGCGACGCACACCATGGTTCGCGCTTGCACGTGTTAGTGCGCGATGTATCATTTGCTTGGGGTTCTGCAAAATGAAGTAGGAGATCAATAAACCATGCAAATTAGTATTGATTTCATTCGCTTCAAAGGGACAATCTTCCTGCAAAGAAAAGGTGAGTAAATCAGTTACCCATTTGTAAGACAGCCCCGGAGGAATGTCACATAGTGACAGATCTCTAGGGGTTTTCCCATCATTATTTGTCAAATTCATGCGCACTTGCCGGTTCTTGAATAGAAGGAAAAACGTCTCAGTATCGCCAACCTGCACAGCTAGGTGCAGTGCAGTGTTCCCATCATTGTCCTTCATATTCAGAATACATTCTAACGATGACGCAGTTCGGCAGGCAAGTTTAACTATTTTGGATCTCTTCTTCACGACGGCAACATGAAGGAAAGACCTTCCCTTAGCGTCGCGCAGACCAGCGCTGTCTGGAAACATTTTAAGCATAGTGGAGACTGTCTTGTTCGCACCAACTGCAGCAGCAACATGTATAGGGAATGACCCACTGTCATCCGGCTTATATGCTGAAGAAGGATTAGCTTGTAGTAACAAGAGTGGGATGTCTGTGGTTGATGTGGTAAAGCGAACCCAAGGGAACTTAGAATGAGGGGAGATCCGGCAGTTTCGGGCTGCTACATGTGATGCGGCGAAGTGAAGAGGCGTACACCCATCCTGGTCCACTTGTTCGGTAAGGCCCTTGTTCCAATCCAGTAGCATCTCTGTCATCACTGCAGAAAATAAATATGCAAGAAAAGTGATCAAATGATTGCACATATGCACCACTATCCTACTAATCTCAATTACAATTTAAAATCGCAAGCTTTAATGTAATCCAGTGCACTAGGATAAAAGTATACCCACTCCCACACCAAATTTTGTAGGTTCACTGCTTAAATTTGAATTATTCCAAGTCTTAAAAAGTTTCTTCGTTAGCATTATGCATATATTTAATCAATGCTTTCATTTAAATAAGGACTCTATTATGCACATTTGTATAGTTTTTGTATAACAAAAATATTTAAATATTCCCCCAAAGATTAAAGGCGTAGCTTTCAAAGTAAAATGGAGTATATCTAGTCGTCGGTCAACCACACACTACACCAGTATACTAACCATGCTTATTTTTTGCATTGTGCAATTTAGTTGTTAGAGGAGTATAGATCAAGCACTACTGTATGTAATCGTCCTCAGATTAACTGAGAAATTGAAATCGTTCGCACCAAAGGTCTATACAAACTACCATGAATTGATGCAAGTAAACTCTTGTAACACTGGGGATGGAAATGGGATGCAGGATTACAGGGGTTTTCACCCACCTATTAGCGCTAAGGCCAGCAAGGGAACATTAAAAATACATGTAAAATATGTAATTATAAATAATAATAACAATGTAGTTTAATCAATATATCACAGAGTTTTTGCACGCTTCCTTAAAGGACGAGATTCTTTTTTTTAGAATCAACTCAAATGTTTTAGAAGAGGGATGATTCTAACTTGCGCTCGCCTAATAGAAACATCTCCAACGAGCGACATGTTTCTCACTGGTGCAATCCGCCGGCGATACCGAGTCAACGAGAAAATCACTTTCAACTCAGAATTCTGAACTTTCAACTCATAAAAAATCTAACCAAAAACTCAAGGTTTGAATTTTCAAATAAAAATTTTCTAAAAGAACAAAGCAATGGATCAAAAAATATGACTTTGAATTAGGGGTATTTCATTGTAATATTTTATTATCTAGTTCAAATTTGAACTAAATTCCAAAGCCTCTCAAGAAATTATCACTCATCCAAATAGGACCTTAAAGGGAAAAAAATCGGTGACACTGTAAATAGACAAATCTTAAAATTTTTAAGGAACAAACGCGCTTAAGAGGTACCTTTGCTCCGTAAAACCGCCGCATGTAAAGCGTTTTGCCCAATTGGTCCAGAATACGAAAGATTCCCGTCACTCTTATCGTGCAGTGACCGCGCAATATCGATCTCCTCTAGCAAGACGGCGAGGTACAATGGCGAAGTACCGTCTTTCGGGAAGCTCGCCAATTCAGAGTCCTCGAGCATTAGCCGAATGGCGATATCCTTATTTCCGGTGCGGACTGCCTCGTGCAAAGCTGTCTCCCCGAGCTTGTTCTTTGCGCGCACCAGTTCCTTCGCTCTCTCTGCGCCGTGGCCCTCGATTTTGGCCAAATCAATCAGCTGAGAGACCATCCTCACGTTCCCAGCCGTTGCGGCGCAGTGCAACGGCGTGTCGCCCTTCTTGTTTGGCGCATGCAGGAGGTGTCTGGCCTTGCCGTGGATCGCCTTCGCGGACTCCAGGAACTCCTCGCCGTCTCCGCGTGCCGCTACTACGTGGAGCGCCGAGTCCCCCTCGACATTGACTCCCTCCAGGAGCAATGCTGCTGCAGAAGGTGCTGATCCTTCAACTTGGACGACGACATCGGGCCGCGCCGCCGCGCTTGCCTCGTCCAGAAGATCCTTTAGCCGCTGGGCATCGCCGAGGTGAGCAGCCATGAGCAGCTTAGGATGCATGGCGGGCGCATTTGATGTGGTGGGTGGGTTGCGTGGTTGCACCGCGTTGCTAGCTGCCATTGCAAATCAGCTTAGGTACTCTGCATTTCTGGCCACTGCAGTTCCTAGATGAGCAACCCAGCACACACACAGACATGTACATTACGCTATTTGCCTGTAACGACCCACCAAGATGAGCAGAAAAAGTTGTTCCGTATTTTTGGACACAATCAGTAGTTCCATATCGCCATGGTCTTGCTTTCTCTAGATTTTGTGAACTGGAAAGCGCTACGTACTAGAACCTCTAGCTGTACGAACATGATTTGTTTACCTAGCGCTTGAAAGAAAACAAAGAACCGAAGAATTCTGTGTTCAAACATCAAATCTAAAACAAGGATCCAAACATGAAATCTGACATTTACTTTGGGAACATTCTTTTTCTCTAATTTTTTTCAAGATGTTGAACCTAAAAATCTAAAAACATTTATATGCTGCCAATGCGCAGTTCCGATCTTGTCCATGAATTATCGTCAGGTTGCAGTCAGGTGATCGATGGACATCCCTTGACCCTTGTCGATAACCTCTCCCAAGACCAAGGGTTTGCACTCATGACAGGAGATGATTTCGTCGTTTTCTTTATTCCAATCTCCTTCCCAGTACCGTCCTTTTGGTGTGACGATATGTGATTATTGTTCTGTGGTGTTCATTGATGTTTGAAAGTAATAACTCGATCACCTTGTACATCTGAACAGGGCGGAGCTGGGCCTCGGGCCACTGGGGCCTGGGCCCGAGGCCCAGCAAATCAGCGCGGCCCTTACCCCCTTACCCCTCACCCGGCCTCACTCATCAATCGGCGCTAACCCTCGTGCGCCCCTGCCGACGCTCGCGTCCTCCTCTCGCCCAAAGCAGCCGCCAGGCGAAGCCCTCGCCCCTCGGCGCTCCCCGTCCAGCCTCCAGCCTCCCCGTCCCGCTCGCGTCCCCCGCCCAAGTCTCGACGGCCCGGCGCCCCGACCCCAACTCTCGCATCCACCGGCTCCGACTCCGAGCGAAGAGGCCACTGCGGCGCCGCCGACCGGCGTTCCCACTTCCACCTCCCGGCGGCGCCGCCGAGGAAATGCCGCTGGCTGGCTGCTGCTGCTCGGTTGCTCAACGCCGCCGGCCGATCTGGCGCGACCCGCGAAGTCGCGAGACACCGCCCGCCCGCTTCGGCTTCGGCCACCGCCACCGGCCGCCGGAGTGCCGGATCAAGGCGTCGCCGCCTGAAGGTGCCCGGCCCCAGCCGTCCAGGTCCAGCCGTCCAGGTCCAGGCGCCATCCCTCTGTTGTTCTGACTTCTGTGGCTCTGTTCACTGTTCAGACTTCAGATCTGTGAATTTGTGAATGTCAATCAGACAATCAGTCAATGTGAATATGTGAATGTGATTGCTGTTTGCTGATTGGTAAGTCACTGGTAGAGTGGTAGTTGATTGATCAATTTGATCTAATCATCTAATGATCTTGATTGATGAATGAGTGACTGGTAGTTGATCAGTAAATTCAGTAGTTGATTATTTGATTAGTTGATCTAATGATCTTGTCATCTTGATGCCTTGATACAATCAATAATCATTCAACTCAATTATCAACCATCATTCTATTTCTATGATTCAATCAAGCCTTGATTGAATCATAGAAATAGAATGATGGTTGATAATTGAGTTGAATGATTATTGATTGTATTGCTCCGGTATTACTTACGAAAAACTGAAAAGGATTGCTATTTGTTAGTTATTACTTGCTATTTGTTAGTTGTTACTGTATGAAAAATTGAAAAGGATAGTTTTCGTTATTTCGTGATTAATTGATTGAACTCAATTTCATGTAATTGAAATAGATGATGAAGAGGTCGAAGCCATTGTCATCTTATTTTCCAGCACAGTCACAATCCAACCAATCCCCTCTGGAAACAATAGGAACTGCAGCTGGTTAGGTGTGGTTTTTCCCTAGACTTCAGAGCATATCATTCTCTACACAATTGGTTTTTATCTTTCCTGCATGAATTGGAGGATTAATATTTCAGTTAGAGCTTTTATCTGATTACTGACTGGTCCGTTTCAGGACACCAGGGATCTGTTTCATTGTTGACAGGATGTGAAAACAATGAATTGCTTGCATTTTTGTTCATATATCAGATGCACGGTCTGTGAGATAGTTTGATCTCTTATTGAAAGGGTTCTATCTCTTATGTTTTTAGATTCAATTCAGTGTAAACAAATGCTTTTGAGTTATTACATGTTCTTGTGGATGCTTTTGCAGTTGAGTACTCACCATTTTTTGGGATCGAGAAAGGGGCTATTCTGCAGGAGGCGCGGGCTTACCATGATCCTCAGCTTGATGCCAGACGGTGCTCGCAAGTAAGTGTTGCTCACAATCGCTCTCATTTTGTCTGTTTCGTTGAACAAACAAAATGTATGCAAAATAGATTGATTTTGTTAAATTTGAATTCCATGTGGAATATTTCAACAATTCAAATTTATTTTTGATTGTGTATTTGTATTGTACGTTTGTTATATACCTCAATGTTCATAGTCTTTGACGTTAGTAATAATCGCTTATTTCTGGCCCGAGGCTTACCCAAATCCTGGCTCCGCCACTGCATCTGAAGTTTTGCTTTTCCTTGGGATTTGTGAATGCATAATTTATTTTAAGCTAAGCAACAGTTAACTGGAGAGAAACGTAAAGATGGGTTCACCTCAAACAGCTGCTCGATCCTTTTGTTCTTTAGTTAGTTTCTGGCTTTTTCCCCTTTGTTACAATGCATAGTTTCCGTACGATTTGAAGAGAGAAGCACTTTTGTTTCCCTTTCTCGTACAGAAGGAATTTCCCATCGATGTGTATGTTTGTAGCTTTATCTTTTTACAGGGGATCACTGATGTTGAGGTTAAGGACAAGAAGTTCCAAAAAATGCCCCGCAATGCATGCAGTATTACTAGCAAAAAGAATGCTGATCGAATTTTCAGAGGCCCTATTCACACCACAGGCACAAATCTGAGTTCACTACATTCAACCACTAACCAAGATATAACTGGGTTCAGAGGTCCAATCTGAGCTTATCCCAGTTTATGCTCTTCTCTTCAATATTAAGGAACCTCGAGTGCCCAGCAGATCTAGAAAAGGAGATCACAGGGTCTTCAGGATCGATACGAACTCGTAATACTAACTTGTAGCTTACAATAAGAGGATTATATGCTTATATATTAAAGGAACTATGTGTGCTACGTTGGAGGGTGTCGGCAGGGGCGGACCCAGAAAGAAATTATAGGTGGGGCAGGTTTAAAGTAGTATTAAAACGCCAAAAAGAATGTAATGTACGTAACAACAATAATACTATTAAAGAAATATACATAAAGAAACAATTCAGTTCTAAGTTAGATTCAGTTCTAAGCAAAAAGCACAGAACTTCTAACTTCAAATGCTAATCCACATCCAACAAATGCTTTCATGATCAACCGTCCTGTGCTAAGAGTAATAAAAAATAAACTTGATCATGAACAGAACAGTTCTGCTCATGATCAACTTTGTTTTTTGTAACTTCTAGCACAGACGAATTTGATCATGAAATTTTATATGTAGATGGGGTAAGCTGAGATGTACATCCATGATTTTTTTAGAATTTTTTGAAACTTTTGTTAGTTGGGTTGCATCAAACATTTATTTGCACTAGATATTTTTCCTATGCAGTATATACAACATACCTTGATCTTGTAAATTGTAGGTGGGGCAGCAGCCCAAGCTGCCCCACCGTTGGGTCCGCCCCTGGGTGTCAGCGGTCACTTGATGCCTATCGAGACTCTCCCTTCTAACGTGAAATACTAGAGGGTGTTATATATGTATCGTACTAGTCCCATGATAAGTGGCTAATACACACATTTATAGTTTGGTGATCACATCCATACTCGATATATACTATAAATACAACGGTCAACGGTACATGGTTCTTACAATAAGGCCTTAAAAACCAAACAAAATGCAGCACAATAAGTAGTGTGAACAAGATCCAGTGGTATGCCTTAGCCCATAAATATCCACAGGCAACCAACGAGTATTAAGCCCTAGCTAAACTTGTCATTGTAATCCCTATAACATGTGGTAATGTAACATCCAGACAAATTCCAAAATAGGTAAATTAAAATTTTTAGTTGGAATTATGATTTTATTCTGGTTTTCTATCTTTTCTGTATTTTTCTTGAATTTTGGTCTTTGAAGAACATTTGTATTGTTGAACTCCTCTATTCCAAAATGAATACAATAAGAAATTGAGTTTAAAGTATGATTTTTATTATGAATTTCCATCTTCTGTGGATATCTCTTAGATTTTTGGCTTTTAAGAAAACCCTTTTATATTGTTGAATTTCTCTTTTCCAAATGATGAGACCCAAAATCATATAAAGATAAAATCTCAAGAAAATTTATTTAAACCCAATTTATCTCCAAAAATCCCTAAAAAATTTTAAATTAATATGAAAACATTTAATAATGATAAGAAATTTAAAACAGTGACTAGAGACTATGAATACAGGCATTGTCAGACTTATTTAAACATATTTATTCATGAAAATCCTACGAGATTTTTAGGGTGTCATTTACTGCAATAAAGGAACTGCTATAAAAAGTTTCAGAGCAATGTGAAAATATTTAATGTAGACAAGAAATAAAAATTGTATTCTATGACTAAGAACAGTGACATTGTCAAAATTAATTAAAATTGTACAAACAATATTTTCTTCTAAAATTTTATTACATCACTTACTAGTATGAATCGATCCTCACAAAGAAATCTTACAATTTAGAGTATATAGCAGCAAAGAAGTAAAGTCGTTGGACTTAGAGGTGACACCCATACTCCACTTAAGTGTATGTTCACTGCCACCCAAAAGTCCCGTGCACGGAGTATTGACTAAATGGCCCTCACTCAAGCAAATATGAGCCACATAGTCGCACCGTACACACTTACGCATCCATGGGAGTTTCGATTCTATTCCAAACAACCATACCAGGATTGAGACCAACTCATCCACGCATAGCATTCGCCATCCGTCTCAGGACCTTGGTATCGCCCGCACTCTCCAAGGGGAGCAAGAGCAATAGCCAAAGAACGACGGTCGCGCGAGTGTATGCATCGATGGTTGATGACAATTCAGTGCCGGATATGTGTCTAGTGCTAGTTCCCAAGATCAACGCCTAGCACCCACATATCCCGCATTCGAGATGTATCGCAACACATACACATGAATCTAAGCAGTTGGAATAGCATAAATATAAACTTCAACTATTACAACTACTTAATATTACAAGTAGTGGCCGACCGGCCAAATATCACAAGTCCAAAAGTAAAGTGCAGCGGAAATAACATGTTTAACAAAAGTAGGACAGCGGTATGCCCATCCATAAACCCAAAGGCAACCGACTTGGAGAAGCCCAAGTTCATCCATCAACATGATCGTCGAACCCCGGGGCAAAGTAGGAGTCGTCGGGGCACTCTTCCGTACCTTCGTCTATATTGTTTAGATTAAGCAACCGTGAGTACACGTATGTACTCGCAAGACTTTAGTGTATGGAAATACAGTAAATGCAAGCTATAACAAGGAAATAAGCTTCTACACTAGTCTCATTTCAGCATAAGGCAGATTTTGTTTGCAAGCAAAAGATTCATAAAACGGTAACGAATTTGTAAAGAGCATTTAATATGAAGCTAAATAACAGTAAGTAGAGTTCATATACAGCAATTCACAACCCTCCATGGCTGCAAATGACGAGTAAAAACAGCCACCATTGGCTTCCCAATCCACCAACTCATTCCAACACCATTTCCAAAAGTTTTAGCAAAAACAGAGACTATACTTGACATTATTCTCCCAAGTTGCTCATGACCGTGAGCACGGCTAATTAATTAGATTTTAATTCTCTGCAAAGGGTGTACACTTTACCCACAAGACATGATCTTCCCTTAATGCCAAGCTATTAACACACTTCCTTTGGTGTGTCGGCAGAGAGATAATGACAAGGCCTTTACAATGCGCGACACCGCTACCAACTTCGCCCGCTAAGGTTTCACAGCTGTTAGGGCTAACCGCCCAGAACAGGAGCCCCCTCTTGCGCCTTGCAAGGGTCTACCCGACACCCCACACAACCCAATGGCGAAGCTAATAACGACACGCACAAATTACTTGGCCAGGTCCGTCCCATACCGGAACTTGTGGTTGTACGAATTCACTTAGATGATAGCATCAAGTTCGGTCCTTAACTGACCCAGGCGAGAATCTCCCCCTAACTACGCGTGAGGTCCGTTTCACGCCGCAAGTTAAGTAATAACTCGCCCGCGTCTAAATCATAAGTTTTGAGTTGAATTTTTTTACCAAGATACACGGAAACCATACCTCGGTTCCGTACAAATAAACAAAGTTGCTCATAGTAGTTAAGATGGTATCCAACATTTAAAATTCATTCTAATGAGCATGTCTAAGCATATACATATATTAATCTTGCAAGTTTTACCCAAGTGACATTAATTATTGTCTACACCATTACTAGGTTACAATGGCAGTGATTCAAATGTCAAGGTAATGGGAATGCAACAATTGGATTTAGCTACCATCACCCACAATATAACAAGTTTAAAACATACACGCATGCATATAGTTTCGATAAAACAAAATAACATTGCAAATATGGGATCAAGATGGTCAAAGGAGGTGCTTGCCTGGTTGCTCGTCGTCAGGAATATAATCCGGATCAAAGTCGATGTCGTTAATAACTGAATCCGAGTTATCGTCGTCTATGCGTCGAAATAATAATAACCGAGACAAAGGCAAATAACACCGAATCAAAATGGGACAAAAAGAAATCAGATAAAATTACCAAATTAAATCTTACCAAGAAGGTCATGGTGGATTTTGGTGTTTTCAATTTCGAATTCAAGATGCAAAAATAGCTTGGATGAAGTCACTCGTTGTAGTATTATGCATGAATAGTACCTAGCTTTAAGTGTTCATGCATGGAAGTAATTCCTATATGGTGGGTCTGGAATTTTGAGTTACTGGTTGAGAATACTTGATTATGTGATGGTTCTTGCATTACCGATGTTTCGTTTTAAGACTTCCGAACTCAACTATTCATTAAACCACAATCTTGATATCGTTATTATTTAGGGTGTTTGCTCTAATGAATTTCATATGTTAAGCAAGTTGTAATTAAGATGTTATTCTATATTTTGGTTATCCTTATACTGGGGTATGATTCTGGACCATTTCCCCAAAATTTTATGTTTGGCCGAGTAGTTTTACAAGCCACCAAAAGTGCTTAAGTGATTCTGAAAATGTGCAGTTTGTGGTCACTTAAGGTATTTGCAGCAACTAGTTTTATATGATAAGAAGGTTATAAATGAAATATTTTTCCAGAACATGGTAGTATAAGTATCATAGAATGTTACTCAGCTATTCTTTCACTATTTTGCATGTATATAAGATATTTTACGGGTTGCCGAAAAGGCTTATATGACCACATTATTCGCGTAGTTACGGTCCAGTTTTCATTCTTCGATTGCGATCACACCTTATGGGATAATCTAACCATTTTTCAGGGATAAGCTGAGGGTAACCCTAAGAGTGGTTTAAAGTTGGTTCCGCGATATTTCGCATTCGTTTAAGGTGTTTTTCTAATGAATAGTGGTTTAGGCTTAATACAGGCTTAACTCGAAGTTGATCAAACTGATGTTATTTTTGCATGGCAGGTTAGGATATATCATTTCAAGGTTATGGAAGTTGGTTTTGTCGAGTTTAAGGTGCATTTGCAAAGGTTACGGCTATTTGTTCGTTTTGCCGATTGAAAGTTTGGCTAATGAGCAAATAGGGCAAACTAAGGAATAATCTAAATATTTTTGTATACTTATGACCTATGCAATCTGAGGAGTGTATATAAACTGGTTTCACCAATTTTTGAGCTCATTTGATACATATTTTAACCATTTGAGTTTTGCATGTTATTACGGTATTGCACAAGCAACACTTGATACAAAATACATTCAAATCTGAATCTTTTCATAGAAATGGAACATTTGAGATTGCAGGAGCATGCCTGATTTATTTCATGATTTATGGAACTAGGATTTATATAGTTACTTCATATTACCTAAAAGGTGACTTTCATTCAAACTCAATTTAAATGTTTTTGTAGCAAGCAACATATAACTTTTTATTTCATATTTTGAATCCTTACTAACTAATTCAAGTTTAGGAATTGAGTTTGCATTAATCGGAGTTTCACAGCAAAAGTTATGAATGTTTTATCGCGTAGGGCAAAAAGAAAGAAAATGAAAAAAAATAAAGTGCTGAATGTGGGAATCGAACACAGGATCTGTTGAATGCCAGCACTGGTGACTTAACCACTACGCTATGCACTTTCTTGTGACAAAGTTCCAAGCCTAAATTCTTAAACCCACCTCACAAACCCTAGAGCTTTACAACCAGCAACAATGGCGTAGCGAGGCTGGCTGGTTCTGGGGGTTTGCTCGCGTGATGGAGAAGTTGCTGGAGAGGGACAAGGCTCGGCTGGGGAGGTCTTTGGCGTCGGCGAAGGCTGCATGCATGCACAGGGAGTAAGGTTAGGAGCTCAGGAGAAGGATCCCAGTGCCAGACTTGCTAGCAATCTTACTGGACGAGCTGCACCTGGACGGTTCTCACTGTCACTGCTCGGTTGCACGGCCGAGTCTTGCGCAAGAAGATGGCCAGGCAGCGAGCAAGAGTTGGAGAAGATGGCTTCGCTGGCTGCAACCGAGATGAAGGGATTGGTCAGGAGATGAGCAAGCTGCACGCAAGGAAAGAGATGGCAGCTCACCTGGTGCTTCGGTTGAAGGATTTGCTTGGCTCGGTGCTGGCTCGGCCGAGCGATTCCACAGCCAAGAGAGCAGCAGCAGCGAGCAAAGGGAAAGAGGAGACAGGCCTTGGCGTCTTTATGGCAGCTAGGGCGGAGCGCTCGGTTGGAGGCGACAGCACGGGCGGGCTGGTGAAGCTCAGGCTGCTGCAGCCGCGTGGAGGAAAGAAGCTGCCAGGGCAGCGTGCGGCAGAGAAGGGAAGTTCCGAGGCAGCGCTCGGGCAGGAGCTGGAGAGGGAGAGAGGGAAGAGAGAAAGGAGGGGCTGGCCAGCGGGCCCAGGCGGGCGTGGGACCACCTGCCAGTGATTTAGCTACAACTCTCATCGATTGAAACGGCTGGTACAGTAGCTAGCGATTTTTAAGTGTTGAATTGACTAGTCAGATGGGCAGGCTTGGCAAAGGATGCAAACTCAGTTGAAAATTTCTGAAAATTTTTGAGTAGGTAGTGCAAAGGTTCTAGTTTCCATTTTCTTTGGTTTCACCTCAATATCTATTGTCATTTAAGAACAGTAATTCATCAAACTTAGCTGATTTTCAATCTGTTTTTGAATTTTTCAGCTCAGTAAATGGTGTGCCAAAATTCTGCAAAATTGATTTTTATTCATCCTTTGGGCTCTAGTATTTTACAAAATTATTTGCTATAGCATGTTGTTTGAAGTTTGTTTGAGTTTCATTCATGTGTTCGATTTGGTATTAAAAGCTTTATTCATATGGTATTAAGAAAACAGATTAAACTCAAAAAAAAAGATTCAAGAAGAAATTCAAAAGTGCAACACAAATTCGAAACATGACACTTAATTTACTTGATAAGATTTGGGATGTTACACCTTCGAAGCTTCGCTAACTTTATCCACCTAAAATAATAGATTAAGTAAGGGTGAGTACTTTCGTACACAGCAAGACTTAAGGTGGTATTTGCAAATGCATAAATGCAAGCTAAGTTAAAGGAGGCTACTACAGTTAATTTGCATAAAGCGAAATTGAATTTGTAAATCAAGTTATCATTTGCAAACGGAATTTGTAAGAGCAAGCTTGATTGGTATTGAAATAAGTAAAGTATAAGTAATACTCATAGCCCTTCACGAGCAATGAATAATCTAAATCATGAAGTCCATTAATGTCGGCCCTTTGACATAAAGCAACAGTTACTAAACAAGTTCAAACCAAAACCCATTTTTATAAAATACCAAAGTCTAGCATTGGAATGACTTCACCAAGCGCCCATGACCGTAAGCGCGGCTAATCGATTAGATTTTACACTCTGCAGAGGTGTACAGCTTTACCCACAAGGAATGATCAACCCTTTTTGCTAGGCCATACGACACACTTCCTTAGGTGTGCCGGTAAGGAGATCATATATAACCGTTACATTATCCAGACATGACTTTGAGCCCGAAATGTTAACCCCAGCCATAGAAACAGAAACACTCACCCAAGTCGTAGATCCACTTTCAATATACCAAGCACATTGTTTCTGTTCATAACAAGGCGTACACCGTTGCACCGGTATGCATTTACCCACACCGAAGTGTGAAAGCCCCTCACAAGCAAGCTTCTGCTAGCTCAATACACATTTACTTTTTCTTGCTATCAATTGAAGCTATCGCAAATACACATTTACTTTTTCTTGCTATCAAATGGTTATTCCTTAATGCTTGCAACGCCATCTTCAAATGCACAACATGAGCACTGAAACTCTTGCTGTAAATTAGAATATCATCAAAGAAAACTAGTATAAACTTTCTCAAGAATTCTGCAAATACATTGTTCATCAATGCTTGGAATGTTGGAAAAGCGTTTGTAAGACGAAAGAGCATAACAGTATATTCATAATGCCCCAAATGAGTTTTAAATACAGTTTTTCGAATATCAACTTCATTCATACGCATTTGATGATAACCCGATCTAAGGTCAAGTTTAGAAAAAGCAGTCGACCCATGTAACTCATCCAAAAAGATCCTCAATTACTGGCATTGGAAATTTATTCTTAATTGTCATTGTATTCAACTGACGAAAATCAATACACATGCGCCATGCTTGTAATGACCCCCATTTTTAGCATAAAATACCAAAATGAGAATCTCATGTATAGAAAGTACTAGTCCCTAGATCAGTAGCTAGTACGCACATTTAAAACAATTGGAATCACAACCATACATTATATTATTAAAGTGAAAACTAATATATAAAGAAATCTTACAACTCAGAGTATATAGCAGCAAAGAAGCAAAGTCTTGTAGTGTGTCCATCCAACTCGCAGGCAACTGACAAGGCATAACCCCTAGAAAGTTCACGTAAATAGAGCTCCCGCATCCTGCGACGAAAGCAAATCTTCAAAGCTTTGCTAACTATATCCACCTAAAACAACAGATTAAGCAAGGGTGAGTACTTTCGTACTCAGCAAGCAAAACTTTAGGTGGTATTTGCAAATGCATAAATGTAGGCTAAGTCAAAGGAGGCTACTACAGTTAGTTTGCATAAAGCGAATTTAAATTTGTAAATCAAGTTATCATTTGTAAACGGAATTTGTAAGAGCAAGTTTGATTGATAACAAATAAGTAAGCATAAGTAATACTCACAGTCCTCCATGACGTGAGTGACGAATAATCCAAATCATGAGGTCCAACAATGTCGGCCCTTTGACATAAAGTGACAGTTGCGAAACAAATTAGAGCAAGCCCTTTTGAAAATAACAAAACACCTGTCGTGCCCTGAATCTGCAAATCCGGACACTCTGTGTATTCTGCACTAGTCCAGGATCGCGCTAGTGCACACAGGCTATACAAGGTTAAAGTATCACAACATATAATTATACACAGCGGAATAACAAATAAGTACTTCAATCATGTATATAAACGAGTTGTATGACCTTATGGTCCCTTACAATAGTTTGCCACGCAGGGCTTACAATAATCAGAGTAAATAGTTCAACAGCGGAAATTAAACGTCATGGTGATCCATCTTTGCCACAGGCGCCTTGACAGAGGCTTGCTCCCTAGTTATCCGGCTCTTCGACAAACTCCTCCTCATATGCAGGCGTAGTCTCTTCTTTTGGTAAATTTTGTCCGCAAGGGTGAGTACACACCGTACTCAACAAGTCATGCACAGAATGCAGTTATATTACTACATGCATGGCTTGTTACGAAGGAATGGTTCAACTGGTTGATTTGCATTGCATCAATATTTTGAACTATTATTAATTTAGATAAAACTCTATAAATATATTATACTTCTCAAGTTGTTTTCCACATAATTTTGAACACACAGTCCCTAATAAGCTTTCATCATTAACCACGCACCTGACCTTCCACCCCATTTTATTTTCAAAACATTACCCTTGATCTGTAATCCCTAGTATTGTCAATACCATGGACTCGGCTATTGAATAGTTCTAACACTCTGCAGAGGTTGTACACTTTACCCACAAGATACAACGCACACCACAAAGGCGATTAAAGTAACAAAGCTTTTCAGAGACTTCTATCTTAGCCTAAGAACTCAAGTGTTGCCTTCACTATCACTTCCCTCACTCGAGTCAAGTATAGGACCGACAAACACCGTTGGATAGGGTACCAAGCCAAGCTCTGAGACACGCTCCTCGCATGATTACCTCCATGTAAGCTGCCACCCCGAGGTATCAAAGGTAAGACATCAGAATCCTACTAAACTAGGTCTTCCCATTCAGACATGTGGTTGTACGAGAGACTCAGTCAAAGGCTTGCAAGGTAAGGTCCTTAATTGACCAAGGCAAGACATCCTTCTCTCAAATTTTGGCACCTGACCCTCACAACACTCAATTCCCCCCAAATGCCACGAAGGCCCACCTTGCACAAAGCCTCGGTCCACTTGCCCCAGTCTAAATCAATTTCCATCCCAAGTGGTTTAACGGTGCAACACATGCCTGTAATCATCCTTCATGTAAAACCACACAGGTCTCTACATTCCAGTGTCAACACCAACATTATTCCACTTTTTATCAAAAAGCATTCATTATTCTTTAGTCAATGTTGCTTTTGTATTCCAAGAAGAATTGTTCATGTAATAAGCATAGCTAAGCAACTACTCACGGTCTAGCCTCCCGTGTTGGCATATCATTACAACCAACTAGCATTGTCCACTTAGGTTATCAAAGGAATCATGGCATATGAATATTAATAACAAGGTGGCAATAACAATTAGGTTGATTAACTATTTCACCCAAAATATTTAAATTCATTTTTAGTTGAATTAACATGCATAGTTTGAAACAAAATACATTTTCAAAATTTAGGAGCAACATGGTCAAAGCATAACTTGCCTTCAAAAAGTTGCTGGTCCTATTTTGGCACTTGGTCTTGCTCTGAAAATCCTCCCTCGAAACTCTCCGGCAGATCAACGTCTAATCGTAATCAATATACACACAATAAATATAATTTATAGAGAGCAAATTCATCTCTAAAAATTCCACAAAATTTACCAATAAATAGATCTTGATTTTGCAAATTTTTAGAAATTGGAATCACTCAAATCGGGGTTAAAACGCAAAAGTTATAACCATTTGAAGTTTTAAAATCAATTAAAAAGAATAAACCGAATTTCTTTATTTATTTTTATACGGGAAATTCCGGAATTTATGATGTCAGCATGACCTAATGGTGACGTCAGCACCAAAATGAATTTCGGCCGAAATATTTTTATATTTAAAATTATTTATGACATCATCTTGACACGTGGCACAATCTCGTTGCGACACGTGGCGATGAACTATCAACCGAAGATTTGATCTAATCTCGTCCGTCGGATTTAAAATGAACGGTTGAGATCACTACGACGCTTCAGCTCGGGTTTACCCCGGAGTCGACACGTGGCAAGATCTGGTCGTGACACGTGTCGGCACATTATCAACCGAAAGCGCGATCAAATCTCGATTGTCCGATTCAAAACAGATGGCTAAGATCTATGTGACGCTTTGGTTCGGATTACTGCGGTACTGACACGTGGCGTCATCATGACCGCATGATCAAACGAACGGCCCAGATCAATCAACTGTTCGGATTCCTCTCTCTCACTGAAAGCGGGCCCGGATGACGTCAGGGTGACATCACCGCAAGACCGCCAGAGAGACGGCGACGCCGCACCACACGCGCGGCTGCGGCGCGCGCGATTGGTTATCGGTCTTGGCGTGATGCTGAACGTTAATTTCAAAATCAACGGTTCGGATCGAATCTAAATCCATGCATCGTAATCGGCCACGCGGCTACCCCGGTGCGCAACACGTGGACAAATCCGAACCGCTCATCTAAGATCTAATGGCCCAGATTAACTCAATCCTACACTGTTATCACAGATCCAACGGCTACAGTTAAATAGACTACGTGGCTACATTAGATGTAATACTGCAAAACGCTTTTCCAAAATTTTTGGTCAGCGATGTTCTCATTTTCTTGATTCGAGGTTTATTCGAAGAAAAGTTTTGTCGCCTCATGATTAAAAAGTTTAGTAAAGGTTAGGGTTAAAGATTTAAGTTTGGGAGGGGCATTTTTGGGATTTCTCCTCTCCCTCTTTGCAGCTTGTGGCTGTTATTCCTTCTCAGGGACAAGATTTTTTCTCCCAAGTGAGTTCCCTGGCCGACACCCCACCTTCCTCTGGCGTCTGCCCCAGGCCATGCGCCTCCCAGCTGGTCTTCTCCCCTAGCGTCGCCAGCCCTAGCGCTCCGCCCCTCTCCTAGCGACTTCCTCCCGGCTCCTTCCCCTCCGGTCAGGTCTTGCATCCCCCAATCGGTGCTAGCAACCGGCAGCAGCAGCAGGAGAGCAGCACTAGCCGCCCCCACCAAGGCCCTCCACTGTTTCCCCTGCTCCCATGACCTCCCTCCACCGACCACGGTGCCTCCCTCCCTGCTGCTCCCCAGTGAGCTCTCCATTGGCGCCCCTCCTCTCCCTTGTGGCAAAGAAGAAGCAGCAACCGGCATCGATCAAGAGAGGCAAGGTGGCGATGGTGGCAGTGGTGTCTGCGGTGGTGGCGGCGACCTCCCTCCTCCCGTGACCTTCCTTCCCTCCGTGAAGTGCCTCTTGCCCTTCCTGTGGTGAGGCTCAACTCTAGATCCCATTGAAATTCTTGATTTCTAGTATGCATGCCAAGTGTTTGATGAAATGCTTAGCTAGGTTTCCATGAGATTGAAGTGATGGTCTCTTGTCTCCCTAAATTGCTTTGTTGTGGTCTATCCTTTAATATGGAATGAGCGCATCTATTGGTAAACATTGTTGAATTACAGTTCTTAGGGATGGAATTGATAAGCATTTATGATATTCATATATGATTGTGAATCTGTTTGGTTAATAAACAAGCGCATGTTAGAGTCAATATGTTGTAATCATGATTTATCGCTGCGATCAAAAACATGTATAGCTCATTGAGTGATTCTTGCCATGCCGTGATTAAGAGTATCTTACATGTATTGAAATGGCGAATTCTTAGTAGAAAAGATGTCTTCTTGGTTAATGGTTTTGGTTTAACCATTAGAGGCATTTTTGGCTTGTAGTGATGCTAGAAGACTCTTATGCTGATTAGTTCCTAGTATGAATTTGTGGTTATGATTGAATAAAGATAGAGAGTGTGTGCTATTTGTCGCTAGCTTCCATGCCCTTATCTGATTAACCATATTACTTTACGTACTCAAACTTTCTCTTGTAGCAAGGATTAATTTAGTTAGATCTGGATTACCGATATGTGTTTAGCTTATAAGTGGACATTAGTTTTGAAGAAGTCAGTTATGCAAAAGAGTTGTTTTCTTTTGTCGCTTGTTTTCGAGTGTGCACCAAGTTGAGCTGGATGATTATTGTTTAACTGCAGAAAAGGTTCTATCAGGAGTGGCCTCAACCGTATGTCACTCCATTCTTCGTCGGTAAAAGGCAAGTGCATTCCCTAAATCTTGGCTAGGAGGATTAATTGATTGTATGCCTTTAGCGTACGTAATTGCCGATGAATACGCAAGAGGTAAGCTTTACTGGATATAGCTAGAAGATGGTTCATTGTATGAAAATGCTTATGATGATTAAATGGTTAAGGGAACGGATGCAAGTACATTGTGTTATTGAGCGTGGTTGTGTGTTCATATGTGATGCCCCTTAAATTGATTGTTGCTCTGCTAATTAAATGAACTCTAATGGAGATCGAGCTTTTAGTAAGGTTGTTTATAGTAAGTATATTGTTCGAGTGAGTTAAGAATTACTTATCGCCATTTGATTATAAACATACTATTGCATATTAGTTTAATTTATGAATGGCTAAGCATAAGATCCCAAATTGAGAGAGAGAGTCATGGCGTGTTCTCCCATTTATAAGGTTTAAATGATTAAGTCATTTCTAGAGTTAGTATATTTAAGAAATTTCTTTGTACCATTAATTTATGCGATATGTTGCCTGGTGTTATTCATGAGTTTAATTAGGCTAGTACGAATGATCATGTATGGATATGAGGAGGGTGGATGAAAGTTAGCACATGGAAAGTGAGTCTAAATTTGCAAGTGTATTGTGGGGAGCGTGGCTCGGTGGCCTTATGATTGAAATTGCATGATGTAAACGCCAGAATGGGTTGCCATGTCTTATTGTTGAATCGGATTAATCTAGTATCGTGGCAACTCATGAATGTGAGAACTGGCTAGGTTTATGTGAGTGGTTATGGCTATGTTAGTGAGTGGCAATGATTGAAGGGTTGCATTTCATTCTTGTACATTGCATTGTGCATTCATGATGGAAGAGGCGACCCATTCTGATGTGGGCCTCTGTGCTCACATGTAGTGGGCACGAAAGTCCTACCTCGTAGTCCCATATGCGTGGTTGTATGGGAGCGAGTCATGAAGTAGGCACCCTCCACCACGGGTGGAAGGGGAATGAGAGGTGCACACCGACGGGTGTGCACTCGGCCATACCCCAGGTATGTGCTAAAGAGGAGATGAGCATGCATGATGCATCATATGCATGGAAATTGTGCAATCTGCATTGCATTGTCAATGATGGATCATGTTTTATGAGTTGATTATGATGTATGGATATGATACTCTTCTTCTGTGTGGCATATTTGCATCTGCATTGCGTTATACGATGATTTTGAGTTAAATGGAAAGGTGTCGAGTCGGATCAAGTCGTGGCCTCATCCAAAAGATTAAAGAGATATGTGCCGGAGTTTAGTAATGAATTGAAACAGTGAGCATGCATAATGCATTACATGATTGTAGAAATGTGATTGATTATTCAGATTCTGTGTTCCCATGTCTGTGTGATGTATGATGCTTATTTTGTATTTCCATGTTTGTGTGACGGATTATTCAGATTCTGTATTCTCATGTCTGTGTGATGGATTATGCATATTCTGTTTTTTTAATGTCTATGTATGGATTATGCATATTCTGTATTTTCATGTCTGGTTGCAAGATATGATTTATGTTTTCAGGTTATATGTTATGCTTCATTGTCGTGGAGTTGTGAGCTCCATCAAAGACTTAACATGGGGTTGGTTTTGGAGTATTAGTTGTGATACTTCTATTTTAACCGCTTGTTGTACTTATTTAAGAATGGTTGTTATGCCTTTAAGTAGGAAATGTGATTGATTATGCATTTATTCGTTGATGTACTTTTTCACGAGTCATCGACTCATGCTTGTTGTTTGTGTCTGCAGGTACACTAAACCCGCATGTATGGATGGGAGTAGTAGCACGTGCGACTTGGTCACCACCATCTCATTTAATTAATTCATAAAGCTCGGATGTATTTAAGTCAATTGGAATGTGTTGTTCGTGGTGGTGTAATTTTACTAATTGCGGTTGGATGTGTGGTTGATTATCTAAGGATCTCGCTAGAATATTTCCTCCTGGTTATGTGTGTTTGCCATATTAATCGCAATCGCTTATTTGTTCATCGAGTGGATGTCCTCCTTTCTAGGAGGTCATGCCTAAATTTTGTAATTCGGTGGCTTAGCTTCTAAGCCGATTTTTAGATTTTAGGGTTGATTTGGTCTTTTTCAGAGAAGTGATAGGTTTATGTCTTGTTCGGAAATTCTTCGTACAATTGAACTTACTTGTGGAGAATTATTGTTTGTTGGTAACCCTCTGGATATGGGGGATCCGAGGTGTTCTGATCGTTATTTAGGGTTTTGTAACATCCGTGGCGCGTTTGGCCGGGTGTTTCTGATTGGTATCGAGCGGGCTTGAGTCCGTGGTGTTTGAATGTAGTGAGTAACTCTAGAGTAAACTAAAATTTTGCTGCGTGATATTAGAAACATGGCATAGGTTTCTACTCCTTTAAAAAAATTTGGCCTTCGGGCAACAACCTTAAAAATCTGAATTAGAGTGGTTAACTAATTTAAAACCTGACACACTTTGATGCACAGTAGGATGGGTATGGGTATCATTGCATCACGCTTAGATGTTGTATGTAAGCTTTGTTATTGAATGCTAAATTTATTGTTGCATACTGCTTTGATTATGAAGGTACTATCGGAATCAGTACGCTTATGTTCATGTTATTGGTTAAGCCGAAAGGTTTCGACCTTGTTCATTTGGCTGAGTTGTGGGTTTTGCTTGGGGGTGGGACTGGTTCGTGCCACCTCTTGCTGTTTGGGAAACCTCTTATTCTTGAGTTGTTGTTTTCGTGGAGTAGTTTAGAGGGTAAGGCGGGAAGGTTGGTTTCTTCTGCCTTCGATGTTTGGATTTAAAGAGAAAGGCTTAGTGATGAACCTCTCGGATTGCTTTTACTGTTGAGTTCGGTTTCGTTGGATTCTTTGGTTTTGTTGGTTATCGTGGGTTGCCTTGTAGAGAAAACCATTGTAGTTGTTGTTCTCTCTATTTAAGGAACTTATTGAAGTTTTCTTGGTGCAAAATTTAAATCGAGTGGATCTTCGGTGTTAATGTTTTATCGACAAGGATCGGGTTGATCATGTGGCTTTTCTCATGCATCTCTTTTCCTTCCTAGAAGTTGTAAATTTTGAGAATTGTTTAAGGAGTTGTTCCCCATCGGAGTTTGGAGATTTGAGAGTCGAATTCTCTTATGATTTATGGTTGAGTTTTCTGGAGAGAGAGATGGTTTTTGCTGATACTCATGCTTAAGAATTGTGGTTTTTCTTTAAAGGTTGGGTACGTGACCCACGAGGCTGTTCAAGGCGTTAAGGGTATGATGAGTAGTTGAGCTTCTAGATAAGGAGGGTTACCCATTATGTTAAAAGGATCTTGTTAGTTATTTAAAGACAACTAAATTTATTGTATGGTATAGAATGATTAATTGGAATGGTAGGTGATTCTAAAGTGAAACAGTTGATTAGAGTTATTACAATGGTCGTGAGTTGTGGAATTGATTGGAAGATCTTCTGGTGCTCCTCTCTTGAGTTGAGATTTGTTTTGATATGAATCTTATTGCTTTGATTTCAAGTTGGGAAAAGTGGTTAGTTTTGTAAGCAATTGAGAATTCGTTGAATTGTCCTTTAGTCGGTTTCTGGTTTTGCCTTCTTTGGATGAAGGCAAAGAAGTCGAGTTTAGTGTCGTGCTAGACCTGGTTGTGACGACTGAGGTTTTGTGTCTTTATAAGAGTAAAGGATATGTGATCTCGTTGTTTTGCTTGTTCGGGGGGGGAATCATTTTGATCGCGTTGTCCCTAAGTTGTCTGGGACTTTGCCGTTGATGGACTGGGTGGAATCAGTCGCTAAATGCTTTATTTCCGTAAGTTTGTCGGAACCCTCGGTTTTATGGGTTAGACTCAATGTGGGTCAATCGGAAATGGATGGTTCGGTTGCAAATCCTTTTCGTTGAGTGATTGACTCGTTGTATGAGACAAGATTGAAAGAAGGTCAAGTTCGATTTTGGTGATTATGAGGAAATCTGATTGTTACCCTGTGGGGCTAATCAATTCTATAGTAAAGAATGATTTTGATCTTGTTGAAAAGATAAAAGTCGTGTTTTGATTTCTAGGGGATCCCGGCGTTAATTGGGTAGAAATAGTGGTATATTCGGATTCAGTCAGAAGTTGTTAATGGTTATGTGGCTATGAAGGTTAGCGGTTGAGGAGAAATGTGAATCAAGGTTTTCTTTGTTCTTAAGGGATTTGGGTTTAGGACCCCAACTGCTTAATCGAATGTAATTGATGATGTGCTTAATAGAGTGTTGTGGCTGTGTTAATCATATTATCATGAGTTGTTGGTTGGTGGTATGAATTGGGAATTTTGGCTATCTGCTCGGGTCTAATAAGCGTCTGCGTGGGAGATGTGATCTCCCAAATGGAAAGGAGGTGACTCGAGTTTTGGAGCCCGTGCGTGGAAAGTTCGCAACCTTGTTCTTATGGATGTTTTCGCTTTATCATCGATTCCTATTGTTCTTGTTGGAGTTCTTAGGTGTTGAATTCGAGGTCGAATTACATTAAAGGGAAGAGTGTATCTCGCAAAACGCTTTTCCAAAATTTTTGGCGGCGATGTTCTCATTTTCTTGATTCGAGGTTTATTTCAAGAAAAGTTTTGTCGCCTCATGATTAAAAAGTTTAGTAAAGGTTAGGGTTAAAGATTTAAGTTTGGGGAGGGGCATTTTTGGGATTTCTCCTCTCCCTCTTTGCAGCTTGTGGCTGTTATTCCTTCTCAGGGACAAGATTTTTTCTCCCAAGTGAGTTCCCTGGCCGACACCCTACCTTCCTCTGGCGTCTGCCCCAGGCCATGCGCCTCCCAGCTGGTCTTCTCCCCTAGAGTCGCCAGCCCTAGCGCTCCTCCCCTCTCCTGGCGACTTCCTCCCGGCTCCTTCCCCCTCCTGGCTGTGCTGCATCCCCCAATCGGTGCTAGCAATCGGCAACAGCAGCAGGAGAGCAGCACTAGCCGCCCCAGCCGAAGGCCCTTCCTGGCGTCCCTGCTCCCGGTGACCTCCCTCCAGCCAGCCACGGTGCCTCCCCTCCCTGCTGCTCCCCCAGCCGAGCTCTCCACTGGCGCCCCCTCCTCTCCCTTGCTGGCCAGCAGCAGCAGCCTTCGCATCGAGAGAGGAGGCGGTGGCGAGGCAGGCAGTGGTCTTCTGGCGGTGGCAGGCGGCGACCTCCCCTCCCTCCGGCGACCTTCCTTCCCTCCGGCCGAAGTGCCTCTCTTGCCCTTCCTGTGGTGAGGCTCAACTCTAGATCCCATTGAAATGCTTGATTTCTAGTATGCATGCCAAGTGTTTGATGAAATGCTTAGCTAGGTTTCCATGAGATTGAAGTGATGGTCTCTTGTCTCCCTAAATTGCTTTGTTGTGGTCTATCCTTTAATATGGAATGACTGCATCTATTGGTAAACATTGTTGAATTACAGTTCTTAGGGATGGAATTGATAAGCATTTATGATATTCATATATGATTGTGAATCTGTTTGGTTAATAAACAACTGCATGTTAGAGTCAATATGTTGTAATCATGATTTATCTGCTTGCGATCAAAAACATGTATAGCTCATTGAGTGATTCTTGCCATGCCGTGATTGCGAGTATCTTACATGTATTGAAATGGCCGAATTCTTAGTAGAAAAGATGTCTTACTGGTTAATGGTTTTGGTTTAACCATTAGAGGCATTTTTTGGCTTGTAGTGATGCTAGAAGACTCTTATGCTGATTAGTTCCTAGTATGAATTTGTGGTTATGATTGAATAAAGATAGAGAGTGTGTGCTATTTGCTGCTAGCTTCCATGCCCTTATACAGTTAACCATATTACTTTCTGTGCACTCGAAACTTTCTCTTGTAGCAAGGATTAATTTAGTTAGATCTGGATTACCGATATGTGTTTAGCTTATAAGTGGACATTAGTTTTGAAGAAGTCAGTTATGCAAAAGAGTTGTTTTCTTTTGTCGCTTGTTTTCGAGTGTGCACCAAGTTGAGCTGGATGATTATTGTTTAACTGCAGAAAAGGTTCTATCAGGAGTGGCCTCAACCGTATGTCACTCCATTCTTCGTCGGTAAAAGGCAAGTGCATTCCCTAAATCTTGGCTAGGAGGATTAATTGATTGTATGCCTTTAGCGACGTAATTGCCGATGAATACGCAAGAGGTAAGCTTTACTGGATATAGCTAGAAGATGGTTCATTGTATGAAAATGCTTATGATGATTAAATGGTTAAGGGAACGGATGCAAGTACATTGTGTTATTGAGCGTGGTTGTGTGTTCATATGTGATGCCCCTTAAATTGATTGTTGCTCTGCTAATTAAATGAACTCTAATGGAGATCGAGCTTTTAGTAAGGTTGTTTATAGTAAGTATATTGTTCGAGTGAGTTAAGAATTACTTACTGCCATTTGATTATAAACATACTATTGCATATTAGTTTAATTTATGAATGGCTAAGCATAAGATCCCAAATTGAGAGAGAGAGCTGTTGGCGTGTTCTCCCATTTATAAGGTTTAAATGATTAAGTCATTTCTAGAGTTAGTATATTTAAGAAATTTCTTTGTACCATTAATTTATGCGATATGTTGCCCTGGTGTTATTCATGAGTTTAATTAGGCTAGTACGAATGATCATGTATGGATATGAGGAGGGTGGATGAAAGTTAGCACATGGAAAGTGAGTCTAAATTTGCAAGTGTATTGTGGGGAGCGTGGCTCGGTGGCCTTATGATTGAAATTGCATGACAGAAACGCTGTAATGGGTTGCCATGTCTTATTGTTGAATCGGATTAATCTAGTATCGCTGGCAACTCATGAATGTGAGAACTGGCTAGGTTTATGTGAGTGGTTATGGCTATGTTAGTGAGTGGCAATGATTGAAGGGTTGCATTTCATTCTTGTACATTGCATTGTGCATTCATGATGGAAGAGGCGACCCATTCTGATGTGGGCCTCTGTGCTCACATGTAGTGGGCACGAAAGTCCTACCTCGTAGTCCCATATGCGTGGTTGTATGGGAGCGAGTCAGTAAGAGTAGGCACCCTCCACCACGGGGTGGAAGGGGAATGAGAGGGTGCACACCGACGGGTGTGCACTCGGCCATACCGGTATGTGCTAAAAGAGGAGATGAGCATGCATGATGCATCATATGCATGGAAATTGTGCAATCTGCATTGCATTGTCAATGATGGATCATGTTTTATGAGTTGATTATGATGTATGGATATGATACTCTTCTTCTGTGTGGCATATTTGCATCTGCATTGCGTTATACGATGATTTTGAGTTAAATGGAAAGGTGTCGAGTCGGATCAAGTCGTGGCCTCATCCAAAAAGATTAAAGAGATATGTGTCGGAGTTTAGTAATGAATTGAAACAGGTGAGCATGCATAATGCATTACATGATTGTAGAAATGTGATTGATTATTCAGATTCTGTGTTCCCATGTCTGTGTGATGTATGATGCTTATTTTGTATTTCCATGTTTGTGTGACGGATTATTCAGATTCTGTATTCTCATGTCTGTGTGATGGATTATGCATATTCTGTTTTTTTAATGTCTATGTATGGATTATGCATATTCTGTATTTTCATGTCTGGTTGCAAGATATGATTTATGTTTTCAGGTTATATGTTATGCTTCATTGTCGTGGAGTTGTGAGCTCCATCAAAGACGAACATGGGGTTGGTTTTGGAGTATTAGTTGTGATACTTCTATTTTAACTGCTTGCTGTACTTATTTAAGAATGGTTGTTATGCCTTTAAGTAGGAAATGTGATTGATTATGCATTTATTCGTTGATGTACTTCGCTGAGTCATCGACTCATGCTTGTTGTTTGTGCTGTTGCAGGTACACTAAACCCGGCATGTATGGATGGGAGTAGTAGCACGTGCACGACTTCGGTCACCACCATCTCATTTAATTAATTCATAAAGCTCGGATGTATTTAAGTCAATTGTAATGTGTTGTTCGTGGTGGTGTAATTTTACTAATTGCCGGTTGGATGTGTGGTTGATTATCTAAGGATCTGCTAGAATATTTCCTCCTGGTTATGTGTGTTTGCCATATTAAGCTCGAATCGCTTATTTGTTCTTTGAGTGGATGTCCTCCTTTCTAGGAGGTCATGCGAAATTTTGTAAATTCGGTGGCTTAGCTTCTAAGCGATTTTTAGATTTTAGGGTTGATTTGGTCTTTTCAGAGAAGTGATAGGTTTATGTCTTGTTCGGAAATTCTTCGTACAATTGAACTTGCTTGTGGAGAATTATTGTTTGTTGGTAACCCTCTGGATATGGGGGGATCCGAGGTGTTACAGTCGTTATTTAGGGTTTTGGTAACATCCGTGGCGCGTTTGGCGCCGGGGTGTTACATTAGAATCACACGATCAAGATCTAACGGCTAATAATTGAAGATGGGGTTTACTGTGATCGGGATGACGTGGCTGAATATAAACCGTGTATCAAAGATCTAACAGCTGTGGTCTGACGTAACTTAAGCACACGTGGGCGATCCCGATTTTGGGCATGTGGCAATATCCTATCCCTTCATCTACAAATCTACGGCTAAAATTAGAAGTTGGGACTCACTGTTTAGGAGACGACGTGGATGAATCAGGGACGTTGGGCGACGATCGAACGGTCGACGGAGCATCCGAGACTCGACGATGGCCTGGCGGAGACAGATGACCGGAGCTGAGGAAGACGACCACGCGCGCGGCGTTTGGACGCAGTTCCGGTGAAGTGAGGTAGCAGTCCAGGCGCGCCGCAACACGAGGAACTCGGAGATGACCTCCAACGCGGCGGAGAGTGATCGGAGATGACGCAAACATGGCGGAAGTGGTCTCGGAACTACGGTGAGTGCGTGCGGGCTCTACGGTGATCCTCGAGGGGCGTGAAAGGTCTCGAAACGCACGGAAGGAAGTGCTTTATACGCTGCGCCGGTTAGTGAAGTGGAAGAGTAATCACGGCGGCGGCTATGGCGTGCGGAATCCACGGCAGTAACGCTCGGCGGCGGTGTTACCAGAAGTCGAAGACGAAGAGACGTGGTGCAAGCTCAGCCCTCCAAGCGGCGACAAATCGACGGCTGTCGAAGCATAAGCGACGCGGAGGTTTCTCAGCCGCATGATCAAGATCCAACGGTTGAGAGGCGATGACATTAGGGTTTCTGGCCGAGCGGGCTGAGCTGATGGGCCGGACTATTGGGTTTCGGCCCAACCCTGTTTAGAGATTTTTAATCCTTTTGTGAATAAAAATAATTCCTGAAATTCATTTAAATTATTTGAGGCATTTAAAATATCAAAAAAATTCTAGAAAAATTCCAAAAAATATTTTAGAGCATTTTGGACTCAAATAAAATATTTGCATTTATATTTTGCAAAAACTTATTCATTATTTAATTAATTTACAAAGATGAGTTAAATTCCAGAGATTCCAATTAAATCCAAATAAATTCCAGAAATTCTCAAAAATTCAAAATAAATTTCAAAATTCAAAATAGCCAAATTTTGGGATGTTACAACACCTAACATGCATCAGTTCACCAAGACTCCCATGACCACGGGTATGGCTAATCGATTAGATTTATACTCTGTAAAAGTGTACAACTTTACCCACAAGTCATGACCTTTTCTTTTTACGCATGTTTCACGCACCATTGGCGTGTGGCCAGAATGTTCATGACGAAAACCTTTACATTTACCTAGGTTAACGTTGCACCAGCCCGGTGATGATAAACCCCTTACTATGATGGTAGAAGATATTTGTATAGCCATTGTACTCTCAGCAGGTTAAACATAATGAGTCATCACTTCCGGTGGAAGATATTTGTATAATGTTATACTCTCAACAGTAGGTCCTGTCGAGTCCTCACTCCCCTATTATAGTAAGGCGTACACCATTGCATTGGTAAGTAGAAACCCCTACAAGCAGACCTTGAAAGGAATGCTTGTGCTACTCCGGCCTTCCAAAGTGCAAAGTTAAATTAGATAACTTAATTGGTTTAAGGCTGCCCAATAACAGCACTTATGGTTTGTACGGATATATCTTGGATCATATAACACGATGTTCAGTCCTTAATCCGACACGGGCAATATTCCACCCTACACTACGTGCAATTCCCTTTGCACATCCGGCTATTGCCAATAATCACTCGCGTCAAAACCATAGTTTTATTTTGGGTTTTAACCAAAATACCGTAACCAACAGTGTCATTTCCAACCATTTTAAATTCTCAAGAAACCATTTTGATCTCGATCATCTACCTCGTTGGTTCTAAAGCATGGCTAAGCATGGTTAATATGTAACGCATATACCCATGATGACATTATGTAATGTCTATCCTTAATCTAAGGTTATCAAGGTTCACATGTGCATACTTATCAAGGAAATTTCATGAGACAACAGGTATATCTACCAGTACCACAAAATAGCAAATTTACAGAAAATAAACGCATGCATGAAACAATTTGATAAACAAAAGGAAAATTAAATACTGGGATCAATATAATCAAAGAGGTGCTTGCCTTGCTTAATTCCTTGTTTACGACGAAGTCGAGGTTGCAGCTGACGAAGGCGGCGACGGAATCAGAGACATCGGGTTCTACACGTCATTATTGAATAAAAGCAATAAGAAGCAAATACCAACATATGGCAATAGGAGACAGACTGAATAGCAAGTAAAAACTCACTATAAAGAACAGATGCAGATTCTTTTATAGATTATTCATTCTTGTTTTACGAATTGAAGATGCAAAAATTATGGACTCTTATATTTATAATTTCAAATTCAAGGTGAAAAAATTATTTAGATTAATAGAATTTAAACATTAGCCACTTTGTTGAGCGTTATGCATGAATAGAGCTTATCCCTTAATTGATCTTGCATACAAATTGGTTTTGCGGAGGTTAGATCTGTTAAGCTAGGCTACTGGGTATATACATATTGGCGGTTTTTAAGAAGGTTCTGGTGATACAAATATCTTAACTTCATATTACTTCATTATTACCAAGAGCGCTCATTCAAATTATAAAGTTTAGAAATCACGATACTTAAGGTTATTCTGCTAACAGGATTTATATGCAAAGCATGACAAAATAAGATTATTTCTTCATACTATGATAGTCTATACTTTGAAGGGTGCTTCTAAACTAGTTTCATAAATTTTAGCGCTTAGACAAGACATTGGATTCATCACTGAAATAGCTATATGGTTTATGTTATATAGAATTGGCTAGAAGGTAAAGCGCATGGTTAACACTTAAGGGTTTTGAATTAGTTGAATTTAGTTGACAAGCAGGTTATAAATAAAATGTTTTTTCTAAAATACAGTAGTTCATATACCAAATAGTGTTTCTATGCTCATCTTTCCAAAATTTGCATTTAGACGAGAAGCTTTACGAGTTGTCGAAAAGACTTAAGTAGTTTAGTTTCCTGTGTGACTAATTCACAAAGGGTGTTTGCAGTAGTGGAATATATATACAGAGTAAGCTCTAAATAAAATATCTTTTTATATTATAGTAATACATATTACAGAGAGTTTTTCTAGGCTATTCCTTTAAACTTTTGCATTAAGCTGAGATATTATGTGGGCTACCGAAAAAGCTTAAACGTTTCAAAAGTTTAGCGTTAAAGGTCCAGTTTCCAATTTAAGTTTGCAACTACAACTTATAGGATAATTTATCCATTTTTCAGTCATAAATAGGATAATTTAAGTTTATTTAGCAATATTTGGCTTTTATCCGAGATGTTTTCCACATAATGGAACAATAGTGTCTTGTATTAAAATATTTTAACATAGCACAAATATGAGTTATTTTTACATAACTAGAAAGGATATCACTTTCAAAGATCCTAGAAATTGGTTTCATCGAATTTGAAGTTCATTTGTGAAAGTTATGACTGTTCAAATATAACCCGAATTGAAACTTTGACTATAAATTAACCATCGTTAACTACAGTAAAACTTAAATGTTTTTATATATTTGTGGTTCTTATAAGCTCAGTGGTATAACTAAATTAGTTTTGCTCAGATTTGGATTTGTTTGATACAAATTTCAGCTACTCAATTTCCTTAAGCAAGAGAGGTGTTCTACATCAAATCTTATGGTTCAAACCTGGTTCAAATCCAAATGTTTTTGCAAAAATAGAACATTTATGACTGCAGGAACATGTGAGAATAATCTCATGATTCTAGGAGCTATGGATTTTATAGTTGTTTCATAGTACATAAAAGGGGCATTAAGTAAACTTGATTCAAACAATTTCATCTACATTGAACACATGCATTTTTATTGCATAATCTGAATCCTTAAGTCTTCACACAAATTTAGAAATTTATTTTGCTTTATTTGGATCTTCCTAACAAAAGATATAAATAGATGAAGTTTAATAGGGCAAAAAGGCAAAAATATGACTAATATGGCTGGGGCCAGGAGAACCCCAAACCGGTTGAACCAGTTCAAGCGCTTTCTGGTGTCAATTATGACTTAAGAGGGCTAACTAATATACTTGAGGTATCAAGTCTAGATCAATAGTATTGGCTGGAAGGGGATTCGAACTTGGGATAGCTAGCTCAAGCACAAGTGTTTCTACCACTACGCCATGCACTTGTTTTTGACAAGAGAAGGTGGTAAAATATTTGAGTCTACCTCCACTTACCGTAGAACCTCACTCGGCTAGCAATGGCGTGGCTGCACTGAAGACTTCGGCGCTGCACTCTCGGAGCCTTAGGGAAGAGGAAGAAGCATGGGGGAGGTTCCAACCGAGCTGGGGAGTAGCACCGCGGTGGAGCGGAGGCAGCGTGTCGCAGCTACCCCGGCGCGGTCGGCCAAGTTGAAGCGAGCTCTTCCGCGCCCGGCGCTGGAAGGACTGAGCTTCTGATTTTGAGCTCAAGGAGATGAAGATGATGGTTAACACTGAGATGAAGTGTGACTGGTTCTGGCCTGCTGGAGTGCGACTTGGAACGAGCTCGGAGTTCGGCGGTAAGGCTGGTCTCGGCAATAGGGCAGAAGGTAGTGCCTTGTGTCTGGCTGGCGGAAGAACTCCAGAGGACGGCGAGGTCTATGCTTAAATAGCCGAGAGAAGCAGCCTCCCCCGGTATGATGTCACCCAGAACAGGCGGGGCTTGCACAAGGCGGAGGTATGGCGCGGGAAGGCTGAGGACGAACGTGGCGATGATCGGGCTCTTTGACGGTGCGGTTGACACAAGCGATGCGACGAATCGAATTAAGGGGCAATGACTAGAGTATGTAGGGAGACTAGGGTATGTAGTTTCCATTTTCTTTAGTTTCGCTTAATTGGCCACTGTGGTTTGCATACAATAATTCCTTAAAATTAACTATTTTCAAAATATTTTTGAAATCTAAAAAGGTCTTAAATGATATTCTTAATTTATAAGATTTTTACCAGAGGTAAATAATATCTTGAGGACACTATGGTAATTTTCTTAGATTCAGATAAGGTTCTCATATTTTTATTTAAATCAGACTGTGCACTGTTTTTAGTCAAAGGTCTTTTCATTTGTCATCCTATCATTATTTGCTTTAAAATTTATTTATTAGCTGAAATGATTTACCTAAGTGCTGAAGATTTTTAATATAAGTTTTTTCAAGATTTTACTTTTACCTTTTTATCTTTTTACCATTATCCATTCCTTAATTCCATTTATTGGATTTTTCACACAAAGTATAAATCCAAAGAAATCCAAATAAAAACCAATAACGCTAAGAAAACTCAGAAATGATCATACTCCAATTCAAAATATTTATTTTTATTTTATTAGAATTTTTGGGATGTTACAATGCTCCATCCATTTTCTTAACCATGACCACCGGAGAAAGAGTAAGGACTGCTGCTGGACCTAATTTCTTTGGTTTTCATCAAGTCCTTGATTATATCTTCCAAAGCTGTTCGTTGATGGTGAGGTATTCGGTACAGCCCCAAATTGGGTAGCTCAGCACCAGCTCGCAAGTGAATCACATGATCACAATCACGTTTTGGGGGTAATCCCTCCATATCAGCAAAAACATCTTCAAATTCTTTGAGTACAACTTCTATCTCATGCCGTAATTGATTCACTGTAACCAGCACTCCTTGCTCCAACAAATTCAGCTAAACCATAAACCCATCCATTCTTTTCCGAGCCATTTTTTCCAACTGTCCAGCATTGAGAATGCTTACATTAGCTGCCTGAGTGTAATTTGAGAATCTTTTCAATTGACCATCCTTGTAAATGGCTAACGACTTTTCTTTAAGGTCCAGATCAATGGGATTGTATTTATCGATACAATCGGCCACCAGAATTATGTTATAATTCCCCAACATGAGCAATTTGAAGTTAGAGACAAACTCTGTGTCTTGGATGATGTAATGTAGGTTTTCTAGTGCAGCATCAGAAGATAACCCTCCCCCGCCAGCCACTAAAACTTTACAACCCGGTATTGATTTCAGTGGGTACCCATTCTTGATAGCAAAGCTATATTCCATAAAAGAATGCGTACTACCACTATCCACCAAAGCAATAGCCTTCCTGTTCTCAATACACATCAACAAAGCAAATGTCAATAGTCCATTGATGCCATGGGCTGCAAAGTAGATATATTTGCATTACTTGCTCTTGGACCTCAGTTGCATCCACCTGTTCCAAATTCTCTATTGCAGTTAGAGAATCAGTAACTGGTTTGGCTGGAACTTCCTCTTCATCTGCTACTTCATTTCTTTCCTCACCATGCAATAACAATGTATGCAAAGCAGTTCGAACTCGACATTGTTGGTTATGTCCAGGCGATCAAAGTTCATTGCAATGCCAGCATAATCTTCCATGCTTTCTAGCCAAATTACTCTTTGAGTTTTCTTTTTTCTCCACCTTAGATACATTTACACTTGCATTTTTTGGAACAACTGGTGATTTAGCCCTGCTTCCACCACTGTTTAGAATAAATCTTCTAGCCTTGGCTGCTTTTCCTTCTAATTTGGCATACCAATAAGCTTCAAGCAATCCTTTCAATTGATGGCTGCTGACATTATATTTAATTTCTTCATTGAGGCCTCCAATAAAGCAACTCAGTAAATATGTTTCTTACAGATAAGTATGATCTCTTTTCACAAGCTCTACACATTTCTCAAAATAGTCAATATATTTCCCAACAATGCTTATATGTCTGATTCCTTGTAATTTCTCAAAAACTGACGTAAATACCTATTTACGTCGGCATGCCGACGTAAACCGAGCGATGTAAATAGCCCGTATTTACGTCGGTGCCGACGTAAATAAGGCAGGAATAGTAGTCCACGTCCGGCTCAAGTAGAGCTAACGTGGCACTTATTTACGTCGGCCTTAGGATGACGTAAATAATGTCCACGTCATCGTATTTACGTCGGCTAGGCCTTGCCGACGAATATCAGATTTACGCCGCGAGCCTTGCCGACGAATATCGAAACCGCATACCAAACATCGATCGGCCGGCTGGATTTGGGCAGCAGAAATATCAATTCAAGACAGCAAAAATATCAATCCATTCATATCATTCAGATAAAGAAAAATATCAAGCCATTCAACCATGCATTCATATAAACCAATATCAATCCGCCCATTTGCATACAACACATAGAAACTTCAATTTGCATATAACACATAAAAAGTTCAATTTGCAAACATGACATATGGCACAGTTCAACCATACTACTCATTGTTCATACAAACATCAATTTGGCGAAGTATCTTCAAAATGATGCCCACTACCGGCGTCGCCTCCCGAGTTTAAGAAGTCGCCAACCGACGGCGCAGTCCTCGAAGAAGAAGCACCGGTGCCTCCAACATGTGCATCTAGTGTGCGGGCCGCCGAACCCTATATCAACGAACATATGTTAGATATAGCTAGATTACGTTAAAACAAATTTAAATTGTTCGATGATACCATGTTGGGAGATTGCGGGGTAAAGAAGGGTGGAGGTTGGAACGGGGGAAGATTCAGTAGTCTTCCGAACTGTTGTGCCATATATTCCTACCAAACAAATGTAATTGGCATGAATACAATCATCGACATATATCTAAAGTTAAAGCATGTATACATAACTAAAATTAAAGCATATAACCAAACAAATGTAATTGGCATGAATATATAACTAAAATTAAAGCATGCATACAATCATCGACATATAACTAAAAGTAAAGCATGAATGCTAAAATACATAACTAAAATTAAATTTGTAGTTTGCTTCTAGTAAGTTTAAATTTTTTATGTATATATAGCAAGAATGACTAGGAGGTTGCCGAACATAATAAAAATTTCGGCAGCACCTCCCCTAAAATAGTGGACATCCACTCAGCAGACAAAAGACAGTATTCAATCTAATATCAACAACAACATGACCAACTAAGCACATATAGCAAGAACGACCAATCATCGACATATACAAGGCTAGCTAATTAACATCTAGTCCTTGGTAACTTCTATATAATTAAAGCATGAATACAAACATACAACGAAATAGACATAAGTATATGAATTTTGGGGATTCAACCATACGACTTACTTGTAGAGTCATTTCTTTGTTGCCTACCATGCAACAAAATACTCTTGTTGTTTGTCTGCAGACTACTCCTCAAGTCGACTCTCACGAGCTGCTTGTTGTCTCAACTCCTCCTCCAGTCAAGTCTCACGAGCGCTACGCCCACTGCTCTGGGAGGATTGAGACGACCTTGCCGAACTTAAGACTGTGGTGGAATCAACAATTCCATTAAACATGGTAAACCGACCATGTTTCTTGCCACCCCCACTATTGTACAAAGCAACAGGGTCAACATCTTCTTTCCTCCAGTCAAATTCAAGCCCGTGAGTATCTGTCATCACTTTCCCGTAACTAGCCTACAAAATTTGTAGTTCATGCATAAAAGTTAAACGAGCAATAGTCAATAAAGTTGTTTATAACCATTACGTACTAACCAAGCTCTGGGTCGCTGTGTCACTCATAGCTGCTCAGGTTGTGCAGGATCAGAACCTATGTGACCCTGTATGTAAGCTTCAATGTCCGTGGGCGAAAGTGCCGCTTTGAGCTTCCTGTAAGTCAGTGTCATTAGCCAATGTTTCGAAGAGATCAAAAGATAAATTTGACAATTAAAAACTAAACATTATGAAACATACCATCCGTTGTGTAAGATGAAGATGTCCGTCGGCTCCGTAGCGTTGAACTACTCTCGAACCCGCCTCCCTATTACCTCTCTTTTGGTTAGATTTCTGAACAAATTCAGGAGAGCCCAGTAGTGGCTGAGAGCTTCCCATGCATTGGGGCACTTGTTAAACCAAGGCAACATAGCCTCTCGGTACTGATCCTCACGAAGGTAGATTTTTGAAGCACCAAGCTTCTTGCTCATCTCCTGGTGAAGCACTCGCTTGTAGTACAAGTTGACCGCTTGGATGCGAGCCTAGTACATCATCTCCTTCACAGTCTTGGTCGCTGCGTTGTCAATACAATCGGCCACCAAAATTATGTTATAATTCCCAAACTTGAGTAATTTGAAGTTAGAGACAAACTCTGTGTCTTGGATGATGTAATGTATAGGTTTTCTAGTGCAGCATCAGAAGATAACCCTCCCCCGCCAGCCACTAAAACTTTACAACCCGGTATTGATTTCAGTGGGTACCCATTCTTGATAGCAAAGCTATAATCCATAAAAGAATGCGTACTACCATTATCCACCAAAGCAATAGCCTTCCTGTTCTCAATACACATCAACAAAGCAAATGTCAATAGTCCATTGATGCCATGGGCTGCATAAGTAGATATATTTGCATTACTTGCTCTTGGACCTCAGTTGCATCCACCTGTTCCAAATTCTCTGTTGCAATCAGAGAATCAGTAACTGGTTTGGCAAGAACTTCCTCTTCATCTGCTACTTCATTTCTTTCCTCACCATGCAATAACAATGTATGCAAAGCAGTTCGAACTCGACATTGTTGGTTATGTCCGGGCGACCAAAGTTCATTGCAATGCCAGCATAATCTTCCATGCTTTCTAGCCAAATTACTCTTTGAGTTTTCTTTTTTCTCCACCTTAGATACATTTGCACTTGCATTTTTTGGAACAACTGGTGATTTAGCCCTGCTTCCACCACTGTTTAGAATAAATCTTCTAGCCTTGGCTGCTTTTCCTTCCAATTTGGCATACCAATAAGCTTCAAGCAATCCTTTCGATTGATGGCTACTGACATTATATTTAATTTCTTCATTGAGGCCTCCAATAAAGCAACTCAATAAATATATTTCTTACAGATAAGCATGATCTCTTTTCACAAGCTCTACACATTTCTGAAAATATTCAATATATTTCCCAACAATGCTTATATGTCTGATTCCTTGTAATTTCTCAACCACTTCGTGAGCACTTGCTTCCGAGAACCGGTCGCAAAGTATGACACTAAATTGTTGCCAATTTAATGTCTGCTAGGGAATACCAATGCCTTTCAACCAAGTGTTAGCTCTTCCCACCAAATGACCAACTACCAAATTGACCCATTGCTCAATGGGAGTACCAGCCATTTCAAAAAACTTTTCGCATTGATCAATCCATCCGATCGGATTATCTCCAGAAAACACAGTCAGCTCAAGCTTCAGCCCCTTTAACACGACCTCTACATACTGGTGATTAGTATTGTTTTCCCCACAATATACATTTCTCTGGGCATCAAATACTTGAACACCAGGAAAATGCTGATCTGTTGCTATGTTTCCACTGCAACCCATACTTTCGACTTGGTAATTTTGTGGTAACACCAGATGACAATACCCAGGAATTGTTTGGCTTCCATGACCGTAAGACATCCCTGGCTGCACTGAAGGAGATATTGATGCTGCTACAAAAGTTGCATTGCCCATTGCTCCACCACCATTTAACCCTCTCATAAATGGATAAGAAGATGTTCGAACAGCCGGAGTAAATATGGGGGGTAAGCCATTACTAATCATGAGGATTTCTGATAAAACAATTGTATCAACTAAATTACCCGAAATAGACCCCCCGTCCGATTCAACTCGGAAGCATGTGAAAGTAAATTTCCATCTACCACAACCGAATGACTCTGTTGTTCAAGTAAACTCACCGTGGTATAAGGTCTCCTCATGAGAATATTTTTTATCTCAGCAACATCAGTCTTCAGAGCTTCAAGATCTGCCAATCGAGCATGAATCTTTTCAATTTCTTCCTGAACTTCCATTGCTCCCCTTGCACTTTCTCCACCAACTGAATATGCAACCACTGCAGATGCTCACTTGATTGGGGGATTTTACGGTTTCCCAACCCCATTCCAGATCCTCCAATACTATTACCGAGGACAAAATAGCTCTGATACCAAATGACATGACTCGCCAGAAATCTACAATCAAACTGGAAATACAAACCAAACAAAACCACAGAAAACAAGTGCTCAAATAAACCGACAAATCAACACTACGTGTTCTACAAACTACAGAGTAAATACTAGAAATATGCGGAAGAACTTGCTTTCCCTTCTCTCCATTACTTGGGCTTTATACCTCATCAATTACAAGATTCTCCGTAACAGAATTTTGTTTTGGTTAAAGAACTTTTACTGAGTAAAACCAGCTAAACGACACAGGTTTTGTTGGAAATTACTGTTTACTTCTACTTGGACAGCTAGATAACTACTACTACTACTCTAATCTAATCTTGACCATTCACACATCTTCAAGTAAAGCCGGTGAAGTGGTAACTTCTCTGTTGAATTCCCTATTCTTCTTCCTCCTCAGCCGAGTCCTGACAGCTTTGGAGCTGGAAAAGCCGAGCGGATTGAAGCCAAACGGATTAAAAGGAGCTTCCGAATTTGTTTCAAATCCGATTCGGTTGCTTGCAAACCGATCGCCAACTACCTGCACTTTCTCGGTTGTTCTCCGGTGCTTCTTCTTCACATGGAACGAATCAACGTTGGAGTGGTCAAGCGAGCTCAGTGATCGGTGGCGGCTAGATGCCAATCGACCAAGGTCGGGTATCGCCGAAGCGGGAACAATCTGTCGGCGATGGTCGCCGACGGGCGCTGGCCTGACGGGCCAGCACGAAGGGAGCGTGAAGGTGCGAAGGGCCGGTGGCAAGGGCGGTGATGGTAACCAAAGAGCCGACGAAGGGCAACCGCGAGGCACGGGCAGGCCGAGGACCAAGCGGCAAGATCAAGCGGCCAAGGCCGAGCGGTCGAGGTAGCTTGCTCAGAGAAGGCCCTTGGCCACGGCACCACGGTCAGATCGCCACGGAGTAGGCACCAAGGGACGGACGCCGAGGCGAGCGCCGGCCGGAGGACGAGGTCGGCCGGAGATCCAGGAGGTGGCGCCGACGGAGAATGAGGCCGAGCGGAGTCGGCCGGAGCGGATGACGATGACACGGCGCGTAGAGGAGATCGGAAATCCTGTGCATGGGTTCTCTAATACCACTTATTAGGGCTGTTTGGGGAGTCAGGCTTCACTTTGGGCCAAAAGCTCCCCAAACAAGATGGCTACAAAGCGCCTAGGAGGCCAAGCCACGCAGGCTAACCTCTAAAAGTTAAATCACGAGAAGGAGCTTTTCAGCTGTGGCTTGGCTTGACCACCTCCTAACTCGGTCGCTCTGCCTTCTCGACCTCCGCCACCCCGCCTCGCCGCCTCCACGTCACCTTCCCACTCGGACGCTGCTGTACTTCGCTATGTTATTACCTCCCCGCTCGGTTGGCTCTCAAAAGCTACATCTGCAACAGTTAGTTTGCCAAACAGTATAACAAGAAAAACCATAGTCGCCAGCTACAGTCGCTTTACAACTCAGCTAACCAAAAGCAGCTTTTCAGCCTAGCCGCAACTCCCCCAAACAGGGCCTAGTTTAGATGCAAAAGCACATGTACAAAAGAGAGACACAAGGTTTTACATGAAAAACCCTTAACGAAAAAAAATTACGAGAGACTAAATCACTATTTCGGTTCAATCTATATATATAGAGAGAGAGAGAGCATTATATAGTTAAATATGTTGTAAAATGTAGTCGTTCATCCACGATCAATCACAGAACTCGTCGTCGCAATCACACGAGTAAGAACAAGGGGACACACGATATAGGGTGGAATTCTCCCTCTTTATTACTCCCTCTGTCCCAAAATATAAGGCGTGGTTTGACTTGGCACAGTCTCCTAAACTATACTTTAACCCTTGATTTCTCTTATCCAATATCATTCATACAAACAAAATCACTATCATTACAAAGTACTTTCAAATACGAATTCAATGGTACCATTTTTATATCACAGAATCTTTATATAGTTAGACAAATCATTGGTCAAAGATTTCAAAATTTGAATCTTGAAATGCGTGCGCGCCTTATATTTTGAGACGGAGGGAGTAGATTGATTGAATACAATGGGGGATGCCCAATATATATAGGAGGGGAGAGATGAGTTCGGATTCGTCCATATAAATAAGAGATAGAGTCCTAACCAAATACGGTTGGACTTCCTTATCTCATAACACTCCCCCTTGGGCGAATACCGCATAATGCATATGTCTCGTTAAAAACTCCACTCAAAAACCCAGTGGAAAAAAGGAGATGGAGAAAAGAGTGCATCGCACTCGCACTTTATATTGCACCAGTTGCCTCATTAAAAACCTTCATGTGAGAAAACTTCAGGAAAACTCACAAAAGGGAAAAGTGTACAACTCATAACCTTCAGGGTTTATTAAGATCTTCAGGATTATAATAAGGGTCATGGTTCAAGGGTTTTCTCTCTAAGTCTTCTCATTCCAATGCCTTTAACATATTTTTGAAATGTGTATTTGGACAAGGACTAAGTGAATAAATCTGCTAGATTTTCACATGACTTAGTTTGCAAGATCTTTATATCACCGCTCTTCTGGAGTTCGTGATGATAAAATAACTTAGGAGCAATATGCTTCTTGATGTTGCTCTTTACATAACCCAATTGTATTTGTGCAACACAAGCAGAATTATCTTCATAGATAATTGTGGGGGTATCGACGATGTTAAGACCACATAACTTCTGGATATGGCTAATTACATGTCGCAGCCAAACACATTCATGTGAGGCTTCATATAAGGCTATAATCTCTGAGTGGTTGGTAGAAGTTGCTACTAGGGTCTGTTTATAAGACCGCCAGAAAAACGGCTATACCACTGCAGAGAAACACAAAACCAGTCTACGATTGGCACTGTGGAGATTAGACAGATAGCTAGCATCCGTATATCCTACTATGGTCAAGTCTTGGTTCTTCTAGAAAAACAATATAAGATCTTGAGTACCTTGGAGGTATCTGAGTAAAGTCTTAACACTAGTCCAATGTCTTCTGGTTGGAGCTGAACTGTGTCTTGCTAACAAATTCACTGCGAAGGCAATATCAGGCCTTGTGCAATTTGCAAGATATATGAGTGCTCTAATGGCACTTAAATATGGGACTTCAGACCCTAAGTCTTCCTCATTTTCATCCTCGGTCTGAAAGGGTCTTTATCCATTTCTAGGGATCTTACAACCATGGGATTTTCAAATGATGCAATTTATCCATAATAAACCTTTCCAATACCTTTCAGGTATAGGAAGACTGGTGAACGAGAAATCCTTCTGGGAAATGCTCTAGCTGCAGGCCTAAGAAAAATTTGGTATTACCCAAATTTTTCATCTCAAACTCCGTTGTGAGGTAAGCACTAGCTTCCTTTATCTCCTTTGTGGTTCTGATGATATTCAGATCATCGACATATACCGAGATGATACAGAATCCATTCTGGGATTTCTTTATGAACACACAGGGATGATATTCCTTCTTTAGGAGGAACTCACTAAGTCGGTTATACCACATTTTTCCGACTGTTTTAATCTGTATAGCGATCTCTTCAGTTTGATCATACTATACTTGTTGTGATTATTAGGATCCGGGATTTTGACTCCTCCTGGGACTCTCATATAAATATCTGAATCCAGTGACCCATAAATATGCGGTCACAACATCCATCAACTGCATTGGTAAGTTTAGACTTTCTGCCATTAATATTAAATTTCGAAACAATATTCCACTCTTTACAGGAGAATTGATATCGGGTCTCTGCGTGAACCCTTGTGCTACAAGCCTCGCTTTTATATCTCACCACCTGGGGATTTTCATTTCTCTTCTGGATGAAAAACCCATTTGATCCTTCAGGGAACAATTTAAAAGATTTTTGGTCAACAGGACCAGAAACTTTTCTCTTATTAAGCGAGCGCTGCCTCAATTGCTTCTTTTGTTTGACCCTATCTGAGCGCTTCTAGCACTCTGCCATGGACTTTGGTTTTAGATCCAGTTTTTTAGCAATTTTAGAGGCAAATATATGTCGACAATTGTAGTCTTTCTTTTATTCATTTCTCCTGCATCACTTCGGGGATATATCTATATAAATTTCTTCCAGCTCCTCGTGATTTCCCACAACGACGGAGTCTAGGTGTTCTGACTTCCCAGCGTGGAATTGTGCGCGCAAATATACGCTGGGGTTATCATCTTCAGGATGGATCACTTCAGGAATGTTACCATCTCTAGGATGGCTCACTTCAGGGATTTTCTCAACATCAGGTTGAGCTTCTTCCACTGTTATGGGTAGTGTTCTCATTTGTTCGGTTCTCTACTTCGCAGACGTCTCCATGAATTGAGTCCCGTGCACTGGAGGCCTCCCCTCTTCTTATCATGAGGGTCAAGTGGGTTCAATATCCTTCTAGGGTATCTCCACTCTTTCAGGTGCATATACTTCAGGTATATGAGATCTTTCACTCCCTTTATGACCAGTGAAGGCATTTGGCGGATTATTAGTTTATTTATTGCAGATTTATTATCCTTCAACTTCAAGTTCGGTCTTTCTAGTGCGTGGATCTAAGGACTAGACATTCTATAATGTGGTACTTATCTCCCCCTAATGCCGAAAAATGTCCTTAGTATAATCAACAGATCGAGCCGTATGATCCCTTATCATAGGCTCTACGTATTTTAATACATGACGAAGATTCATAACCTACATGGATCCTCACTTCGGTGAGGTCCTATGGTTGTCTGTTGTGGTGGAGAGATTGGCATGTATACAACCTGACCTGTGTTTTCGCAGATGGGAAATACTTAATTCTTTTCCACGCACTATCTGCAATGGGGAAATTTTGGGATGTGCAGTTGGACTGAGTTGAATTATTATCGTAGTATGCAGCACTGCATGGCCCCAACAACTGGTGGGAAACCAACTATTCTGCAAGAGCGGCCAAGCAATATAGTAAGTTTTGTTCTTTTAATATATTGACTCTGTAGGGCCATTTTAAGTGTGAATATTAGGTACGAGATGCTCTACATTAATTCTCAGAGCCATATAATAATCATTAAATGCTTTGAGATAAACTCACCAGCATTTCTCATTCAAATAAACTTGATCTTTTCTTCTGGAAAGTAGGCTCTTAATAACTTGGGCAATTAATTTGGTGGAAGCATGGTTCCTAGTAGATAAGAGACCTAAATAGGACCATCTAAAAGAAGCATCTATCAGTACCATAAAATTTCTTAGAAGGGGCCCGATAGGGGTTGAATAGGTCCATAAATATCACTTTGAATTTTCTTCAGAAATTCACTGATCCTTTAGCACAATCAGGGCATAAGAAAACTTCAAGTCTAGGAAAGTCTTTATACTATGACCAGCAGAATTATGATTAGTCTTCTTATAATTTTCAACTCAAGATAACCCAGTCGATCTGCTAGATCTTAAATATTTCTAGGTTTTCATCGCAACACAAACTTCAAGTTTTATATGTGCATAGTATAACCCGGAAGAGAATGAATGAAGGTTTTAACCACATGTTAATTACACCCATTAAATTTAGTTATGAGGAGGTATTCTGTACCATCCTCACTCTTTGTCTCTATGTGGAAACGATTCCGACTAATGTCTTTAAAATTTTTAAGAGAGTACGACTGGACTCAGGGTATAATATGGCATTCTTCCAGTGCCAACTATGAGAGTATTGCTTCTGGCGATAATCATAATAATTCCAATTCACTTAGTGTGACACAACTGTCTTCTAGACAGATTTTCTCCTCCGCTATCGGATTATACTTTGTTCTATATTAGAAGTATGATCAATCAAACAATCGTTGCACTAGGAACAAATTGTAGAATATAGAACAAACATAGCATAATTAAACAAATATCTGGAAAATATCAATTTATTCAATTTTAAATGATAACCACTCAACAAGAGCGTAGACCAAATGTTCATTCAGGAACTAGGGCTAAACTGATAAGGAAACTTATAAGGGATATGTGACATCGACTAGCAAAGGAAGGAATACTCAGGAGACTAATCCAGGTCTCCATATGAGTCGCATATGTCCTTCTGGGACCCCTCGAACTTTATAATTTCAATAACCATATTATCACACTTTCCAGCACTTGTGTCAACAACAGGTTGAACGGTGAAGTATGATTCAACATTGTTTACACCGGGTCTTATTGATTTTTCCTGTGGATTTTGTGTAAAGGTCTACCACATACTTCAGGATGCAATAGTTGCATGACCAACAGGCAATGCATTCATACCTAAAACAGGGTTTGCAGCCTTACTTCTAGAAGTCCTTGACCTTTTACCTTTACTTTTCCACTAGGAATTGCCTCTTCCCCTTATCCCCTCTATTCCATTAGCCCTTTCGACTACCACGGCTATTGCTAGCCTCATCGAGCATTTGCTCGTGCTTCTGCAATCGCAAGACTCCCACTAGGAAATATGTGATGATTATTCATCGAGTTCATCATGTTTTTTGTTTCTAGCAAATGCATATAAGCTCGAGTACTTACGGTACTTGGCATGATAATTCTATTACAGCAATATCCTCATATTTGGGTGGAAGGTGCATATCCCGAAAGCACGGAGGATCCATTCGCATCGTGCTTCCGCAACAGATCGGATCTTTCTTGGTTATATATTTTTCCTTCGTGAAGTTCAAAAGCATCGCTAGTTATCTTCCATCAACTATTTGGTCTTCAGGTCCATATGGAGATGGTGCCTCAGGAGGTGCAACGCCGTATATCTAGTGGCTTTTGGGAAGAGCAAGGGTACCAGCTTTAGGTTGGGAAAACAGTAGCTCCAAAAGATCGAGCTAACAGATTAATCTTTGTATTCATTGCCCGGGTAAGGTAATTGTTGCCATTCAGGGAAAGTTTGATAAGTTCCCTCTTTGCGATGTCCAACACATCCTATTATTTATGCAAAATGACTTTTACTACTGGTAAAATCATTATATTGCATGCTCACTCTTCAATCAGTTAAGCTTGGTCTATATCTATTCAGTAGATAATTATCTAAATGTTTCCCAGAATTTTTCTAGCAATTTTCATGGCTTTCTGCTAATTATTTAGCAACTTTCAGAATTACCATGTAACACAAAAATAAATCCAACATATATCAATATGGAAATTATGCTAGGACAATTAATCCAAGAGAAATGGAGCTTTTAATATGCTATATAAAATTTTGTAGCATTTTTCATAATTTTCTGTTAATTTTCAAGCAATTTTCAAACTCACTGAATAACAGAAAATAATATGTCCAGCATATATAAACATAAAAACCAAGTTAAGAAATTTAATCTAGTAATATTACGTAGAGCATGGGAACATGGTAATGACATGGGTAAGCAACACATTTGCTAATTACATCTTATGTAACTCTTGTTGGTTGGGTATGAAAACATGTAATGAATGCCTCCGTCAACATAACTCTTAGCCAGGTCAACCCGTCCTGAGGGCTCACATGAGGGAGGGAGCACTTCCCGATTCCGGGCGCCAATTAAGAAACCTAGTCTCATGTGTGTTTTCCTTAGACACTAATTGTCATATATCCGTTCCTTCAAAGCAGAAATCAAAAACTCAACCACTTATACCCTCAAGCCCAAAACTGCTTTGATAGCTCGCTTATTTCCATAATTTTCTATCATTTTCTGTTAATTACTAAGCAATTTTCAAAATTACTTAAATAACAGAAAAATAAATTTCAGAACATATTAAACATGACATAATGCTAGAAAATAAACCCAGAGTATGTAACTTCCAATGATGTGATAAGTGCTAATTTATCAAATTTTATGGAAGCCCATATACCTAGAAATTAAATTTTCTAGAATTTATAAGTATTTTTTTCTGAAAAAAAACGGATGGCCGCCAGCCCATCAACCCATCCCAACCCAGGCTGCCCGTACGTCTTGCGTACAAAACGTGGCCCAAGAGCGGCACGCTGCCCGCATGCGCGGCAGCCCGCGATAGGGGCGACGACCCGCGTGCAAGGCAGCCTGCGTGAGGCGCGGCCCGCGTGCGCAGCAGCCCACGTGAGGCGTGACAGCCCGCGCGGTGCTCTGGCCTGTGAGTAAACGTGAGGCGCAGGATCCAAAACCCTAGCGTCTCCGGATCTCGCTGCCGCCAGCAAAAAAAAGAAATTTCTCTGTGCGCCGCCGGGCAAGAGGCCATTCGCACGAAACGGCGCAGCAACGGGCGCGAGGCCTAAATGGCGTGGCTGAGCGCGGCGCTACGGGCGCATTCACTGCAGGTGAGGTCGACATGGTCGGTGCGATTTCAGCGTCGCATGCATACGGCGCTGCTGGCGCAGGAAGGTATTTGGCGCGGCTGCTGAACTTCCGGGGCATGGCACGCACATGTTGCATCCCGACGGCACCTTCTGGGCGCAACAAGCGAGAACTGTAGTCCCAGCGCGGGCGTGGACCTGCAAGCGGGGCAGCTGAGCTACATGGCTCGATACTTGGTGGCGCATGGCTGCTGGCCGGTGCGAGGCGCGTGACCAACGACGCGCAAGGGCCGGTAAGGATTTGCTGTAGGCGCAGCCATCCGGTAGGGGAATAACTCAACTTTCTTTTTAGCAAAACGGTGAAATTTTAGACATAGATTGATTCACCATGTTAAAACACGCTGCATACATGCATGCCTGTTATGATGTTAATTATCAACTGCTGCATGCTGGGCAACCGCTCACGTTGGCTTCCCACGGAAGAAAATTCTGTGCAATCGTGCTGCTGGCGATTTCAAATGCAGCACCGCGCGGATCATCGCCACCTGGAACCCGCGCCAATCTCAAAGCTGCTTGCGCTCAGGCTCGTTTTCGATGCTCACGATCACTGCCGAGTGCTAGGACGCGGGAAACGGGAACGACCCGAGGCGCGCCTGTTCCGCCCCCGCTGCCGAGGCTTCTGCGCCGATCGCAAGCCGCGATCAAAAGCTGCGCCACGCCCACTGCCGAGGCTTCCGCCGACGAGGCGATTGTGAGCGTCATCGGCAAGTCATCGCGATCAAAAAAAGCGCCGCGCTTCTTCCGCCCACGATGCCGCAGCCCTAGTTCGCGAGTGACTTCGCCCGGCGAGGTTCACGAGAGCGACTTGCCGCCATGGATGCCTCCGAGCGCGAGAAAGCGGAGGTCGACGGAGAGATGACGCTTCATGTCTGGACCGGCAAAGGTCCATGGATGGCCACGGCCGCGAGGAAGAGGGAGGGAGGAGGCGCCGTGAGGACGCGGTTCATATCTGCGCAGGATCGTCGGCGCTTTTCTCGTGGGTGTGCGAATGGACGACGGAAAGGAGATGGACGCCGCAATTTGCGAATTAGGGCTATCGCCACGGCAAACGACCTCGATGGAGCCTTCAATGATGGCCGCGGCCGACGAACAGAGGAGCGCGATCCTGCCTTCAACGATCGTCATGATCGGGTTGTCTCTAGGCCCTTAATCGGCGCGCGGAAACAAAAGTTTTGCGAACCAACAAAGGTAATAATTTTGATATTATATAGTTGCAACGTTTTAATTTTGTACTGTTTGTACCATAGGAGCATGATACACAATTAGGCATATGAAATAATGTCATATTCTTTGAACACCATTTTTTATCCCATTGCAATGTAGGTGGATGATAGACATAACCAACCTTTAGTTGTTCCTAAAGTGGGAATGACTTTTGAATCAGAGGATGATGCGTATGAGATGTACAACTCGTATGCGAGGAAGATTGGGTTCAGTATTAGAAAGAGCTACACAAGGCGAAGAGCAGATAAAACTGTATATCAGAAGCATATTGTTTGCAGTAACGAAGGAGAATGAGGTCATTGCTCATCACACGAGACTTGAAAGGAAATGCCATTACTAGGACATCTTGCAATGCTCGTGTTCAGTTTAGTATTTGCCGAAAGGGAATTTGGACAGTGCAAAAGGTTGTACTCGAGCACAATCACTATCTTGCAAGTTCCTTAGTCATGTTATTGACCAGGATAAAAAGTTCCTTGCTGAATTTAAGAGATATGTCTACGCAGAAAGTATGAATGCATTGGTAAGTATACACATTTTATGATTACACTACTTCATAATACGTTTTTCTGAAAAATATTTTTCTTACAGGTCTATTGTGCAAGCATGCTCTCCGAGTATTCAATATCAATGAAGTTTTCTTCTTGCCAGACAGATACGTACTAAAAAGATGGACAAAGTATGCAAAAAGAGAGTTTTATTATGAGAAACAAAGATTTGACAAAGAAACTCTAACAACACATGCTGCGCAAATCTCTCAAAAGGCCACCTCTGTTGCATTGAAGTGCGCAAATTCGAAGGAACTTCTTGAAGATTTGGAGAAAGCTATTGATAAGTTGGATCTAGAGGCAGATAAGTTACTAAGCCAAATACCTAAAAAATCTTGCCAGATAAGTTGTAATGAATATGATGGGGAGGTATTAAAAGGTAAAGTATCAATTAGAGTTCCTCAGGTGATCACAGGTCCAAAGACTAAAAGATTAAGAAATATACTTGAAAAGAAAAAAGGGAGCAAAACGAGGGCTGCTAAGGAAAAAGGTAGTGGACTACATCAGGAGGAAATAATTGTAAGCACACGAAAATTTGTTATTGTGTTTTAATATCTAATTTGCTTGCAGCTATTATATTGTCAAAAATTTGATATTTTGCACAGGGATCTTTTGATGCAAACATTGGTGACAGTTCTACACTACGAAATGCTTCAATGAATATGCACGGGGATTTTCCGATCATGGCTCCGCCTTTGATCCATGAAGGGTATACAAGTCTTTTACTTGGACTTGATCAAGATGCCACGGTTGCTAGAAAATTACATTTTGATGATAGATCAAGTAAAGGAATATTTAAAGAGTAGACAGTTCATTATAGGTTAAATAGTTCTTTTGGTGATCAAGATGTCACAGTTGTAAGTTAAATAGTTCTTTTGGTGACCAAATATATATGTTCTGCTCAATTGGTAAGACTGCTAGTTACTGAATTAGATACAACTTGTTGATTCAGTTATTTAGCTGCTGATCTGGATATGTCTTGTTGGTTTGGTTAGTAGAAGTAACTGGTTGCTTATCGGAACATTGCTTGTTATTTAGTTGCTTGCTAGTCCACTGATAGCCCATCTTGGCTGCCTTACTGGCCCAAAGGATGCCATGCCAAAAAGGTGAAACATTTAAATCAGAGCAAGAGAAAATATATAGGTTAAGAGTATTATATTTGTAGTCAATCACCTGCTTCCACATTTTGTCCCCCAAGAAGAAAGCAGATACACATTTAGCTCTCTAAGATTTGGAATACCCAAACCACCATATTCTTTCTTCTGACAAACCAGATCCCAGTTAGCTAAATGATATCTACGGTGCCCCTCATAGTTGTCCCAGAAACAGTGATCCATTTGTGAACTAATCATTTCAATTTTCCATTTACAAAACTTAACCACAGACGAGATGAGTAAGTGCATAGTCCACCAAATCCAGAAACCACTTCCAGATATTGATGAGTATCCTCCTTGAAATCCAGAAACCACTTCCAGTACATGTCAACAAATGATGGATTACAAGGACCATTTCTGAACATATGACAGATCATAGCAATATGGATTACAAGGAGCCGCACATATGACAGATCAACATTTCTGAACATTGGGCACAATATAAATTGAGATTTCTAAACATTTCTGCAAATCTGAGAGCAACAATTTTGAATTACATCAAACTGGGCTCAACCAGCTGCAATGTACATCAAACTGAATTACATCAAACTGAATTACATTGTACATGATACAACAAACTAGTTGTAGCTGCAATGTACATCAAACTGAATTACATCAAACTGAATTACATTGTACATGATACAACAAACTAGTTGTAGCCTGATTGCACGTCAGTACACACTAATTGTTCAACCAAAATATGAACTACACACTGGTCGTCAACTCTACCATCTAACTGAAGCAGCAGCACGTAATGTTTTCAACTGACTGCAATTCATCCACAAAGCATCCGCATCAGACTGAACTAACAGCACTCATGCAATTCCTTCCCATCCACAAGCATCCGCATCAAACTAAACTAACAGCACTCATGCAATTCATCCACACAAGCATCAGCATCACAAAGAACCTGCAAAATTCAGCAATCAGTGGGAGATCTCTGCAGCAGCCAACCAAGGTCAGTGAAAATTGTGCTTACCTTCAGTGGGAGATCTCTGCAGCATTGCACTTCAACAACATCTGCGGGGGGCTAGCACGCCGCAAGCTAGGGCAAGGACGAGGAGCAGGTGGCAGTGCTAACCGGCGGCGGGCCTAGGGGTGGATCGATAGGAGGAAGCAGGGGCCTCCACCACGGCCTCCCAGGGGGGTGGCCACGACGACGACGAGGAGGTGGTGGAGGTCAGGTGAAGAGCGAGGCGAAGGGGGAGAGGGGCCGGGCGGCCGTCAGGTGGAGGGGGAGAGGGGCCGGGCGGCGCGATGAGGGCGAGGAGATGGCGGCGGTCAGGTGGAGGGGGAGAGGGGCCGGGCGGCGCGATGAGGGCGAGAGGAAGGGGAAATACGGATGGGGCGGTGCGGATGAGGACGCTTTGAGACGCGATGAGGGCGAGACGAAGGGGAAAAATAGGGATTGGGGCGGTGCGATGAGGAAAGGGCGGACAGGCTTTGAGATTGGCGCGGGAGAGAGAAAAAAATACAAGGTAGACGGAGGAAATCAATCTACTACTATGCATGCTAAGTTGATATGCTAATTAACCATATACCTTAATCTATGCACGTATTAGATGCGTACAGATAGTAGTTACCGATCTATTCATGCTAGTTGAGTGTGCGCATGATGCGTGTGAATGAAGGCCGATTCGGTGGAGTCCGCATGCTGCAGGCACATGGCTTGGATCGGAGCAACGTTGAGCGTCTTCTTGGTGTGGAGGACACCGGAGTTGCCGTGCGGGCAGTGATCTTGCCCTAGATGCAGCGAATCGTGGTGCCATTGCTCTTGGTCTTGACCTTGTAGCATGTGAATCAATCATAAATCAATCTGTGATTAGAATCAAGAAAAACAAGATTCATCTAATTGCAAAGAATATGGAACGGTATGTGCTTGTCTTAGATTGATCTAGGCTTTGGCCTTGTAGAGCTTCGTACTGATAACATATTGTAAAACGTAGTCGTTCATCCACGATCAATTACAGAACTCGTCGTCGCAATCACACGAGTAAGAACAAGGGGACACACGATATAGGGTGGAATTATCTCTTTTTATTAAATTGATTGAATACAATGGGGGATACCTAATATATATAGGAGGGGAGAGAGGAGTTCGGATTCGTCCACATAAATAAGAGATAGAGTCCTAATCAAATACGGTTGGACTTCTTTATCTCATAACAAAATAGAGAGTCCGAGTATGGAATCCCGTGATTATCTCTAATAATTGTGCACTTACGTTGACATTTCGCAATCAGTCCAAGTTGTTCCGACTACTACGGATCGTTGACATTTCGCAATAAGTCCAAGTTGTTCCGACTACTACAGATAATATATTAAGGCGGTACTAGTTTGTAGCAATTCAAGCTGTAATTTTTTAGGGTCAATAATTTGTGCTAGCTCGAAACCACTATATAAATTAACAATTGCTATTTGAAATGGACAAAAGGTGCCACTGTTGTAGAGAAAAAAAATTGTTTCGTTGCTGCTTCGTGGAATGCAGAGCCTTGATAAAAAAGTGATGCGTCTCTGATAAATATGTACTAAACCTATTAATTCTTTATGACATGTTGGCTTTTATATACCTGCTGAGCATGATAGGTTTTGGGTTTCTTTTGTGTATCTGATAGTAAGATTTCATGGATATGATTAGCGAAAAAAATTTCGTGAATTTTCTACGACTCTGCATGCTTGTCTTCAAGCTGACTAAAGTTCAATAAAGTCCCCACTCTCTTCCAAAGCCGTTGCCATTGTTCTGTATTCAACCTCCGAATATATTCTCCCAACAATATACATCTAGGGATTAGGCGCATTTTTATTTATGGAGTGGCTATCCTTCAAATGGTCCCATTTTAAACAAATTGGGAACACAAGATTGATGCCTTCCAACTCTTTACTTTCAGTTCTTTGGCATGGATATCTAACGTTCTATGATTGAACAATGGTTAACAAAAAATTATCTTTCTTTGCTGCATGTGGTGTTTTTAGAGAGAGATGCATATGCATACTATATATGTTAGATTTGTTGGATAATTAGACATATTAATGATGAATTTATTCCGAAAATAAGCTATGACAATAATTGAAGATAGAATAGAGAAAACAAATAGACTAAACACTAGCAATACACCAATTGTTATGTCTATCTCATGCATCCATATTATTAGATAAACAGAACATAGATGCGGTTTGCGTGCATTACCAAGATGACGTGAAGACGTGGGCGAGCCGGTAGTAGATATTGATGAAGATCAGTAGGCAATGTAGGCGAAGTCGATCGTTGGTGAAGAAAAACAACGAGCAGTCACGTGAAGATACTTCCTAAAAACATGATTCATCCTCTCCCCGTGCAGAATCTCAAGAACAGACATTTCAGAGATCTGCTCTCCCAACAGTCGGTGCATGCTGGTAAAGGGACGGGGAAGACGAAGGCAATGCAGTACTGAGGAAAGGCAAAAGGTTAGAGGGATAAATCTGATATCTGTTCTACGTATATATATAATAGAGACATGATATGAGTCGGTTACAGATTCCGCATAGAATCTTCGTTCCATGATTTGAGTCGGTTACGGATTCGTTCATGCAGTTAATACTGCGTTAACGTAACCGTGTTGACTGCTTAATTAGTTCTACGTTGCAAAAACTGCAAAAGAAAACTACGCCTGCGTAAGCCGTTGGACCCGATTTCGTTGTACCGTTCACGCTATGTCGCATACACACGCCGTGTGGTGAGGCGAGCGAGCACGTGCGTGTGTTCTCTTATTCTCTTTCTCATGCTCAAGTATGGTGGAGGGAACATCCCATTATAAGGTGGTATTCATCCATCTCCACCAGTAACATAGGACTATTGTATTTTTATCTCTCTTCCACCTAATAGGCTTTTGATATTTTTTAAAAATTATTTGTGTATTAATAGGCCTAGCCCAAATAAGTTCAGCAAGATTATCCTTAACTCCTTGGAGATGTGAGCTTCCACCTATTAACCTATAACATCATCGATCTGGCGCCCCAGCTATAAATTCTTCTTTCTGCTAAGTGCTTACCATCAATCTCACAAAAAGAGCCACCACCAATAGCACCATCGATCTGCACCAGCTATAAATTCCTCTTTCCGCTAAGTGCTAACCATCAATCACACAAAAAAAACTTCCAGATTCGTGTTCCACTCCATAGCAATGGCTCTTGTTCCTTCGTCTTCAGAAACCCATGCTCTCCCTCACATAGCCATCTTTCCGTTCATGGCTAAAGGCCACACCATCCCGCTCATCCAGCTCGTCCACCACCTCCGTCGCCACAACCTCGCCACCGTCACTTTCTTTACCACCCCGGGCAACGCCGCCTTCGTCCGTGAAGGGCTGTCCGGCGCCGACACGGCCGTCGTCGAGCTCGCGTTCCCCACTGACGTCCCAGGCATCCCGCCGGGCGTCGAGAGCGCCGAGGGCCTCACGTCCATGGCTTCCTTCGTCGTCTTCGCCGAGGCCGTATCGCTGCTCCGGCCGCAGTTCGAGGAGTCCCTCGCCGCCATGCAGCCCCCGGTCTGCCTCCTCGTCGCCGACGCGTTTCTGTACTGGACGAACGCGTCGGCGGCCAGGCTCGGCGTCACGAAGGTGTCGTTCTTTGGCATCTCCGCGTTCGCGCAGGTCATGCGGGAGCTGCGCATCCGCCACGACCCCTGCGCCGTTCTGCAGCACGGCGACGTCGACGGAGATGGCAATCCGGCCACGTTCACGGTGCCGGAGTTCCCGCACATCAAGCTCACGTTCGAGGACTTCATGGCGCCGTTCGGCGACCCATCTTCGATTGGGCCAATGCTGGAGCTGGACGGCAAGCTGGGGAAGGCCATCGAAGAAAGCCATGGCCTAATCATTAACACCTTCCACGGCCTAGAGACTCCGTACGTTGAGTTCTGGAACAATCACGTCGGGCCCAGGCCCTGGCCCGTCGGCCCGCTCTGCCTCGCCCAGCCGACATCTTCGCAAGACGAAGCCCGGCCCTTATGGATTCAGTGGCTGGACGAGAAGGCGGCTGCCGGCCGTGCCGTACTCTACATCGCACTTGGGACACTGGCCGCTATCCCGGAGGTGCAACTCAAGGAAGTTGCAGTCGGGCTGGAGCGGGCCGAGGTGGACTTTATATGGGCTGTGAGACCCGAGAACATCGACCTCGGCCCAGGGTTCGAGGAGCGTACCAAGGACAGGGGCTTAGTGGTAAGAGAGTGGGTGGATCAATTGGAGATTTTGCAACACAAGAGCGTGCGAGGGTTCCTGAGTCACGGTGGCTGGAACTCGGTGCTGGAGAGTGTCACGGCCGGCGTGCCACTGGCGGTTTGGCCTATGCACGCCGACCAACCTTTCAACGCAAAGTTCTTAGTCGATGAGCTGAAGATCGCGGTTAGGGTTTGGACGAGTGATAGGACGATGCGGGGTTTGGTCACAAGCAAGGAGGTTTCAAAGGTGGTGACCGAGCTGATGCTAGGCGAGGCAGGGGCGGAGGCGGCGAAGAACGTGACGGCGCTGTCGGCGCTGGCTAAGGAGGCCGTGTCCCAGGGAGGATCGTCGTGGAAGGCAGTGGAGGAGATGATAGGTGAGCTGTGTGCAACGAATATGCATCGCGACGACGAAGCAAGCCAGGAGGTGACGGTAGATGTTTAACCTGCAGTGTATCTCTTTCTTGGAAATAATTTGGTGGGAGGCTGGGAGCTATGTGGCTCGAGACAAATTAAACCAGTTTGTGAGTGAGCACCTTCCTTTGGTAGGAGAATATAACTACTACAGAACCAGCTATCACAAGCGGCTCAGAACCCCTTTACAAGCGGTTTTATAATCGCTTTAAGCAACAGCGTGTGATACCCGTCGGGTATGACAAGCGGTTGCTCGAACCGCTTGTCTTTGTGGCACGAAGCGGTTGGGAACGTGTCCAGAAGGCCAGTAGCCGCCGTGGGGGACGCCCAAGCGGTTCGTGTTACAAACCGCCAGGAGAACGATATTCGAAGCGGTTAGTATTACGAACCGCTTAGGAGAGCAAGACTCGAAGCGGTTGGACTCACCAACCGGTTGTGGAGAGAGTTTTCGATTATATGCATTATAGAATATGTTCTTACGGTGTTTTTGTATATCGTTTTTGACCGTGAAATTAAATATGAGTGGAGGAGTTTTTTGCAATTAAATATATATTACATATGCATACTCATACACATGTTCACATGCTAGCTCAAGACACAAAAAACGAACTTAATAGTGTAAAAATGGACAAGTACATACACGCAACCGACGTTTACAAGTTTGAATGATGAAAAAATGATTATCGAACTCATTTGTTGCATGCGCCACTCTTTATGTCCTTGGTCGACGTGGATGTCGTCATCGGTTCAGCGGTGTCCAACGCAGAAACCTTACATGGAACTCGCCATTTGGAGATACAACCTCGTTGACAAGGAAGCCGATAAGTTGTTCTTGGAGGCGCGACCGTGAGGCGGAGCACGTTAACGTGCTCATCGATGTTAATGACAATTAATTAAGCGGGAAGTATATAAATATCCGATCACATGCAATTAATTAAAATGTAAGTTGTAGCTAACAAATTGACATGCATATACGAACCTCAAAGATAATGTTCCAAAATGCCGCCATGGATAAAACTTTGAATATAGTGGAACACGAGTAGCCACATAAGTTGTTTCCAAGTCGGCGTTTAACCTTCACGGGAGAAATTTGAGAATATCAGATGAAGAACTGATATGGCGCATGTATATTAATAATAGTTTTTGTAGTACGTAACTGAGTGCTTACTATGACTTCGAATTCTTTCTCGAATTCTCCTTTTTGCTTCTTCTTAAACTTTGCAAATGTCTTGTTAAGGATGTTAATGAACCATTGGTATTTTTGGACTGGATTCCTTCTTGAGTCATAAACTGTAATCCCGCTGTTGTCAAGCTCGATGACTAGAAGGATCCAGTGAAACCTATTCGTATATTGCAACATATGGATAAGTAGCTACTCGTACTATCAATGGCTTAAGAAATACAAGAACAAGAGGTTTGTGAGAACACGTACTTGAAGTTGAAGGGCGTATATGTACGGTTTGTAGTGTTGTTTCAACAATGCATGCAAAAGGTATTCCTCAAGTAGCTGTTTTTGCTTGTCGCCAGATGACCAGATTTTCTCGTTGACAATCTCTCGGGTCGATGAAGCCAACGCTCGCTTTGCCCGATCTTTTACATCGTTGTATCTCCATTCTACATAAGAAGGATAACTAAGTTAATTAGATTTTCAATTTTGTGGTGCGGGAGGAAGCAAACGGTAAACTTAGTAGATCGACACTTACATGACACCGGCAGGACATGAAAGACACGTTGACCTCGTCTCCTTGGTACACATGGTACAAGTCATCGAATTCCACCATAGTTCGTGTTGTTCCATGAAGAAATACTCATCTTGGAAACGGAGGAGGAACATTGTATATCCTTTAGATGCCCTTTCCATGTACCATTCATGCATTTGACGATCTTGGTTGGGAGATCTTTTATATCCTTTGGATCAATTAGCGCTTTGTCAACTCATACTTCCATTTGATTGGTGCCATTATTGGAATATCCCGGTCTAATGATTTGAGTCCCGCCTCCTTCAGAATGCCATTCTCCTCAAGTCCTCAAGACTCTGCCGATCTTCCACTTTCTTCTTCTTTCCCGCCAAGGAGCCCGTGTATTTTGCAATCGTAGCCTTTCTTATTGTCCTTTGTAGTCGCCATCACAAAGCGGCGGCGCTGCTCCGCATGACCGAAAGTGCTTCACGCTTTTTTATCTATTTTAAGCTTGACTCGCTTCTTTGGCATAAGTTGCTCGCCACATCCGTCTTTACGGATGCAGCTAGCTCCTCATGATCAGTCATATGGCCTCTTTGGCGGTTGTTTTGACATTCTCTGGCCGCTTGGATGCCGATTTCGTGGGAGGAGGTGCTAGTGTGGGATCTCCTTCGACATCGAGCTTCTTCCTCGGGAGATGCTTTGGGCGTGGTGACTAGAGATGTTGGGTGCTTTTACTTTCGGCGGTGGCGGTGGCGGCGAGTCGGGCTTTTGTGGAGCGGAGGTGAAGGAGGCGGCTTGGACCATCGGGAAGCATTGCGGCAGCGACGCCGGAGGAGTCGTGGGTTGTCGATGGAGGAGGCGTGCTTGCTCTCGAGCGGCTCAAATTATGGGCCTCTCTTGCCGGAGATATAACCTCCACACCATCCGGAAATATGATGTACTTTTTGCGCCATAGGATGAATGTGCCATGGAGGGCTCGGCCCAAGGTTGGTCACCTCGTCGCCCCTGTGAATATCGAGAACGAGATCTTCAAGCCCCCACCACCTCTTCCACCGTGACCTTGGAGTATCCGGAGGGTATCCGTTGCGATGGAATGTCCGCCCGCCTCCACCGGATAAGCCATGCCGTAAGCCACCTTGAAGGAGAGGTTACGATATCAATGTGTAGCTTCGACCGGCGGCGAACCTTGATGCCGCCCACGGATGACGGCGCGCGGGTCGTCACATAGGGGCCACGGCGACGCAAGAATCGCTCTTTTGGCGTGGTCGGATCGATCACGGATTCGGCGCCGCTGAACATTGGTCGAACGAGTGCTCCCTCGGCGGCTCATTGCTTCGGACACTTTTTGCGTGACTGTGTCATCGATGGAAGCCTTCGTAGCTCTAAGCTCTTCCTCCAATCGGCTCACTCTACCCCGATCTCTCCTCTTGCTTCGTCCCGACTCGTAAGTGCTTGAGTCTTTGGCAAAGCCGTGCCTCCATGGCACCTTCCCGAAACCTCGTGTCCGCCCCGGTGCTCGTGGTTTTGAAGGGCATATGTTAGCTCGTTATTCTCCCCGTCCGCCGCCAGGATCTCGACCGAAGTTCCGCCGATTGCTTCGCAATCCTTTCACCAACTTCCCGGATCGCTTGCCATCACCAAGCTATCATCATCGCAAAGGCTGCCCGTGACCCAATAACCAATTGCGCATGCGGGCTCCCAATTTCGCCAGTATAATATCGCGGTCGCCAAGCTCATCTTCCCGCTTGTCCCATTTCTTTGCACCTTGATGTAACCACCGGTCCCGAGATGGTGGTGGTATTTCTTCTTCATGCATTCACCTTGTTTTTTCTCTCGCACTGCCCCGCATCCGATGCCTTGTACTCCTCGAAGCATCCCAATGATCGCCATTTTAGGAAATTTATTGAAGTCCGCCTTTCTCCTTTGTCGATGTACTTGCGGGTGAGGGACGACTTCCACCGCTGAAAGGAAGTTGCCATCTTCTTCAAAGCCCATCTCTTGGCCTTCGTTTCAGATCCTTCCGAAAAGTGAAATTTTCCTTTATATCATTCCAGCAGCGCCTTGGTAGTCGCAGGACTTCACCCATTTACTCGATGTCGATTGGGACGTGATCCTCACGTGGTAGCCGCAAGCGTTGTTGAAAGGCCCAATTGCTGATTCCGGCTAGCAGACTCGTCGTTTCGACTTTGCTATCACGTACTTTGTCGAAGGCTTTTTGTTAGGTCCTCGATTCATTCCGGACTGGGTGGCCGATGAGGTACCGGGCTGGATACACAAACACATATAATATGAATGATTTTAGAATAATTAAATGTTTACGGTGAATTTATAATGGGTAAGAGTATACCTCGGTACCGGTGTTAACGGCCTCATCGACAGCCACAAGAAGAACATCGTGATTTTCCGCATCGCTGATAACGGCCTCATTGGCTAAGACGCTACCCAATAAGAATGGTCTCGAACAATGATTTTCCGCTTCATCGTATTCCGGGTCACCACGCCTTGGTGTCGCCATCTAGAGTAGAGCAAATCTCGAGGCTTAGATTATATCTGAAGACAAGATTGTTGAGAACAATTCGAGGCTTAGATTATATATGAACTTTCTCGCATGCAATCATATACTTACACATTTCACATGATACATATACAATTGACAATTCACATATACTTATACATTTCACATATACTTACACATTTCACATAGACTTACACATTTCACAAGATACATATACAATTGACAATTCACATATCCTTACACATTTCACATAGACTTACACATTTCACAAGATACATATACAATTGACAATTCACATATATTATTTGCTGAATAAAAAATAACGAATCATTCTTATTCCACACTAATAAGGAATGATTCATTAATTTTTATTCAGCAAATTTTATCGAGTGTACGTCTTCATCGACCAAATTTCAACTGAATAAAGGATAGATTGTGATTACGCCCCTGGGCATAAATAAAGAGGAATGTTAATGAATCACCGATGGAGAGCAGAAAACTAAATCATCGACAACAATTTAGCAACTATTGTAGTAAAAATATATGAAGTGCTAGTAAAAATATAATAACACATTTCACATATACTTACACATTTCACATATACTTACACATTTCACATATACTTACATATACTTCTAATGTTGACACTAGTAGTCACTTGGCTATTATTTGAGTTGAACCCATTAAGGCCGCATATGGCTACATCTACTTGATTTACTTAACTCACGACATTAAAGAACATTGATATGAAGGGAATATGTATTGTGGAGAATGGAATCCAAGTACTAGCTCGTAGGATTAATCACATGCATCTGCATGGATTAATTTTACTTCCTTCGCTACAATGTGACAAATGAGAGATTAATATGTGAGCAGGAGTACTACTCTACTGGCTCGCTTCTCACCGCCGACTACTACTCCCTCCCTCCCTGCACCCACCATAACACATGAACACTAACAGAACAAAAAACCATTTCATAGCCATCCATTCAACACTCCTTGTGGGCACTAATCACAACACTTCATAGCCATCCACTAATCACAAAGACAACATAAACACTCCTTGTGGGCATTTCACCGAACACCTTGTGTGCATAAAACAGAGAGAGCAGGAGGGGGCGTTTAGCTGCACCTAGGATCTCCGGTCCTCCGGGTGGAATGGCGGGCGCCGAGTGGTGGCAGAGGAGGTCCTTGGCGAGGTGGCGTCGGCGCAGGGACTCGGCGGAGGTGGCGGACCGAGAAAATTTGGGTTGTGAGGAAGCGGGACTTAGAAAAGTTGAGGTGTGAGGAAGAGCGGGCAAGATGAACTTTATATAGGGCACCCACTTCTACAAGCGGTTGGTAATAACAACCGCTTGTAGAAGTCCTCAAGCGGTTAGTATTATCAACCGCTAGAAGAGGACTTCAAGCGGTTGGTATTACTAACCGCTGCGTAACGCATGGATGGGCGGGACAGGAAAGGTTTTATGCAAGCGGTTGGTATTACCAACCGCTTGTAGAGGGTGTTTCTACAAGCGGTTCGTAATACCAACCGCTTGTAAACGTCTTGACCGCGTAATATTAAAAACAATACGGTGCCCACATAGCTCGATAAGATCTCTTCTCCTCGGCTAGCGCGTGGCGCTTGAGTGTACTGGCTCAACCACCCCGGTTGAACCCGCTCGCGCCCCTTGCCATTCTTTTTTTTATCTTGTGGCCTTCTACAAGCGGTTGGTATTACTAACCGCTTGTAGATCGATTTACAAGCGGTTCTTACTACCAACCGCTTAGAAGTTGGTAGAGCTTTAAACTCTCTAAGTCCCCGCATGCACTCTCCCACACCTTCAAATTTTCTAAGTCCCAAGCGCCTCCTCGTCAGACGCGCTCCTCCGCTCTCTGCTTTCATGCCCACAAGGTGTTCGTGAAATGCCCACAAGGAGTTTTGTTGATATATTCATGTTGGAGTAAAGAAAATATTGTTGATGGTAATTTGTTTCACTCTTTGAAGCAATTAATTCATGTCGACGGCTTCATCAAATGGCGAGACGAAGAGACAACTAGAGGCATTGCGGATGAAGCTATCGTGTCCTCGCGCGGAGATCCTCAGAATGTGTTCACCTCCGTACATCCAAGAATCCATCCCGAGTGTTCATGAAGTGTTCAATATGTCGGTAAGTTTTTGAAGTTATTCATTTGTTCATATTCCTTGACTTTCACCTTCCGCTCCATTCTTTCTGCTTGAAGGGCACAAGATGTCCAGATTAAGTAATGATAAAGCCAAACCATAGTCTTGAAAATCTTGCAATGCAAATTGCTGCATTACAAGAAGATTTGCTGCCAAGGAGAGTTCACAGATCCCATGACTAGTGTCTATAAGAGGGAGAGATGCACATCCCACGCTTCGATGACAACAAGAGTATTAAAAAGCTAGAAGAAAGGATGGAAAGAGTAGAGGACATGCTAAAGAAATTAGTTAATATAGCTATCATTGTAATGTTGCTCCTTTTAGTTAATATAGCTATCATTGTAATGTTATAAATTTCACAATCGCTTTTGGGGTTTTTGTATGGGAATTTATGAGCTAACTATGCTAAGCTGAATTTCTCTTTTATGGTAAAATTTACGCAATTCTTTCATAGAGTGGATATAAATTTTCAGGTTTTGTTCTCATTTTAAAATGTGTACAAATGGTTTTCAAGCTTTGTTTTCATTTTAAAATTTGTATAAATAATTATGTACAAGCAATGTTAAACATCAACATATCAACATGATCATATGGAATAATTTGTATACAAGTAGTACATCTTAAGTCTTCGCTTTACAATTGTTCCTTCGTTATGATCGTGACGTATGTAAGGAGCATCGACATCATCATCACGCAGGACGCTTATGTCGACATCAAGCGTAAAAGGAGGGAGCTCGTCGAATCGACCATACTCTTCCTCGTCGGTGACGTTCTCAACTCCTACAATCCTTCGCTTGCCTTGGAGAACCACATGTCGCTTTGGCATTACCTTTTGCTTGTCCTTCGCTTCTTAGGTTTGCTTGACATGTCCATTACATAGAAGACCGGATCACATCGTTCGCGAGAACAAACGGTTCGCGCCTATAGCCGACTTCGTGAGATCCACGGTTGTCATGCCGTATTTGTCGACCTTCACACCGCTTGGAGTCACTTGACCCATTGGCACTTAAATAGAGGGACCTTCAGAGGTCCATAGTCGAGCTCCCATATTTCTTCTATGAAACCATAATATGTGTCCAACTCGCCATTGTTGTCTTGGCGTCTATACGGACACCATTGCTCGTTGGTGCTCCTGTTATCCCGAATCGTGTAGAATGTGTAACCATTGATCTCATACCCTTGAATGTCACGATTTCTTGTGATGGTCCCTTGAGCCAAGCGTTGCAATAGTTCATCGCTTGACCCTTCCTCAAGGATGTACTTCAGAGCCACCGCCAAAAGAATCCATGTGCTTCGTGGTTATCCAACTCTCTGCCTTCCTCGTGAACTCGTGGCGAGGACACTCTTGTTTGAAGGACATAGGGGCGACTATAGTTGATTGCTTGAACGTTGAAATGTGCTTGCTTGAATGCAACAAGATCATTGCATGCAACCGATTGCCTTCCTATTGTCCCTTTGCCCCGTAGCCTCCCTCGTGTCGTGATATGGGGACGCCGATAGGATTTAGATCATTCATGTAATCCACACAAAACTCTATCACCTCCTCCGTCACGTAGCCCTCGGCAATGCAACCTTCCTGGACGCGAACGTTACGGACGTATTTCTTGAGGACACTCATGTACCTCTCGAAAGGGAACATGTTGTGCAGATATACATCGTCCGAGGATACCTATCTCCTTGACAAGGTGAACGGTGAGATGAACCATGATATCAAAGAATGCAGGAGGAAAGATCATCTCGAGGCTAACCAAACTTTGTACCACATCGCCTCCAACTTAGGCGCTTTAGCTGGTTCGACAACCTTCTCGAAATGGCGTTCAGAAGGAACATAGCTTTGTGATTGTCCCCGCACCCACTCTGGCAAGATACCGACACCAACGGAGCAATCAGTGTCATCAACACAAGGCGCCATGGGATTTTAGGCCTTGGAGTTTGTTCTCTTCGTGTTTACGAGTCTCTTTACATTTGAGGAGTATCCGAAGGGACCTTCACACTGCTCAAACACTCAATCATGCTTTTTTCTCTTCTTTGCTTGGAGTGTAGCTCGCAGGATGTAGAAAAAGTTGTTTTGTCCCTTCTTTGTTTTTCGGATGTAGGTCACCTCACCTCCATGTCTTCAAGGTCCTTCCGAGCTTGCAGCAGTATCTTTCGATTTGCCATACATATCTATGTAGCCTAGGTGTTCAAGCAAACATTTTTCGTGATGTGCATGAAGTCAAGCGAGTGACTTAACCTCCAAATCTTCCCAATACTGGCAGTCCCAAAATATTGATTTCTTCTTCCATGTGGGTGCATGACCATCCTCGTTAAAGACATGTATGCTTCCAAGACCCTTCCCAAATACTACTTTCAGATCCTTTATCATAGCAAACACAAGTCGCCCATTACGATGCCGAGGCTTAACACAATTTCTGTTCCTCAGATTAAATTTATCGCTTTTCCACCTCAAAGCATGACTGCCAGAAGAAACTCGGTGGCCCATGTACACACACTTCCGAGAGTTTTTCGTACATGCAATTGTTTCATCTATGCACTGGTGCGAGCTTTAAACCCTTTGACAGTTTGGCGGACAGAGTTCGAGAGCGAGCCAATCGTTGATTGTTACAAACAACAATGCACGCAGTTGAAATACTCTCTTTGTACTCATCCCAAACCCGTACACCATCCTCCCACAACTTCACAAGGTCTTCAACCAATGGCTTCGTGTAGACATCGATGTCGCTTCAGTGTTGCTTCGGCCTTCGATCAACAATGGCATCATGATGTACTTCCGCTTCATGCACGTACCATGGAGGAATGTTATAGATGCAAAGCGTCACAGGCCAAGTGCTATGGATGTGCTCAACCGACCGAAAGGATTCATCCCATCGGTGCTCAACCCAAACCTTATGTTTCGACTCATTTGCAAAGTTCGTAAGCCCGATCTACTTTCCTCCACCGCGAGCCATCTGCAGGTGTCTAACATCCCGCCTTCCTTACGCTCTCTCGCATGCCAACGCATCATCTTGGCATGACCTTCGTTAGCAAACAGACGCTTCAACCGGGGATCACAGGAAATACCACAATACTTTGGTCGAGTTCTCTTCTTCGACGATTCCCATCTAATTCACGGATCACACGCTGCACCTTATACCGGATTCTTCGCGACACCGGACAAACCTCCAAATCGGCATACTCATTGCGATACAGATACAATCGTTAGGACATGCGTGTATCTTCCGTGACTTGCAATCCTAAAGGGCGAGGACTCGCCGCTTCATACGAGATTCGTAGAGTGTTACCTTAGGAAGCAACTTCTTTACGAGTGATAACAAACCATTGAATGCCTTGTCCGACACACCGCTTGTGGCCTTCCATTGCATGAGTTCTAGTGTAGTACGCAGCTTTTTGTGGCCCCGCCCACGCTTTGGGTACAAAGCGCCTGTGGTCCTCTACCATGCTCAAACTTCTTGTATTGTCTTTCCTCTGTGAACTCTCCTCTCCATCACGGAGCATCCGATCTAACTCATCATCGCCATACTGCCGATCAGATCTTCCACGGACCCATATTGAGTGGTGTCCAGCATACCGCTAGCTCTATCTTCCTCTTCTTCATCTTCTTTATCATCTTCCGTCGAATCGCCTGCTTTCTCCATGGTGGGTCCAAGAGTATAGTTTGCAATGAAACCTCTCGTGATCACATGGCTCATAACCATCCATCGCTCGAGTGCTCCTTCTCATTCTTGCGGTCACGCATGGACAACGTATGAAGCTTCCTGGAGGCAAAAATGCAACGGCCGTGTCGAGAAACTCCTTCATGCCATCTCGAACTCTCTTGACCGACGGTCCGCATTGTACATCCATTGCCGGTTCATCTACACCAATAAAAATAATAACAACATCTATCACAATATTTAATTAATTAAAGCTAACTATGTCTAATAGTTTTGTATTTTTTAATCATTCTGCATTCTTTTAACTAAAGCCAACTAATTATTTCTAATCCTGCTGCATTTTTTTAAAATAAAACTAACTAATTGTTACATGTTCAGGCAAACCTTTTCTATCATCCGCATTTTAATTTTACTAAATAAAAATTATTTTTTACCTTTTCCCCACCTTTGTAATTTTTCATCGTTTCACATTTATTGCATTTCATTCCATACACCAAACAATATATCGCCTTAAGAACAAAAAATAAGCCAACAATGTAAACAATACTAATAATTCCCACAAGAACAAAACATGATTTCTCAACATCCAATGCACAAAAAATATATATATATGGGGAGATGGATGTCAAGAACATATTACTCACCTTAGAAACAATTAATTCCAAGCTAATAACCTCAATTGAAAATTTTGGCAGCACCTCCCCCATGAATCGCTATCGCCCACCACTCTGTCTCTGGCGAGCTCGGGAGGAAGATGGGGTTTAATCTGTTGGGCGGGACGGGAGTCTCTAAGCGGTTCTACACACGAACCGCTTCGATCTCCACCTATAGAAGCGGTTCGAGTTTTGAACCGCTTAGATATCTAGAAGCGGTTCTAGACACGAACCGCTTCTAAAGATGGGACTCCAAAAGGGTTCGTGTCAAGAACCGCTTCTAGAGACCCCTCCCGCCGCTGCTCACTTAACCGCTTAGGCACGTAGAGCACAAGCGGTGCGCACTCTAACCGCTTGTGATAGACCGGTTGTGAAGGCCGGTTCTGTAAATTGTGAGAACAAATTGGTGTCTTGTAACGATCACACTACTTGTATTAAAGCATGTACCACAAAGTAGTCAGCGTGTGAACTCTGAACAGTGAAGCATTCATTTAGAGCATATGAAATTATGGGAGTGCATTTCTACGGCCTTAGTTGTATAGCACATGCTTCCTTACCATTGTTGTTGCATAGAGATTCATGCAGTCTCTTTTTTTTGTTTTGAGAGAGAGAGAGACAGAGATGGTGGAAATATTTGGGTTATCAACGCCACACCGCTAGACTATGTTACGATTGGTGATGCTTTTAATTTCATTTCAGTTTGGAGCAACATTTCAGAATCGGGCTGATGCTATATTACAGAACCCATTAAACATATATAGTACTCTTTCCGTTTCAAAATATAAGGCATGCACGCATATCAAGATTGAAACTTTAAATTTTTTGACCAATGAATTATCTTACTATATAAAGATTTTGTGATATAAAAGTGGTACCATTGAATTCATATTTGAAAGTACTTTATAATAATAGTGATTTTGTTTGTATGAATGATATTGGATAAAAGAAATCAAGGGTTAAAGTATAGTTTAGCAGACCACGCAAAATCAAACCACGCCTTATATTTTGAAATGGATGGAGTATTAGCTCTACACCAACTACAGACCAAGATTCCCTTAAAAAACAATTTCTAACGACTAACAGTGCAAGTTTACCAATAGACAGTTGAAGTCAAGATAATCACAGAAAAAAGAGAAGTGAAGGAGACCCAACAATTCATTTGGAAAGGGACGCGTTATCCCATGTTGATGTAATTAATTTCCCAAATTTCTCTTCACCTGCAAACAATGCAGCCCTACGAGGTCACGATATTACACCGAACCACAGAAAACTGGCGATTCAAATGTTACTAGTACATCACGTAGGAAAAAAAAATAAAGGCATCCAAGATCGCCAAGCTGTGACCCAACAACAACTCAGTTGGAACTAATCAGGTGTCAACTAATGACGTCCCATCACCCATGCTGACATTTCGATACAATTGGCAATTTTCATGCATTGTTTTAATTTGTGCGGTAAATTATTGTCCAGTTGATACTAGACTGAGATGTTGAAAGCGCCAATTGTAAAAAGATAATGAAAGCAACCTGGCAACTCCAATACTCGGATAAATTTACAATGTAGTGATGGAATTATTTAAAATTTACGAAATGCCCTTACACATGGCCTTAACGCCATAGGGCACCTCATGAAGATTCAATGACCTTCAAAGCGATATAGGTCAATAACTGGCTATTTTTTTAAAAAAAAATGGCCAAAGCACTAGCATTTATTATAGAAAAAAAATAACAAATGAACTACATACACACACCCCTTCATATGTATGTTGGGTTCAAGACTCAAACTCAGGTCGACTGGGCGACCTCCTGCGTCCACACTACTTAGCCATGCTTAGTCCTCAGTCAATAACTGGCTATGAGGGCATGTACAAAAGTTGAGCCTGACTCAATCTCCTAGGCAGTCCACGTCAGCAAAACTTAGTTCGTATACAAAGGGCTATCTTTAAAACTGTCTCTTCATTAAATGTCTGATAATTAATTTTCTGCATGTGCCTCTTTTACGGTAGGAGATGCTAGGGCCGGCTAGCTCTCCAACAGACGGCTCTTGCGTCGTTGTTTTTTGATCCCTGCGCCAAGAGTCGTTGTTTCACGAAACAACGCTGTTTCTCTCTCCTTCCCATCTCTCCCCTCCACGTCAGCTTTCCTGTCTATATGGTAATTTTTAGGGCTAGCAATTAATATCTATTGTACATACCCTGACTATGATACGACGTCTAATTACTTCATTCATGGAGTCTGATGACCAGAACCTTGAAGGTCAGCCAAACTTAGTATAGCGACTTGAAAAAAAGAAACAGCGAACCATACCCTGTATACCCAGTTTTCTGAACCTAGCTAGTAACAGCGCGGCCATCTCATCACAGGCCACTAGCTTTCAAGAATAACTTCGAGCCACATTAATATGCAACCAGAAACATGTGCACTTCGAATCGACTTGACATTTACCTAGGCAAACATTTTTTTGGGATGTATGATACTTGTCTGAGATTAGATTACAATATGTTTTAAGTAAACTATGAAATTAGATCTTCAAACAACCAAAACTACTTATGAAACCAACCTTCTGAAGTCACTCTTGCAGAGAAACAAGCTAGCTTAAACAAGTCTCTTGTGTCTCAACATACAGCTCAACGTCTATTGAAACGAATGGTCCTTCTTTTAATATTCCTATTCTTTTCGGAAAAAGCATAGCAATTAGCCTCTTTCCTTTTGTTGGAACAGAAACATTTTTATTTGCATACTAGAAGACAACAAAAAGGCTTAATGCTAGAATCTCTTATCCAAACATCCCCTTGGACTGGAGCTATCTTTGACAACATGTTAGAAATATACACTCAAAACCATACATGTTCGTTGCACATTCAGTACTCTGTGCTTTTAGTCTTGTGGACAATTTTGACAATCTGTTTATGCTTATGAGAATGAAGGACCAGAAATGACGATCAGAGGGGGTGAATGATCACACAACAATTTTTCCTCAAAAGAATCCAAAAAATAATCTCCTGAGATCTCAAAAGAGCAGAAGATGAAAATCTCCTAAAAAATCAGCTCTTGAGTGGCACTATCGCTCTACAAAGGTGTAACATCCTAAAATTTTGGAACAGTAAAGTGTAAGCATTAAATTTTAAATATGAATATTTTCTGAGTTTTCTTGATATTATATATTTTATTTGGATTTTCCTTGGATTTTGTGTTGTATGAATAATCAAATAAATAAGGAAAAGAGAATCGGAAATGGAAAAAGGTAAGATGGTAAAAGTAAAAATCTGAAAAAAATACCATTGAAGCCCTAATCCTTCATAAAAATTATTTTTTCTCACAAATAAATTTTTACAAACAGGAATGAGAATTAAAAATTGAAAAGACCCTCACTTTGACTAGAAACAGTGACTGGTCAGATTTTATGAAAAATATTTGAACCTTATATCGACTTTAAAAAATTACCATAATAACCTAAAACAGTTTTAATCCTGATGAAAAAATTTCATAAATTTATCATGTCATATGGGTCTTCTAAAAATTCAAAAACAGAAACAAGAAGAATCAATAAAATGGAGTGTCAGAATTTTAATTAAATAATTAAGAAATATATTAACTTAATATTTTTATGGAAGAATACTTATCTTAATTAGAACCCGTATAAAAAGTATCAAAAATAATTTGTGTCTTTTGGAGCCTTAAATAAATCAAAAACCGAATTAAGGATTCTGAGCAGCATACAGTGTCAGAATTTTCATAAATCATCCATAGGGTATTTCGGTCCGAAATTTCTGCTGAAGGTCTGTCTCTACCAGAAGACTCCAGTAAAACATTTTCACAAAAATTTGGCTGTGAATGACAGCCAAATTAATGCAAGCACGGACAAGAAATCTTCTGTCAAAACATCTGATCTTCGCTCCGTCGCCGACAGGTGGGCCCGTAGCTCTGTTTTGGCCCATTTGCTGACGCGAGGAGGCCAAGCCTTACTCACACTGCCGGTGGGCCTCGGTCCCACTAGTCATTCTCAGCTTTTCCCCCGGTTCTCTTCTTCCCCTTCCTGTCACTGCTCAAGCCGGGTTCACTCTCTCCGATCGCTGCACTTCTCGCGCCTTCGCCCAACCACTCCGTGTACCAGCCGCGCCGCCCGTGCAACCAGCTGTTGCCACGGTGACCCCAGCTCACTACCGTGCTGTACCCGATCCATACCGCCGCCTCGCACAGAGCTCCGCCGAGCGTGCGTTCAAACCCTGGCGCATCCTTTTTTGCGGCTATAAGTATCGCATTCGCATCGCAATTGAGCCCCTTTCTTCTTGAACTCACTTACTGAGCTAGTCCAGTAACCATCCCATCATTCCTCTCGCTATTCTCCGTGTTTGCGCAGAGGAACCCAAAGAGGGAGGAAACAGCGATCCAAGCCAATCCGGTAGTAACTCCTTGAATCGGTTCTCCTTAAAGCTTCACCTCGTCCCCTGAGTTACTGATCAAGCCTCGATTTTGCTTTTTCTTAACCATCACAGTGCCTCGTCGTCGCCCTTCTTCCTCGACTCCAGTGAGACGTGGACAGCTCCTCCTGGTCTTCCACCGACCCCGAGCCCAAGTGAAATGGAGTCGCCTCCTCTCACTGATGCTTGCCCTGCACTTGTCCGGTGAAAAGATTGTTGGCGTTGAGCTTGCGGCTGCTCGGCAATGGCGTCGCCGCCTCCCTCCGGTGGCAACCGCCTTCCCAGCCCTCTCTGATGGAATCGATACCACCCTTAGATGCGCCTTGGCGTGTTGAGTCTAGCGCCGCTACCCATTCCGCCTCTCCGGCGCTGGTTCACCGACGGCGAGGCAAGAACCAAAAGTGCCCTATTCTGAGTCTCTGTCGAGTGGGGCCCGTCATGTCAGTCTCCGTAGCTGCGCCGTGCTATTCTGCGTGTGTCACTAGCGAGCAGGCTCGAGCGGTCAGTCTCTGCGAGTCAAGTTCAAAAGCGCTGGCGCCAAAACCAAAAGGTGCCACCTGTACGTGAAAGCGTATTTCTGATTTTTATCCGAATTTTAGAACCGAGCCAATTCAAATAGCCATATTTTTTATGTATAATTCCAAATTAGATGAAATAAATTTCTAAAATCATCTGAAATCTAGTAGAATTAGAATATGCAAAAATATTTCAAAAATACTCATTGTGTAAATTTTAATAATAAAAATACTTAGACAAGGTTTTAATACATTAAGGAAATGGTTATTTCATCTATAGCCAAAATAGATAAAATAAATTTTATTAAAATCTCTATTCTGAGATGAGTTTAAATATGTAAAAATATTTGTGTTTAGAATTGCTTTACTTCAATTGCTAAGTAGATGTTTATTCAAGGTGAAAATGAATATGACTCTAAATGGAAAATCTAATTAAATAAATGAACTTCATATTTATGTGCAGTGTAAAATAATGGTTCTGGCATGTCTAAAAAGATCATCAAAATTTTATTTTAAAAGCGTAATCAGATAAGTGTAATAAGGAAGAGAAGCAGTATAAACTTGTATGTATATGTGCTCTTGCATTTATGTCCACACATACATATATGCATATATGTCTGTCCTAGATTAAAAGATTAGCTTCTTATAACTGGAAATTTAATTAAATGTTGCTTTGAATCTAAATCCTAATTAGAAGAAAGAAATTGTTCTATGTCCCAAAAATGATCATGTCTATATAATCTCAAATAATTTTCGCATCTTGAATTCGTAAAATAAGATAAATAAATTCATAAAGAGTAATCCCTATTCTTGTAAAAAGTCTTTATTTGTTTTGCTATTTATTTTCTTTTTGCCTTTCGTTTAGGTTGCTGATTTCTATTTATTCTCTTCTTGCAACACGTAGACACTAACGTCTCCTGACACCGACGTCCCAGGAGAAGAAGAAGAAAATCCTGCTGCAGATCTAGATTTTGACCCAGACGGTGAAGAGCAAGGCAAGCACCCCTTTGATCATATTGATCCCAGTATTTAATTTTCCTTTTGTTTATCAAATAGTTTCATGCATGCGTTTATTTTCTGTAAATTTGCTATTTTTGTGGTACTGGTAGATATACCTATTGTCTCATGAAATTTTCTTGATAAATATGGACATGTGAACCTTGATAACCATAGTTTAAAGATAGGCATTACTTAATGTCATCATGGGTATATGTGTTTACATATTATTCATGCTTAGCCACGCTTTAGAATCAACATGGTAGAAGATCAGATCAAAATTGTTTCCTGAGAATTTAAAATGGTTGAAAATGGCACTGCTGGTTGCTGGCAATAGCCGGTTGTGCAAAGGGAATTGCACGTAGTGTAGGGTGAAGTATCACCCGTGTTAGATTAAGAACCGAGCAATGGGACGCTATTGATCCAAGAATTTCATGCAAACCACAAGTGCTGGGATGGGGCAACCTTAAACCAATTAAGTTATCTAGTTTAACTTTGCACTTTGGAAGGTAGGAGTAGCACAGGCATTCCTTTCAAGGTATGCTTGTAGGGGTTTCTACCTACCAATGCAACGATGTACGCCTTACTATAATGGGGGAGTGGGGACTCGACAGGACCTACTGTTGAGAGTATAACATTGTACAAATACCTTCCACCGGAAGTGAGGACTCATCAGGTTTAACCTGCTGAGAGTGCAATGGCTATACAAATATCTTCTACCATCATAGTAAGGGGTTTATCATCACCGGGCTGGTGCAACGTTAACCTAGGTAATGTAAAGGTTTTTATCATGAACATTCTAGCCACACGCCAAAGGTGTGTGAAACATGCGGCAAAAAAAAGGTCATGACTTGTGGGTAAAGTTGTACACCTCTAAAGAGTGAAAAATCTAATCCATTAGCCGCGCCCACGGTTATGGGCACTTGGTGAAGTCATTTCAATGCTAGATTTTGGTATTTTCTAAAAATGGTTTTGGTTGTGAAACTGTTTTAGCAACCCTCGCTTTTATGTCAAAGGAACGACGCTTATGGGTCACAGTCGGGATGACTGTATGGTGGAATTTATTTACTTGCATATGATTACAAAATGCTTAGCAGATTTACAAATTTAGATTTGCAATCTATTATGAGCATATGATTTACATTTCTTCTTGCAACTGCAAAATAACTTAGAGCCTTTCTTTATTTAAACCTGCATGCTTATTTATATGCATTTGTGAACCACTATCAAGTCTTGCTGAGTACCAATGTACTCAATCTTACTATCTACACTGTCTTAGAAGAGGAATCCTTCAATATGCCGGATGACTTATGTTATCGTGTAGGCCATGAGAACTTCGACGACGATTTCTTCTAAGGGTTGGCCCAGTCAGATGCCTAAAGGTAGCTTGGGCATTCTACTTGGCTTTTGATTCTTTATGTTGTCACTTTTTGCTATACTCTTCTGATAATACTTGGTAATGTAATGTACTCTGTATAATTATTCTCGTGCAGGTTATAAATATCCTGTGTGGTTATGATATTAATGTTGTAAACATGTGTGTACTATCTATTGATCCAGGGACTAGTACTGTATACACATGGAGGTTCCTGTTCCTCGGGACAAGGTCTCACAAAAGGCTAGTACTACTAGGATGAACAGTGCCCCCGGTACTACCTAGTTACTATATCACTAGTGCCGATGAACAGAAAAATAGGCAAATCAACAGCAAATCAGCACAACTTCAAAAATAAAAATCGGTGTATCTTTTGATTGGTTGATCAAAAACCTACGAACTTTTGTATGCACCTTCCTATGGGTGTTAGGAACCTATTCCAACCTTCAATCATAAAGATTGACATCAAAGTTTTGATCTTTTTTGAATTTACCAAAGGTTACAATAAAATCGTGTCAAATACAAAAACCTTGTCTTGAGCTCGCTCGTAGGAATTTTATGATCAAGTTGGACCTCAATGGTCTTTCACATATCACCGCAAGCAAGACAGATTGCTCCCAAATGTCCAAGATCAAGATCTACCTCAAAATCTTCCTTCTCAACCCAAAAACCAGTTTCTTAAAAAAACTTAGATGATCAAAAAGAGGCTTGTCTAGATGATTGGGAGATGTTACACTAAGCCGGTAGTGCTGCTCCCCCAGCACTACCGCACCTAGATGGTAGGTTGTACCCTTGCCCTAGCACTCCCAAGAGACCCCTCTCGAGAAAAATACTACTGTGTCCATGATTGGTAGCTCTAACAGGATGGCACAACCGCCCATCCTAGACCACTAGTGTCGCCCTGAACTGATAGCACCTCAAATTGCTTCAAATTCAAAATGAAATTCAAAACAAACTCAAACTTGAGCACCACAAGCTCAAAAACTATCAATAGCTCATCACAAACATGGATAGGCCTTCACCTGGCCTTTCAATCTCCCTCTTAATGAGTATATTGACAAACACTATAAAAGACACAAATTTGAGTTTGAAGGCGAAAGAAGAAAGCAATTTGATTGAAAAGCCTCATTTGGTCCAAAGCAAGAGGAAATAATATCATGACCAGGTTGGTAAGAAGGATTTTAGAGCAAGCCAATATAAAGAACAAGTTTTCCACAAAAGTTCTAAAAATCCAAGAAAAACTCACAAAAGCTTATGCTTATAATCCTAAGAAGTAGCAATTTTTCACCATGATCATAAGAACCAAGATGCATTCACATTTCTTTCCCTTTGACGATACATCTTTCACATTTTCTCCCCCTTTTGGCAATATAGGCATCAAGAGAGTATTTTCTCTCCCTTTTCACATGTATGAATAAAATGAATCATAAAAGAGCTTTGAAGATTATCCAAATACCATATAGACAAAGTACGACACCAAGCTACTCAAGTTCAGATTATGCTAATCTAAGACATATCCAAGTGCAAATTGTAATACCTTTGCTAGCAAGCACAATAAGACTATCATTTTTGCATGATTTCTATATGAGCAACACTTAGCATAATCTCTAAACTAGAAACAAAATCATATATTGAATCAAATGGAATACCTAGAGTTTAACCTAGTCGACACTTTTGGAGAAGCTACAAGTACATAAAAAATCATTTATGCTCAATCATCTTTAATGCAAACTTTTGTTTTAAAACTTTAATGCACATAGTGGGGTGCAAATGTTTGCCATTATTTGCATTCTTTATTCATTTTTTCTCTTTTATTATATTTGCATTTTTCAAGTGTGATTGACTCAAGCCATCGTCAACCATCTCAAGGACTCTTAAAAGAATAATCCTGATCATACACGATACATTTCAAGTTTATCCCAAGTACAATGGAAAGTAGTCTCTTGAATGTATAGTGTTGAGATCAATTTGCACACAAAAGTCAATTATTGACTATTTTAGCACTTAGATTTCTGAGCATGTGAAGGAATCTAGTATAGATCAATCTAGCTTCACCCAAGTTATTATAGGGACTCTAGTAGAAATCTAAGATTTCACAAATCATGGCATATGCACCTAGTGAGAAAATATAGCAAGTAAAAGCTACAAGTTTTGCCAAGTTTTCATTAAAGCTCAATTTTCATTTTTAGCAATCTCAGAATGATGAAGCAAAATGAACTTAGATATAGCTAAGCTAGGTGCATATCATGAGTGATAACTCATTTTCATAATACACAAAGCTCATTAAGATAGAAGATGAAGTCTATATGCAATGCATGAAATAGCTTCTCAAACTCCTCCTCAAAAAGTGAATCAATTGTAAGCATAATTTCTGGTTCAAGTTGAGTTATTAGCAGAACAAATTCCAAATGAACTCGATAGAAACCAAAAACACAGAATGAAAAGTCAAGAAACTACAAACTGGGTGGCTATAGAGCATAGAAAAGATGGTAGATAATACTATGGCTCAGACTCGCTCTCATCTTCCCCATATGACTGACATCTATAGGAAAGCTGACTCTAGAACCCAGGCTAGGGAGTACACACAGACCCTATCTACCCAAGGAGCCTAACACCTGCTAGACCTATAAGATTGTGAGGAAACTCAACCTAGAGAGAAGAGAGAACAGCTAATTATGCATGATAACAACCTATAGCAAAAAATGAGATGTTCATGTAAAGCATGCTAGAAGTATAAATGAAGTGAACTCAAAACTCTAAAAAAACAAAGCCCAAAGACACCCAAAGCATGCAAAGAAAAGAAAATATTGGAACAAAATATATAATACACAAACTAGAACACTATGTCACCCTTGTCCACATGGTCTCTAAGAAAGTTATATCTAATATCAATATGCTTGGTTCTGGAACACTGCACTGGGTTGTTAGCAATGTGAATGGCAGAAGTGTTATCATAGAAAAGTGAAACACTATTTATGGCTAACCCAAAGTCCCACGGGGTCGTTCTCATCCAAAGAACTTGACTATAGCAACTGGCTATTGCCACATAATCGGCCTTGGCGGTGAACTGTGCAACTCTGGACTGCTTCTTAGATGACCAAGAAATAAGAGAAGTGCCAATGAATTATCAAGTGCCAGAAGTGCTCTTTCTATCTATCCTACAACCAGCCTAGTCTGCATCTCAAAAGGCTCTAAGGAACAGATAAGAAGAGTAAGAGTACTAAATACCATAATTAATGATAGCTCGAAGGTACCTGAAGATATTCTGAGTTTAGAAAAATCATAAATAAGATCATGGCTGTTAACTCAGGTCAAATGATCAAATCTAATGTGACCAACTCTCCTATGCCAAAAGGAGAGATCACAGAACTCTGAAACAACTAACAACGGAGAGAATCATTAGAAGAAATAGCAAAGTCAGCACGAAAAACTCTCTAGTACATAGAAATCCCTCAAACTAACCCTCTAGAAGAATTGAGAATTCTACAAGCATTACGCTTGAAGCTCATGTTAAAATCGTCATCGGTAAGTTGAAAGACTAAAAGTAAATTGTATCGCAGCTTACTTATTAGGGCAACGACCTTTAGAATGAAATAATCATTAATATGAATGGTACCTATGGAGATGACTCTACCTAATGAAGCATTCTCAAAGGTGATTAGCTCATCACCAAGAGCACGAACTAGGGAAGAGAACCAATGAGAATCTTCGATCATGTGGCGAGAAAAGCCGAAGTCTACGATCCAAACCTCTCTCTTCCTAGCCCTACGAACCTGAATCAGTTAAAGTGAGAGGTCAATGAATCAGTATTAGGGTGGACAAGTGCAGATCTAGGAAACCAATACTGAGCCACATGACGAGCAGAAGTACCAGCCACAGGAACAAAAAACTGAACTCTAGTGTCTCTCCAAAACTCAACTCTCATAAATCCAGAAGCGGCACTTGTAGAAGGTCTAGGAGCTGGAACTAGGCTAGTCCACCGACGTGCAAAGGCTGGACCATCCTGGTAACACTACCCAAACCTCCTACTAGAAGAAACAAACTCACACCGCTGATACCTACCTTGGTAGGGAGAAAACTAGGAATATCAAAAGGATGGTGTAAACTCAGACCATGCATAGCTCCAGGACCAAAATGAGAAGGAACAGTCTGAAAACCAAGTCTTAACGCTGTCTAAAAAATAGGAGACACTCTATCCTGTCTAGAAGCCGCGGGTGTCTTAGGAACAATTTGAGTCTGGGATGACCCTGAATACTCCTAAGAGCATGAACACACTCACGTCGTGCAATCATGGCATGCCTGAAGCAGAACTCAGCCAAATGTCCATCCTTCTAATAGTAAGTGTAAGAATATTTCGCCTTACTAGAGGCAAAAGCTGTAGGAGGGACAACCTTCTCGTTAGAGATCCCATGGATAACACCTGTTGAGCGAAATACTATAGTGTTAGACCTAGGAGCAACCGCAATCCCTCTACTCTTAGATCCATGAACAATAGAGTGAGAATGTGCCTGAACGTGCTCTAAATAGTCAAATCCTAAACCCTGATTGAATCTACTAATCTTAGATTGGCCTAGGATGAGATTGAGCTTCTTCTTGCCTCAAACAAACTTCTCAAGAGTGCTCATGAGGACTCACACTCTTGGAAGAGAGAGGCACATAAAGAACAGGGGGAAGATGAAGATGAAGAACTAGAAGAGCGAACAGCACGTGCATATCTCTCCCTATGTACGGCCATCTCAATCTTGAGGGCCTCGGAAGAAACACACTTGGCATTCCTAATCCTATCATTCTAGGCCTCGAACTTATTTCTAAGCTCCTCATGAATGTTGTCCATGTCCCCCTCAATCTAAACACATCTAACACAAATATCGTGTGACTTAGCTAGTATGTCCTTAACAAGTTCAGGACACTTGACACTTAAAGCATCATGTCAAGTTTTAGTTGCCTACAGTTATCACATGTACTGACTAGGTCTTTAGAAGTAAATTGTTTAAGTTCTTCATTTCTAACAGAAAACTTCCTAAGGTGAAGAAGAAGCACATGTAGGAGCGTGAAGAAGACTAGCATCAACAGGAATAGCATTAGAAGTACTCAAGCTAGCATTCTTCACTCTAAGAACCTCAACCTTAGAAAGCACACTATCATGTAAAGTCCTTCGGTTCTCCAACTCCACAATCAAGACATCGCACAAAGAACAGTCATCAATGTCATGGGAGGGTCTAGATCTAAGTGGAGCTCACATGAAAAACTACTTATTTCTTCTCAAGCTCTGAACATCTAGCTCTAACCCTAGCATGGAATTTTCCTACCATGCAAAAAGCATCATTGAGCTTTTCATAGGTAGATACCTCATCAGACTCGTTGTAGAGGTCATCGCCGCTAATGCTATTCTTATCGGCCATGAAGCACATACTAGTGAAGCCGTCGCCGCCATTGGTCTTTTCTTATGGATCATCCTCTCCATCGTCATTACTCCATGTCTCGGTGTCAGAAAGAGAGATGTCATCGAATGCAGTGAGGACACGGTGAAAGAGCTTCTTGTTCTTCGAGAATTTGCGAAACTTCTTCCCACATGCAGGATCACGAGCTGGAGCCTTCTTGTTACAGTTCTTGTTGATGTAGTCATTCTTGTTCACACCGTTGTAGTCGTTCTTATCCTCCTCCAGCTTAGGATAGTTAGCCACATATCACATCAAGCAAGAACACTCAAGAAAGATCTCTCAAACAAGCAAGGGCCAAGCAAGAAGAAGATCAAAACTTGGGACAAAAACTTGAGCAAAGAGATGATTTGCATTTAGATCATTAGGAGGGTTTATAAAGCCTCTCACCTAAGGGCAAACCTTCCAAAGAGCACTTACACGCCTACACAAGAACACTAAAGTCTTGTGGAAACCTTAATCCTTGGCTTAGTGGCTTAAAACCTCACCTCCCACTACATCTCCTTATATAGTAGAAGCAACCATAACCCTAAAACCTAGACACACATATGGATACCATCCATATTTACATAGGCTAACCCGTTAACCTAACGCCATACTCAGTTTTACACTCACACAAGAACGCTTCTCAAAACAGCCTTCACCTTAACACCAAATTTGCTCCACGAGTTTGAATTTGTGTCTGTGTCCACTTTGGCTTGACCTAAACCATGCTTCTCCTCAAAGCATTGCCCGTGCTTCGTCACTTTCCATGTGGCCCTAATGAATTACAGCCAAGCCTCTCATGTCTTCGGACTCCCCCGAATCGTCCTCACTTACAAATAGGCCCAAGTCACATGGCACACTAAATATCTTTGACTGCTTCACCATGATGGCACCAACTTTCTTGATCTTTCTGGACCTCAACTCCTCCCTAAGCCAAGTCTCGGTTCATGACGTTGCCCATCATGCATGTCCATCACTAGTGCTTCGTACTCCGGCTCCTTGTCTTCCCAGCTTGCAATCATCCCTCGGGCTCAATCATCTTCCGGTGTCTCATAACCGTTCTGGGCCTTAGCTCTCCTAACCTAGCCCCGGTCTTCTCTACCTCACTATGACTTAATTAGCATCGAAGTCCTGTAACCATACAGACGAGAATACCATCATGTAGCACTATTCATAATAATATGCATTAATCATCACATAATGCAAATATTAAGCTCATGTTCACTGTAATGTCGACACTACCGCCACTCAAGAATGGTAGTACCGCAAGTTCGGTACTACCACTCCTATTTGGCCGGTAGTATCGATCACCCTGAAAAACCTTTAGAGACCCCTCACTAGAAAATGACTACTGCCTACTAAAGGCCAGTAGTACCGCACCCCCAGTACTACCGCCCCTAGGCTGGTGATGCCGCTCTAGACACACACCAAAGAAACACTTCTCCGTAGCAAGGCTACTGCACACATGCTTGGTAGCTCCACAGGGCCAGCATTACCACCATTTTAGGTCGATAGTGCCGTCTGGCTGGTACTACCACCACTACAAGGCCGGTAGTGCCGCTCAACACTGATAGCACCTCAAATTACTTTAAATTTAAAATAGAATTCGAAACAAACTTAAACTTGAGCACTATATACTCAAACACTATCAATAACTAAATACAAACATCGATAGACCTCCATATGGTATTTCAGAGATATAGGCATGAACCATTGCTCAAGATCTTGAAAATTCAGAAACACATTCAACACTTGTCTTTTTCTTTCTCTAAAGAAATTTAACATTTGTGTGGATAGGCTGCAGTACAAGTTAACATGGGAATATTCCTAGCCCATCTAGATATGTGTTTGGTAGGGCTAAGCATAGTTTTACTGAACTAAAAAAATCGTGCCAAAAAACTCGAACCAGACTGATCAACTTGGTTTGATCAGTTTATGATACTGTATAGTATAAAAAAATCTGATCTTTTGGATACAATTTTTGGTAAAAAAAACATGAGTAAATTGAAATAAACTGAATACCAATATAAAAAATATACATGTAATTACAAAAAGTAATGATCAAATGTGTAGAAAGTATGATTTCATATTAAAATAATATCATTAGATTTGTCAAAGTAATAGTCAAAAGTGTGTAATAATTTTTACCAACAATAACTCGATAAAGTAATGTCGATATGTATATTAGAAACCGTATCTATGTCCAAAATGATAAGTAAAAAAGAACAAATCACTTTAGTTTGGTAAATATGGTATTTACCATACTGAACCAAAATATTACATACCGAATCAAAGTTCTATTTGATATATTTAGTATCACAGTCCAATTAACATATTTTAAAAAACGTATTTAATGAACCGTAGTCAGAGGACAACCTTTCTGAGTTCTAACTGCCAAACCTATAACTTAGTTTGCTTGCCTGCTTTCTATCTAACCTATCGATTAAAGAAATATTCGTATTTACCAAATATTCCTTCCGGTCACAAATAGTTATCGTTGTGGACATCTATACGGTCTTTAAAACATAGTTTAACCACTAATTTTTATTATAATATATTTATAAACCCCAATAAAATTATAATATTATGAAAACAATTTTAAGATAAGTATTCACATATGCGATCTGTTATGCATCCAATTTAAATATTTAAAAAGATATTTACAATCAAAGCTTCGAAAATTTGACTGCACCTATATTCAAAAGCGATAACTATCAGTGATTGGAGGGCGTATAGTGTATGCACAGCCCTATTGTTTAGATGATCCACTGACTGCATGTGCGTGTGCGATCGCTTGTTTTGTGGTCTTGACTGGTCGCAAGAAATGGCATATACTCTGACGTATATTTTGAATAGTTATGTGCATAAATATATAATGTATTTTATATTCTAATGCAAAATTAATATGATGTACCCTCTATACTCTTAATAAATATCCACTTTATTTTTGTTCTTTACATACATGTATTAAATATTATGCTTAGAGATAATAATTAGGGATAATTCTGTTAGTATCAATATCTCCTAGCTTGGTCTACATACCAAACGATAATACGCCATGTAAACTTAGAACTATACAACTATAGAGTAGCATGGATCATCACCACACTTTTAGTATTTTTCTGGGCCATGCATGCCGAGTTGCCGATCGTGATCAAACAGAAATGCCACTTGTCTCGTGTTAATTCTATTTGTGATATTTATATGTGATGATTAATTTAACAACAATATAATATATATGTGATAATTAATTGGCACTACAGCAGATGGGACTATCGCAAGCGGTTCAAAACCATTTTAAAAAGCGGTTTTAGAACCGTTTGTAAGCAACCATGAGTGATACTCCCGTCAGTATCACAAGCGGGTTTATAACCGCTTGTAGAAGTCACTTCAAAAGACAAATAATATTGTGAGGACTGGGATTCGAACCCACGACCTCCTCACCCCCCTCCTCGTGACCCACGTCTCACCCATCTAACCAACCCACCCACGCGTGCTCTCTGATAGAGTAGGGCATGCATTCCTTTTATTATTTCGAAAACTGGGCTTCTACAAGCGGTTGGGGACACGAACCCCTTCTAGAGCCGGCTTTAGAAAGGGTTCGTGTCCCCAACCGCTTCTAGAGCTAGGACTTTAGAAGGGATTCGTGTCCCGAACCCCTTCTAGAGCTCTAAAAGGGTTCGGGACACGAACCGCTTCTAGAGCTCGAGGGCTTTAGAAAGGGTTCGTGTCTGAACCCTTCTAAAGCTCTAGAAGGGGTTCAGACACGAACCGCTTCTAGAGCTAGGGTTTTAGAAGGGTTTATGTCTAGAACCGCTTCTAGAGACCCCATTCGGTCCGTTGCTCACGAACGCTTGTGGTGTAGAGAGCACAAGCGATACGCAACTAACCGCTTATAATAGGCCGTTTGTGAATGTTGATTCTGTAGTAGTGTGGAAAACAATATTTATGATTGAATATTTGTGATGGAAAATAATATTTGTGGAAGAAGAAGATACTGTGTGGTTTGTTATTTTATTTGTGACAGGAGATGCAGCGCAGGCAACAGCAAGTGCAACGCAGGGACGCGAGATGCACGCTGCAGCGCAGGTAGACGTAAACGGACGCACACTGGTCAGGGAGAATCCACGTAGGTGGCCGTAGCCCGAGAGCAGTACACACGAAGGTTGCAGAGATGCAGCCGCAGCACGCGAGATCGCAGAAGTGCAGGTGGCACATGAGGTCACAGGTGTAGGAGACGCAGCACGCGAAGAACATATGTACAGCGAGATGGGACGCGTAGAGATCTAGCTCTAAGTGCATGTCGTCACTCTAACCAGATTGTGCTGGCTAAGGTTCGATATTGCAACTGGAGCTGATCGTCGAACGGTTCACACGAAATTGAAGACCAACAGGCAAATACTAAAACTGCAAAAGACTAAAGATGGCAACTGATGGCATACATGCAACGGTGTGGGCTGTGGCATCTTGTGTCTTTGGCTGAGATGACTATAATTCGATTTCCATTAATCAGATGTTGAACAGGATATTTGTGTGGACTTCTCACTTTAATTGTCCGGGACTTGAACCCATGACTTACGGGCCGGGTTGTGATTTTTAAGATGACTATGTCCTCGTCCTTAAAAAGAAAAGCTAGGTCTAGGTGCTTAGAATCAATCTAACTCGAAAAAACCACTTGCACAGCGTAAATAATACAGTGTGCTACAGCCAATCGGCCATAGTCGTCGAGTACTCAGAAAGATTCGATTATCGGAAAGATTGGTCTGCACCCTCTATCTAGAAAAAATTGATAAAATCTCCCTCTATCTAGGTTCTGTGCTGATGATTTTCAAGCGGCGCTCGTCAGGGGTGGAATCGAGCCGGTCAGCTCGGCTCGCTCGACCGAGCTTGTCAGTGTGCGAGCCGAGTCAGGCTCGACTCATTGTCTTTATCGAGCTGAAAACCAAGCTCGGCTCGGACTCGGTCGAGCCTCGAACTGAGCCGAGCCGACTCGTGAGCCGCCTGGCATGTGGGCCTGCCTCAGTGCTCTAGCCTCTAGCTCTATTGCTCTTCTCTGGATTTCTGGAGTCTGCAAGACTGCAAGAATGGAATAGAACTATGGAAATAGAACTATGGAAGTATGAAACTATGGAAGGGTGTTTTGTTATTTTTGTATACACTTTGTGTTATGTTACTTATATCAGACTGAATCACTAAGCCCTCATGCATTCTATATTTCATTGTATGTTCCTTGTTCAATATGACTATATGAATGCCAAACCGATTGAATGTCTGTGGGCTGTGGCTAATTTTGTATTAAAATTAAGCCTCATGTAATTTGGATAATTGATTAGTGATTAGTGAAAGTGATTCTGAATGTCTGAATTTTACCGAGCCTAACGAGCCAACGAGCCGCTCGCGAGCCGGCGGGCTCGACTCATTGTAGCACCGAGCCAGACGGTAGGCTCGGATTCAGCTCGTTGATGCACCGAGCCGAGCCGCGAGCCTCGAGCTGTTTTTCCACCTCTACTCGTCGTAGACGACAGTCCTGGCAGACACAAACCTGAACCACGTACCTGCGGATGATTTTTTTTTCATTAACTAACCTAAAGTCTGAACTTTCTTTGGTGAAAAAAAAGAACTTTATATCAGCAACGAAAAAGCTTTTGACTAAGGTTTTGTTTGGATATGTCGGGATGACCCGGAACCCGGCATAGGTCTATCGTGTTTCAGATCTAAACTATACCGGACCGCGATAGCCCATCGTGCTCACTGTGCCGGGCCGGGTTGGTCCGGCTCGCCTTCGGTAAGCCCAGGCACGGTCTATTTATGCTTCATACCGTGTCGGCCCAGGTTCGACCCATTAATACTATTGTTACAAGAGAAAATGACCATTGATTGATTTTTTTTATCTGTTTAGAACTTCCTTTTTCTCCGGTCAAAACAAAATTCTATTGTGTTTATTCTTCTCGATTTCCTTGATTCGATTGCTCTTTCCAGTCAAATGTATGCAGCCATATATTTACTCCTTGATTTGCTCACCCACACATACTACACATGCATGCATTCTCTTCCTTTTCTCTAGTCTATCCAGAGTTTTTTTCCTTTACTTCTAGATTTGCCCACCCACATATACAATGCAAACATACACGGCCTGTTTTGAGCATGCCCGATTGGCAGACCCGGCATGGCCCTGACAACCGTGCCATACCGGTCCAGCCCATTTAGAACAGTTTCGTGCTAGACTATAGATCAGACTGAACCAAACATATCTCGTACCGGTCCAAAATGATCCGATCCAATACCCACTTCTAGAATCAGTGATATCCATGCGTCCAAACAAAGCGGAAGGTAAAAGTATGAGGTGTCCTCTGACAGGGGCGGATCGGCTGCGGAAGAGCATCGAAGGACAGGCATCTCGTCGTCAGCCGCTGAAGCACAGTAAGGCCCTGCAGCGATTAGCCCATAAAGACTTTTCTCTTGCACTATACAACCGTTAAATTTCCAACCGCTGAATTATCAATGTGAACTCCTAACGATAAATTTCTAGCCTATACAAATGGCTAGCAGAGATTTTATTTCATATGATTAGGAAGGGTTTTTCCTCTCACAATTGACAAGACACAAAAAAATCATCTTAACATAAGTTGCTATTTAAGCTCTGTTAGACTCACATTGCTCTGAAGTCAGAACTAAAACAGGGACAAACAGGACACCACGATGGTAGTACATGCTAATCAGATGGTCCAATGTGCACCATATATGAAAAAGGGATACTCGCTCCAAACGGTGGCAACCATTGTAATACCAATCCAAATATTTTTCTTATGAGAATACCACTTTAAAGATGTTTGGATTCACATAATAACATTTTTTCTCATTTCTCCTATTTTAATATGTTTAGCCACTTTAGTCATGCAAAAGGACATATTTGCCCCAGTTAGTGTTATTGTTTCGTTACAATACTTTGTGTCTTTTAGTGTGAGATATTAATTTCAAGATAAGTGATGAATAGGATAAAACTCTAGTGCACGCACATAGTTTATGAAATACAACTACATTAAAAACAAATGTACATGACACCATCCATACTTAAGCACCTAAAATAAACTAGTACAAAATATATGCCCTAAAGTTTGTAGATCACAACCGACATACATACTAGCAAAAATTACTTAAGGGGATCTATTACTTAAGTGGCATACATAACATCCATCATACAATGTCAAGTCTTGACATAATCAGTGTCGGGCTAGTTCCATCTCGCGTAGGTGGATGCGATGGGGAAAATGTCTTTTCATACGGAGCGAAATGCCTAAAATGGATTAAAATCGGGGATATGGTATTATATGCATCCAAACATCAGTGGTAGTCTTTGAAGAAAGATCTTTGCAGGGGTATTCCAGTGGTTGCTAATGTTTGGAGCGGATATTTTCCGATCTATCCGGAGTCGAATCTAGTTAGGACCGGATTTGGAAGAAGAATTCACTATCTGACCAGATTCAGAATGGAATCTAGATAGTTGCATATGGATTCAAGATAAGATACGAAGCATGCAATATCTAGTGAATCCAGCACGGGACCTGAATTTTGGGATGATTTCTTTGCCAGGTATCCAACAACTACCATAGCCTGCCGCTACCCTTATCCATCCAATTGACAAGTCATAGCCGCTGACCGTCGAGGAGGCCAAACGAACTGGCCCGTCAGCAAAGCACTTCGGCATGACCCGCGCTGCATCAATATATGTGGCATACACTATAGCGGAGGCCAAGGCCCAAGAGCGACGGAGGAGAGGCACCAGGAGGAGGTCCACTGACAGCGATAGGCGCATGCTAGAGCCAGGGACGGAGATGATCAGGTAGCGGTGGCATCGAGAGGGACGTAGCGTGCATCGGATGAGGATGTCGTGTGGAGGAACAAGATGCGATCTGAGTAGCGTTGACGCCCACGCACTAGGAAAGGCAAGGTTGTCCACCGGTAACTACAGAGAGGAGAACCACCAGCAGCAATGGCAGGTGGCCAAGGGTAACTAACAACTACCAGTTAACAACGGAGGGAGTGGCTTGAGGGCAGAGGAACTCTTAGAGCATCTCCAACAGTATTTAATATTTTAACTCTCAATATTTTTAAATTGGGACTTTCCCAGAAAGTTTTAGGCCTTAAAAAAAGGTCATCCTCCAACAGCTCCTTTATTTTTCCCAAAACACCGCGGGAGGGGCGCGAAATGTTGATTGGGAGCGCGGACAGAGCGCGGAAAAATGAGACGTCGGGATGCTGTTTTTGGGCGTGCCAAAATTTAAGGAGCCAGGAAGAGGAACTGTTGGAGTACATTTTTTGACAATCAAGCCCAAAATCAGATTTTGAAAAAAGATTTTAGACACTGTTGGAGATACTCTTACTACTCTAGCGGTCCTCCCTTCTGCGCGACATACTGGGCCAAAAGGGCCAAGACGGCCTTCTGCAGTAAGCCCTTCTTTTCCTTTTCTTTTTCCACATGATTTAATGAGAGGAGAATTAGGAAAAGTTGAGGGTGTTAGCAGTGACGATCTGAATGCCCATATCTCTTTCTCTTTCTTTCTTTCTTTCTTTTTTTTTCCTTTGTTTTTGCTGTTACATTTGTTTTAGGCGCTATGCATATACACCATATAATATGCGCTGGGATTGCTGACCTCCCAGGGCACCTAGGTGGCAGCTTGTCATTTTTGCGAAAAAGCCCCTCCACTTCTCTAAATTACGGATAGGTCCCTGTAAATTACAAATAGATCCTTCGCGATTTTTTGTGAGGGAAAGATTTTTTTTGAATCGCGTTTGGGTCCCTCGCGCGCTGTTTTGCAGAAAACACCTCCTGTTATGTTCAAATCGCGAGCAAGCCCTTTTCTAATTTTTCAGGATAGCGACGAGTCCAAAACGTAACAAATGCAGTCCTTGCTCCTTACGCCTAGGTCCTTTCTCCATTTTTTAGTAAGATAGACCCGATAAATTTTGAAATTCCGTTTAGGTCCCTACACGCGGTTTATAGCTAAATTAGAAATCGCGTTTAGGTCCTTTTATCGATTTTTTTCACACGGTTTTCTAAAAAAAGGAAAAAAACAGTGTTCTTAGAAAACACAGATTCGTCGAGGGTTTATGGCTGAATTGGAAATCGCATTTATACTTTTTTCGTCGCGGCGCGGCAACGCGCGCAAACTCAGCCTAGTGTATACATGAACAAAGATCAAGCCAAGAGCACGGTTGTCTTTCATGTTAATGATGGTATAGTTCAACGTATATTCCTTTCTATATGCGTGTACTATTCACTTATTCTATTCGTTTCCGACTTGAATTCATCGCATATTCGTTAATTCAAATTTGTATCCATATCCGCTTAGTTGTATCTGGCTCCAAATCCAAGAAAATATATAGGTTAGAATACGAAAAGAGTAATATCCAGTCGTATCTGGCTCGTTTTCACCCCTAGTTTTGAGTGTTATATGAATTATCCCAATGAAAAATAGGAGAGTATGTATTACAAGAATGAACCATCTAGACCCTAACTAGTTCCAAGAGATCTCAGAAAACATGCTCCATTGTCACGGATTTGTTTCAGTGAAATTTATGTTCCACACTCTGATCCTCTTAGGGCAGTCCTCACCCATGGTTTTCATGAGTAATGTCTAGATGAGAGAGAGAGCAATAAACCAATGCATAGTTTCCCACCCCATGATTTTCATAAGCAGTGTCTAAAGGAGAGAGAGAGCAATAAATCAATGCATGCACCACAAACACAGCTTGATCAGCGTGCAGAAACGTCCAACCCCGATTTTGCTCATTTCTTGCGTCTTGGTGCCCGCGCCGACACAGTTTCTTGCATGAGACATGATTTCTTTGTTTTTACTTCTCTCCCTTCCTTAATTTCTATGCCACATCAGATTTTTGCTTAGTTCGCAGCGTAATTAATTCTATGGACACCAGCTGAGGTGGAGGGTTAAGACTACCCTTAGCAGCTCTAAAACTGTACCATTATAGTTTTACAGCCCTGTTTCTTTCCTATTATTCATATGGCTGTACCAATTGAAACGCTCTCTTATCATAGAATTAAAATTAAGATATCAAGGAACCTTTGAATTCTGCAAAGATTTCACGTTCTCTATTCCAATGATCATAGGACTCTTCATCCATGATCATGACATGTTCACCAAAGATCAATTCTTTTCAGCCTAACATTGTAACCGAGAAGCACCAAAACAAGAAGATGTTTTTATGCACTAAGATCCTAACTTTCTAGCTTGAATCAAATCGCAAAATTGACAATGTATTTCACCAAACTTAGATTTTCTTTCTCCAATTAGAATTATACCTCACCTGAAAGGCAGATAATCTCTTGCTGATACACCACTGCGCGGAAGTCATCATTCATTTATAATTTGTCAATAACGATTTAGAGGAAATGGTGAACAAATTGAACTAGACAAGAAACAAATTTCCTTTTCATTCTATCTTTCGTTTGTACGATGGAGCATTGGAGGATAATAAACCAAAAGACCAGTCAACATCGCTATTTTTTTCCAACAAGTTCACACTTCCGTTACTGGTCTTTAATTCTAGGTTAGGAATAAGTGAACTAGTTGCATTTCATGCGCTACATACTTAACCATGCACGAGGTGCTTCCAAACCACCACTTTTACCAATCATGGATCGTACATAGCTACTTTTTTCCCTTTACTTTATCACAACTAATGCAATTTGATCAACAGTATCATACTCCCTCCATCCCAATTTATAAGGCGTATTAGCCTGGGTGCGATTACCAACGCAATGATTTTCTACCGATACTGCCCCTGATTAACAGTCAGCCCGACTTTCCATCAGTAGCCTATTTTTTACTCCTCTGTTGCCATGTATATAGGGATATTTTTTATTCGTCTGCTGCATGCGTAGTCCGCATCGCATTTTTTTATTCCGTTCGCCGCCGTGCCCAGGGTGTCCACCGCCGCAACCAAGCCGTCCGACGAAGCGCCCGGCGGCCATCCGCCGCCATGGCATGCAGCCCCATGACCACCGCGCGCAGGCCATCGGCCACCACGTCATGAAAGCCTTGCTAGTCGCCTGCTGCGGCATCCATGCGTGGGATACGAGGGCACGATGTTTTCTAGAAGGAGCGTGCGGCGACGATGGCATTTTCTGGAAGGACCACGCATAAAGATAGAAAGCGAGTGAATCACATGGAATCAAAAACAAACCCACTGGCTGGACCAGGACCATACATGTGCAGGGACAATTACGAAAGAAACGAACGGCAAATCATAAAGCGCTATGTAAAATAGGATTCTAATCAGATTTTTATGTGCCTTGTGTTATGAGATGGAGTATAAAATATCCAAAATGTAGGCTATATATCAGATCAATCAGCTACCGTCCAGGTCATGTCTCCCTGGAAGATCCAATGGCACACCTCGATCCCACCGGGTTTTCCACTGAGCGCGATGAACGCTCCGTGATTCGGGCTCCAATCGGACGTCTCCAGATGGCAGATCGCCACACCATGATTGATCTTCTGGTTGGAATCGACGGCCAGGATGTCAGCCTCGTACAACCGGACGCTTGGCACCGAGTGGCAGTAGTACACCAGGTACGGGAAGAGGCTCTGATGGCACGACACGGACCGCGTCACGTTGCCGCCGGCGACGCCGGTGACCTTGCCGATCCTGATCTCCCTGCCGCTGCCGGCCATGGACTCCGTAGTGCGCACGACGATGTTGCCGCCCAGCATCTCCACGGCGAAGTCCACCATGTCCTCGGCCGACGTCGCGCACCGCTTGGTCTCCCCCCGGCTGGGTGGCCGCGAACACTCGTCCACCGTCGACGCCACCACCTGCCTCATTGCTGTACCCGCCGGTGCACCGAATAATGCTGCCACGGCGCCCGACTCGAACGGTATCTTCGCGGCGATGTCCCTCGGCAAGAACGCTCGTGGAGGCATCTTGTCGCTAATGTCCGGCATTGGCATTCGGTTCCCGGTCACGAGGTCCCTCTCCCGGAAGAACTTCCCCGGCTCTGGTGACCATTTCGGCAGCCGATGATGTCCAGTCGTTGCCGCCTCCACCTTGGACACCTCCATCTTTGTCATGTTCTGGTACTCCTTGAACTCGACGCCGTCATTGGAGTAGGCCTTGAAAGTTGTGTTGTCGCCGGTGTAGTGCTTGAACCCGATGCGGTGGTTGGGGTTGGAGCCCAGGCCGTATCCCTTGAACGTCACGCTCCCCGGGTTGACTGACTTTCCGTAGCCCTCGAAGTCGGCGGCCGCGCCATTGGCGTTGTTTGCGTAGGACATGAAGCTGTCGTCGCCGACATTGGCGTCGTCTCGGTACCGCTTGAACTCGTCGACGCCGGCGTTGCTTCCGGAGGCGTAGCTCCTGAACGTGTGCTCGGGGGTGTTGCCGTTGAGACCGTACGAGGCGAACGTGTCCTTGGGGCTGTTCGCCTTCTCGCCGTAGTTGATGAAGCCGGAGGCGATCGAGTTGGAGTGGTTGCCGTAGGTCTTGAAGGACTCGCCCGCGCCGTTCGCTGTCTTGCCGTACCCGGTGAAGCTCTCAACACCGGAGTTGGCGTCCTGAGTGTACGCTGTGAACTCGCGGGCCCGGCCGTTCCCGGTGTTGTCGTAGTTTGCGAAGGTCACCGCCGCCGTGTTGGTCTCGCCGGCGTAGGCAGAGAACTCGCCGGCGCCGCCTGTGGCACCAGCGGTGTAGGAGATGAAGCTCGCAGTCCCAACGTTGCCCTGCGCCTCGTATGTCGTGAAGGAGTCGTTCCGCCCCAGCGAGCCCTTGCCGTACCGCCGGAACGAGTCGACGGGGCTGCTCTGGCCCCTCGAGTAGACCGCGAACTCATCGGCGCCGCTGCCGCCGCTGTTGCCGTAGCTGCTGAAGTTGCCGTTGTCGTAGCTTTTGAACGGCGCGCTGGCGGCAGGAGCGCCGGCGGAGGCGGCCCCCGCCAAGGACGACGCCGACCAGGTCGCCGCGGCGGTCGAGGGGCAGAGGAGGGACGCCGCGGCGCAGAAAGCGTGGAGCCGGGAGCCGAGCTGACCGGCGGCGGCCAGGGAGGAGAAGGCGGCGGCGTCCGGCGCCGAGAGCGGAGACAGCTTGGCGAAGAAGAAGGCCGGGTGGGGCCGTTTGCTGCGCACCCTCCGGTTCCAGTACCGGATGAAGGACGCCTTGGCCGTGAACGGGTTCACCGGCAGCGACGCCGGCGTCGTCGTCAGCCGCGGCGAGACTCGTGGTATCAACGAACGTGGCAGCGGAGAAGGGGAGGGGGAGACGGCATTGGAGGATGCCAATGGAGTTGCGGCAGAACGTGGGAGGTAGGGGGGGAGGAGTAGTAGTAAGGTGGCGATCAGGAGGGGGTGGGAGTGGCGGAGGAGGCCATTGTTGAGGAGTTGCAGTGCGGGGTTAGAAACGAGGAGTTGGAGAAGGAGATTAATAGCAGTACTAGGAAGAGTTAGGAGGGAGGGAGGGTGTCTGGAGACCACACCTGCGCGCGCACTCGACATGCATTGGAGAGGTCAAGTTTTTGGGAACCTGGGACGCCCGTATGCATGCTTCGGCATTGAATACAATTGTGGAACATTGCTTGTAAGTTGTAACATCCAACGTTTGATGACACTGAAGATCCTCGCAATGGCATGAAACAGTAAGGCTATTTCCAGTGCAGGGTAACATACTTATTTAATGCATGCCACATAAGTATTTTTGATGATGTGGCAAGAGAGTTAAGAGGAGAGAGAAGAAAGCTATATCTTGAGAAAGATACCACTTGGCACGAAATCATAGACATTGAAACTTGAATCATCTAAGTGGCCCACAATTCATACTCTCATACACATCTAGCATTTAATTATTTTGTGGGGACTAAGAAACAATACATGATACCATGCATTGGGATAGTTGTATCTTCTATAATATCATATGACATGGCAGCTTTGGATATTGTGACAAGATACAATGCACTGGGAATAGCCTAAGGGTGAAAAAGGATTGGATAGTAGGTTATTCTGTATTCTACTATAATTATTTTTTTCAAATATAAGTACGGGTAGTGGAAAATCGGGTAGGATACGGATCACGGATCGGGTATTCTGAATGGGTAGAAAGCAGATCTGGATATTATACGAGATAGGTATAATACGGATACTTAGTGTTTATAGAATATCTGAAAACTACCTAGAATCAAAATATGTGATAAAAATAATTTAACTAACGCATATGATCAAACTATGTGATAAAAACTAAGCGATATCTGTGCACTTAGGCTTGGTCATGTATATCAAACCCCTCGAAAAAATAAAGTGAAGGACCCTTGACGAATATACGAAACTATAGTTTTTTTGTAAAATCACCGCTAGAAGGGAACTGAATGTATTTTTTTTGTTTTTGCAAAACTACCAACGGTAAAAAATAGTCTAGAGGAAAAAAGGGAAATTATTAGAGATGACAACCTTCCTATGTTGGGCTCGACGCTCTCTGGCGTCCCATCGAGTAATAACACATGTTCGCAAAACCACTCACCGGGTGAAAAATAGTCTAGAGAAAAATGGACTGAAAAATTATTAGAGATTGCAACATTCTTTTGTCGAGCCTAACACTGGGCGAAAAATTATTAGAGATGACAAATAGGTGTTTTTCTTGCGGCGAAAACATTTTTTTCCGTTTTTTTTGTGTGGCGAAAACATTTTTTCCGGGTTTTTTCGGCGACGAAAATATTCTTCCCGGGAAAAACGGAGAAAGGTGGACGTATCTTTTTTTCCGCAAAACCACTCACCAGTGAAAAATAGTCTAGAGGAAAAAAGCGAAAAATTATCGAGATGACAAATCATGTGTTTTTTGCGAAAAACATTTTTCGTTTTTTGGGCGAAAAAAAAATTTCGGTTTTTTCGGTCTGAAAACATTTTCCCGGGAAAAACGGAGAAAGGACCCGTGGGCGTATCATTTTTTCATAAAACCACCCAATCGGTGAAAAATAGTCTAGAGGAAAAAAGCGAAAAATTATCGAGATGACAAATATGTGTTTTTTTGCGGCGAAAACATTTTTCCCGTTTTTTTGGCGAAAAAAAAAAAATTTGCGGTTTTTCGATTGGTAAAACATTTTTCGGGAAAAGCGGAGAAAGGACCCGAACGTAAAAGCGAGGACCTATTCGTTTTTGGACCTTTCGCTATTACGAAAAATAAGAAAAGGGCTTGTTCGCGATTTGAAACTAACGGAGACTTTTAAAGTAAAAATACCGCGCCAAGGACCTAAAGCGAAGTGAAATTTTTTTTCCGTCTCACGTAAAATTACGAGGACCTATCCGTAATTTCAAGAAAGCGGAGGACTTTTTTCAAAAGCAGGCGCCACGTGATGGGCCGAGGAGGTCTGCAATTCAGTAGTGACCCCCATTTTTACATAAATGTAAAATGGAAATCTTATGCATACAATGCTAGTCCTATGATCGAGCTAGCACGCACATTTACAACAATTGGAATCACAACCATACACTTTATTGCAAATAACAATTGTAGCATACATAATAAGATCTTACAAATTCGAGAGAAATGCAGCGGAAAGAATCAAAGTCTTGTAGTGTGCCCATCCAATCCTCGAGTAAGTGACAAGGTATAAACCCCAGAAAGATCTCGATAACATTCCCGAATCCTGCGTAGAATAGTTTCATCGAGCTATTCTGATTCTTTACCCTAAAAACAACGAATAAGCAAGGGTGAGTACTTGCGTACTCAGCAAGACTTTAGCAAATCCTATAATACATGCAGGTCATTCAAAGGAAAGGTTTTCATGGTTAATTTGCAGAAAGCTAATTTGCAAAAGAATTTACTGAAGTGTAAAACATAAACGGAATTTAAGTAAAAGCAGTTTAATATATAAGTATGAATCAGTAAATTGTACGAACCTCAATTCCTTTGATCATCTCCATGAATCAATCATTGACAACATATATCAATCCGAAATAATTCCTTTCCATCAATGATATCCAATCTAAATCATGATGCTTGACAGCATAAATCAAATTCCACATTTTGTAAAATAAAACGCTAACTATGTGATGACTTTACCAAGTGCCCATGACCGCGGGCGCGGCTAATCGATTAGTTTTAACTCTGCAGAGTTGTACAGCTTTACCCACAAGAAATGATCAACCCCTTTTGCTAGGCCATTCGACACACTTCCTTTGGTATGTCGGCAAGGCGATCATAACATAACTGTTCAATTACTTAACCCTAACTTTGCACCAGCACGGGACGAAAACCCACAATATGGTAGAAGAACTCAGAGCATAGAAATGATGGAACTTCCCCATAGAGTGGCGTACACCATTGTATCGGTAAACGTTTGATCCATGATCACCTCGGTATGGACGTCCTTCGAGCAATCCATTAAGAAACAAATCGTACTACTCCGGCCTTCCAATGTGCAAAGCTAGTTTCAAGTAACTTAATAAGTTAAGGTCGTCCCATACCGGCACTTGTGGTTGTACGGTTATCTTGGCTTGAAAACAACCCATAGTTCGGTCCTTAATCCGACACGGGCAATAATCTCCCCCTAATCTACGTGCAAGTCCATGCACACCTGGCTAATGCCAATAATTGCCCGCACCAATATTATAATTTTATTTTCATTTTTAATTAAAATAACCAGAAAATCACCATCATGTCTCAACATGTCTAAGAATCATCATCTTGTCTCAACATATCCATGTATCATTCGATCGTTGTCTCGGTTTGATGTATACCAAGTCTAAAGCATGGCTAAGCAGATTGTTAAATATCATGTATACCCAGAGTGACATTATATATTGTCTAATCAGGATTCTAAGGTATCAAGGATCACAAATTCATACTTGTCAAAGAAGTTTCAGGAATCAATAGGTATAACTACCATTACCCACAATATAGCGAGTTTAATGAATATCGCATGCAATCAAAACATTTAATGAAAACATTTATAAAGCGGGATCAACATGATCAAAGGGGTGCTTGCCTTGCTTACTTATTTAAGTCGAGATTGTGACCCGATGAAGGCGACGATGGAAATCGTTACGTCGAATTCTACGCGCCGATCAACGGAAATATAGCAAATAATAAACTTCAATTGGGGCAAAAAGAAAACAAATGGCAAGAACAAATAAAACTTCTCACAAGAAAGCGAGGATTGCTCTTTATGAATTTATTAATTTTATTTCACGAATTCAAGATGCAAAACTGCTTTGGATTAATAGAATTAATCATTAATTGCACGGTTTATTGAATTTGCTATTCATGATATGCTTTAAACAACCTTATTACTTTATGTGTTTTACTCTATCGAGATTGATTCAAAGCAAGATAATTTAAGGATATCTTCTCGACATTACTGATTAAATCCTAAGGATCATTTCGGTTTATTTGAGAAGATTCTTGACGGATACCAAACACACAGTATCCCCAGTGCCAGAAAGGCGTATGGGCTTGCGGTGCTGGCTTAGGAGGCCCAAGGTCTCGGCCAAGCCGATTCTGTGGATGGTCCACCAAACGCATAGTAGGCGGGCTCCCACGAACTCTGGCGATACTCGGCCAAGCGGGTTTGACGGACCGAAAACCTCGATCAAACTCGAGCCCTCTTCGTCAACAAGCCAACATCAATCATCGAGCCGGCGCGGACGACCACCACCTACCCCTGGCGCTGGCGCCAAGATGGCCAAACAGAGGGGAGACCGCCGCGCCTTCCCTAGGCAATTCGAAGGTGACACCCGGCGTCGGCGCTGACGAACCCACAGAGAGCAGTCTTGCGTTTCCGGAGGAGGCGCGCGCCCTCGCTCAGCCTCACCGGCTCGACGCCGACTCGGCGCAGGGCCAACCACTATCCGTCGGAGGTCAAGTCCAAGACCGACGCCGAGGCGAAGACCGAACTCCAGGTGTGGGAGCCCCACCCATTTTTCCTTTACGCTCTATGTAACCCGCTTCCCGACTATATAAGGGAGGCCGCCCTCCGGCGGTAGAGGGAGAGGATGAGCGAGCGACCAAACACTCCTTAGCTCCGGGCCCTTGGCGCTCATTGCTCTCGCCCAACCATCATACACGAGGCGCTTGCGTAGCCCTCGCTTGTAACCCGATGAGCTCTTGACATCAATACAAACACGCACACCGCCTGTTGGAGTAGGGACATTCATTTCGAACCAAATATATATTCTGGACCCTCCTTTCTCTTTTTTGGGGTCTAACCATTCAAGGAACGGGAACGCGCGGCCCCTCAAGACTTACAAATTTTACTTGCCGGTTCTCGAAACAAGCGGTTAGCGCGCGCCGCTGTAGGGGCTTAGCGCCACCACTGTCTCCGGATTTCCACTTTGCTTCCTTGATGGATTCCTTCGTCAACGACAACGCGCTTGCACCCGGGAGCCGAATCCGTTTCGGATCCCTCGACTTCATCGTCAACACGACGGGAGAGCTTAACCTTGCTCAAAATCCGCCCCAGACCAGAGCCCCACGGATTGCGCCACGTCACCCACGCCTCGGCGGCCTTATTCGAGGCCTCGCAGACCGGCTCGGCGGTACCGTATCTTGGAGCGCCGCCACCCGGAGGCGCTGCCGCCTGCTGAGGGCGACGCTTGCGCCTCCGAGCCGCGTTTTGTAGCAATGGGCGGCTCTGCGCGGCTTCCATCCACGAGATTTGGAGAGCTCCACCGATGGCGACTCCGGTTCCGACGCGGAGCAAGCCTCGAAGGAGCCGTACACTCGCGAGTGCAATGTGGCCGGTGTGAGCGATCAACCGGCCGCGACTTCGCGAAGTCAAGAGGACCGCCACCGGCGCTCCAAAGCGCCGGAGGTGGCCCAGCAGCACGACCAAGGCGGGTCATCCCAAGTCCACCCGACCGGCTTACGCCGCGGCGGCGGGCTGAAGCTATGGCGGCGGACTTCGGCAAAACGCGGGTCGACCGGCCGAAGTCAACACGAGCCACCGCCAGTACAAAGCGGCGCCGTAAGGCCGAGTACACCTGTGATTGGCGGAAGAGGGGTTAACGCCGTGCTTCCTCTTAGAGCAAAACGCCGCCATGGTGCGATGTTGCTCGCGGCATCCCCGAGCCTAACGAGCCCGAGGCGAGCCACCTACCGGCACCTCCGGAGGTGGTAGAAACCGCCGCCAGACGGCATGTACCGCCCGGCGCCCGCACATGGGGTCTCGCTCGCCGCCAAAGCCAAACTTCATGGTAAGCGGAGAAGGCTGGCCAAGAATCGGAGCGACCCCAGCCTCCTACACCCGTGGCGTCATCGTCTTGGGCAACACTCACGATGCCGCGACACTCTCGGCCTTCGAAGAAGCGGCCGACGTCGTGACTCGTTCGCGGTCGCCGGCAATGATCGCCGCCATAAGCATCAACCCCCGAGGGCGGGGCCCGAACTTTCTCACGGGAGATCCGTAGGCGGATTTCCCGCTTCAAAGCACCGACCAACATCACCAAGTACACGGGGGCAACGAACCCCGGTGTCTGGTTAGAAGATTATCGGCTCGCTGTCGGGCCGTGGGGGCTTCTAATGACCTCTTCATCATCGATACCTCCGCTATCTGGCGGACTCGGCTCGAGCTCAGCTCGAGTACCGCATTGGGACTATCGAGTGGGCCGACTTGAAGCGTCTTCGTCGGCAACTTCGAGGAACGCGTACAAAGCCACAGGAACTCCTGAGACCTAAAGAGCCGCGAACAAAGCGGTAGGAAACGCCTCGGGACTACATCCGGCGCTTCTCCCAAGAAAGGTAACGAACTCCCCGACATCGGCGGCCGACGCGTCGTTAGAACATCATCATCTGACACCACATGCAAGGCCACCGTCCCAAACTGGTACGCCTCAAACCAGGACCACCAAGGACACCGCTCGACGCCGCCATTTCAACCACGCCTCCGTGAGGAGGCGATGGGAGCCATTCGATAAAGCGAAGGCTAGCGAGAATCCGGCCCCGGCCGGCCGCGCCCTCGACCGCACCGACAAGCGGCGGGGGAAGCAGTCGCGAGGACCCACGGTCGCGCCGCCGAGCGTCCGACAAGCGGCGGTAGCCCACCCGACCACCGAAAAGCGATGGATAGGCTGGTGCGAACCACGGGTACCCCGTCGAGCACAAATACCGGATGCGAAGTCTGAGGCGCTTTCTCTCCGGAAACCCCTGACCAGGGGCAAAGGAAAAAGCGCGACCGACACCGAGGCCGGAGAGGACAAAGCAAGGTTCCCGAACCCGACGGATGCCTTATGATCTTGGCGGACCGAAAATTCTGCCCGATAAGCCGTGAGCTTCGCCTACCGTGAGGTACACACGGTGACCCCGCATGTCCCAAACTACCTCCGTTGGTGAAACCCGATCACCTTCGATCGGGCGGACCACCCGACCGTGTCCCGCACACCGGGAGGTACCCGCTAAATCGTCGACCCCATCGTGGGATCGAACGCCTCACCAAAGTCCTCATGGGCGGCGGCGTGTCTCAACATCACGTATGTCGAGGCGCTCGGCGCCTGGGCGTCCCGCTCGACCCTACGACCGAGCAAAGCGCCCTTCCACAGCGTCATCCCGCCATCAAGCCTACCGGTTAGAGGCGGTCGACTGCCCGTCACCTTGGTGGACGAAAACTTCCGCGACCGAGATCCTCGCATTCGAGGTGGTGGGTTTTCTGAGTTCCTACCACGCCATCTTGGGAAGGCCGTGCTACGCCAAGTTCATGGCGGTCCCCAACTACACCTACAAGGCTGAAGATCCGGGGCCACAGGCGTCATTACTGTGTCCTCATCCTTCGGCTTGCTTTCAAGCTGAGCGGAAGCGATTCGCGAGCTAACCTCGGCGGTCATCGCGTCATGGAAACTCAAGAATCTGGGAGGCGACCCTCGACTCCATCCCGGCTCCGGCAAGTCGGGACACTGGGTCCTCGAGTCGCGGAGGATACCTAGAGGATCATAATCGATCCGAAGACCGCCAAGACCGTGCGGGTAGGGTCCGCCCTCCCGCCAAATAGGAAGGTCGCTCGTCGACTTCCTCCGGGCAAATCGGGATGTCTTCGCTGGAAGACCTCAGACATCTTAGGAGCATCCCAAGGAGGTCGCCGAGCACACCTGAATATCCGGCCTGGCGCCGGGCGGTCGCTAACTCGCTACGCCGTTTGACAAGAAAAGCGCGAGCTCATAGGAAGAAGTAGCCAAGCTTTTGGGCGGGATTCATAAAAAGTCGCCACCCCAGTGGCTCGCTAATCTGTCCTTGTAAAAAGAAATCTGGGCAATGGAGGATGTGTATCGACTACAGGGCTGAACAAGGCATGTCCCAAGGACCATTTTCCTTGCCTCGGATTGACCAAATCATTGATTCCACCATTTGGGTGCGAGTCGCTCTCGTTCCTAGACGCCTACTCGAGGCTACCACCAGATTTTGATGAAAGAGTCCGACCACCGCGACCTCTTTCATCACTCCGCTCGGCTCATTTTGTTACGTAACCATGCCCTTGGTCGATTCAAGCCTTGGTAGCGACATACCTAACGTTGTATGTACACTGTTTGAAGACCGGATCGCCGTAATATGTCGAGGTGTCGTGGGCGACATCGTCGTCAAATCAGAAAAGGCGGCGACCTCGTCGCCGAGCACGGAGAAACCTTTGCGAACCTCCGCCGGTTCCGCATAAAACTCAACCCCGAGAAATGCGTTTTCGGAGTCCCCAAGGGAAAGCTCCTCGGATTCATCATATCCGAGCGCGGCATCGAGGCCAACCCGGTGAAGGTCTCCGCAATGATGAAGATGGGGCCGATTACAAACCTAAAAAGCGTCAAAAGGCGACGGGATGCCTTGCGTACACGAGCGTTTCGTGTCTACGCCTTGGCGGCGGGATCTCGCTCTACAAAGCTTTGCTGGGAAGTCCAAACCACTTCAGATTGGCGCCACGAGGCTCGAGAGGCCCTTGGCCGATTGAAGGCCTTCACGCGTCACCCGGTCTTGGCAGCCGTCACCGTGTGAACCCCTGCTCCTCTACATCGCCGCCACGACCCAGGTCGTAAGCGCGGCACTCGTCGTCGAGCGGGCGGAGGAGGGCCGTGCCCTCAAAGTGCAGCGGCCGGTCTACTTCATCAGCGAAGTACTCTCGGCGTCCAAGGCCCGTTACCGCAAGTCGCGAAGCCGCTCTCGCGGTGCTAATCGCAAAGAGAAAACTGATCCACTACTTCAGCCAGCACCCCATCTCTGTGGTGACTTCTTCGCCGCTAGGCGAGATCATCCGCAACCGCGACGCCTCGGGAAGGATAGCCAAGTGGGCGCTCGAACTCAACGGCCACGACATCTCGTTTGTTCCCAGGACCGCGATCAAGTCCCAAGCCCTTGCCGAAACCGTTCTTTGAGTGGGCCAAGCCCAGCGCCACCGGCGCTCGAAGACCGAATATTGGACAATGTACTTCGACGGGTCCTACACCAAGAACGGAGCGGGCACCGGAATCGTCATCGTCTCCCCACTTGGCAACAGGCTCCAGTATGTTGTCCGACTTCTCTTCGACGCCACCAACAATGTCGCCGAGTACGAAGCCCTCATCAACGGTCTCCGGATCGCCGCCGACCTCGGCGTACGACGGCTTTACATATACGGCGACTCCAAGCTGGTGGTCGACCAGGTCATGAAGACCTCCGAGCCCGAGACCCGCGTGGCGGCAAAGATATCGCGCGAGGTGCCTAAACTTGAAGAAAAATTCAAGGGTTTTGAGCTCCATCACGCTCTGGACGCCTACTAGCAATGAGGCCGACCACCTCGCCAACATTGCCTCGGGCAAGGGACCGGTTCCGGCCGGAGTCTTTGCCCACGACCTTCGACAACCGTCCGTCCGAACGGACCCGGTGGTCGTCGGTAGCCGGCCCGGCTTCGCTCGAACCGAGCACCGACCGCCCGATCGCCGCCCCATCCGGGTCAGGCCAAGACGTACTGATGACCGAATCCGACTGGAGGAAGCCTTACGTCGACCGCTGACAGATGGGACTCTCCCTAAGACCCGAAGGGGCCGGCCGCCTCGCCGTGTGCAGAAGTCCTTTGCTGGTCGTGAAGACCTTTACAAGAGGAGTCCTCCGGGGTTCTCGAGGTGCATCTGCCGGCCAAGGGCAAGGGAGTTCTTCTTGCGACATCCATGCCGAATATCACGGACACCACGCACCCACGGTCCCTCGTGGGAAAGGCTTTCGTCAAGGCTTCTCTTGGCCGGCGCATGTGGTGACGCCGAGCAAATCGTCGTTCGCACTGCGAAGGTGCCAATTCTTTGCTTTCGTGAGCGCACCTCCGGTTCAAGCCCTCGAGACGATTCATCACGTGGCCGTTCGCGATCTGGGGACTCGACACCTTTCGGGCCCTTCAAGAAAGCGCCCGGGGGCTTCACCCACCTCTTTGTCGCGGTGGACAAATTCACCAAGTGGATAGAGGCTAAGCCGGTCACTACCATCACATCCGCAAGATGTACCGACTTCTTCCGCGGCATCGTCTCACGGTTTGGAGTCGAACTCCATCATCACCGACAATGGTACAGTTCACGGGGAGAATTTCTCGGTCTGCGGCGACTTCAACATCCCGTGTCGTGGTGGCCGTCGCCACCCATGACCAGCGGCGGTAGAAAGGGCTGACGGCATGATCCTTGAGGGCTCAAGCATGAATCTTCAATCGATGAAGCAATCGGTGGTATTTGGGCGAGCCGCCTCAGATCCTTTGAGTCTGCGAACTACTGACCAGGTCAACCGGCTTCACACCATTCTTCTTGGTGTTCGGCGCCGAGGCCGTCTGTAGACCGACTGGAATCTGGCGCCCTAGACTTCAAGTCTTCGGCCAGGAGCTCGGGGACTCGACTTCGCGACAAGGCGCCATCGACCCATTTCGGCGAGCAGGCGACGTCGCAGATCCTCCGATCGGCCAAATACCAACTCGCCTTCTGGCGTTATCGAGTCGCCAGTCAGGTGGCGGAGCCTTCAACGTGGGCGACTTGGTCCTGCGCCAAGTTCAGTCCAACGGCGGCAAGCACAAGCTTTCACCTCCATGGGAAGGCCCCTTCACCGTCGTGAAGGTAATCCGGCCCGGCACCTACCGACTCAAAAGGCGCCAAAGGCGACATTGTTTCAAGCGCTTGGAACATCGAAAAGCTCAGCGGTTTTCCCTAAGGACTGTTCCTTTCTTTGAACACATCTATCTGCTGACCGACCCAAGCGGTATGAACCGCCGGGGGCTTGCAAGTCTACGTAACCTTACTACGTAGCGCCCTAGTCGACCGTGAGCCTTCCCCTGAAGAAACCGCTTCGACCCGACTATCACGGTCTCGTCTCGTAAAAACCCGGTGGTTTTCTTGACTCTGACGCTAAAGTGATATTGCGCATGGCCGGTGATCTTCATACGGGTAACTCACGGACGATCGCAAGAAGGGTTTTTTCATAGCGTTCGACAACCATCAGACGTTCAGCAACAAAACAAACGTAAAGAGCATGCATTGCATAAAAACTTTGAACAAAAGCACATCCATTACAGACAAGAAAAATAAGAAAGTTCTACGTCTCCTTATGCTAACCCTAAGGCAGAAAGGAGTGCAAAAATCTACAAAAACAACAAGACCGCCCCGGTGCCCGAGATGCCTCGCCTGCACGACGAAGTTCAGGGAGGACCGCGGCGGCGACTTAAGGGTCGGGGCCAAAGAAGGCGTCCTCCCGGCGCCCTCCGAGAGACCTCGGTGGCGTCCGTCTCGTCGTCAAGAGACCTCGGTGCAACCTCCCGCCACCGTTCGCCGCCTCCGCGCTCTGGCCTGCGCAAGGCGCGTTGCCTCGGATGTGGGAGGCGGTGGCCTCCAGGTCGAAGAGCCGCACGGTGGCGCAAAGACGCCAACACGTACTCGCCGCCGGGCGGCAAGAACCTCCGCCTTCAGGGCAGAGTGCTCCGGAGGGCTCGGGCGAGTCCTCCAACGCCTCGGCCGCTCGGGTAAGGCGGCGTCTTTGCGCCACGGTGGGCTCAGCGGCTCGTTGAGCTCCACCCCTGTGACCTCGAGCTCCTGCCCATGCTTTAAAATGGCGGAGCATGGAGAGGAGGAGACCCAGCGTGGCGTCGAAGTCCTCGTTCATGCAGCACCACCTCCTCTCGGCTGCCTCGGCCAGCGTCACGTGACCGCCGCCTCATCCTCGGCGGCTTGCACCCGCGCCTCGGCGTCGTCACCGCGCCCCTAGAGGCGGAAGAAGCCCACTGAGACACCAGTCGGCATGGGACCCGCACTGGCGTCCACCATGCTAGCCGCCCGATCCTCAGCGGAGGCTCCGGCCCACCAGGCGCTTGAGCCACCTCCGGCGTCGCTTCGTCGGCACTGTACCCAGCGATCGGACCTGCGAAAGGCAAAAGCCGGAAAGGAACGTCAACTAGATGCTCCTGGCAACCCCCCCCCCACGTCCGGAACAACCAAGAAAGCGCCTACCCGCGGCGGGGGCTCCAGATGAAGAACCTCGGCGAGGTAGGTCAAGCCGCCCCTGGCCGCCAGCGGAGAGCCCTCCTCCGTCCGGCGCTTCTTGGAGGTGAGCCCCGGACTCCCCTCCACCGCTCGTTTGCCGCCCTCTCCGTCGTCTCCTTGCCGCTTGCCATAGCACCCGCGAACTTCCTCGAAGAACGGGCTTGGAAGACAAAGGGTCCAAGCGGCCTGAGCGTTAGTAGTGGAAATGGTTTGCCTCCTCCCACGCTTCGCATTTATAAGGCGGATTCAGCGAAACCGCCGCCGCCTCGCGTGCAGCGGCGTCTCTGGCGCGCTCCGCCCGAAAATTGCGATCGGCGATGCATTAAATCGCGCCGCATTTAATCGCCAAGCGACCACGAAGTCTGCGAAGCCGCGCTCCTTGCGATGTGCGGATGCGACGGTCTTTGCCTGAACCTAATTATCTGAACATCCTCGAATCCGCGACGGCGCTGCGAAGCCGCACGGCGAGCGACCCGAAGAGATAAGTCACCCGACTCGTCTCCTCATAATTTTATCGAGCGACCCGGCGATCGTGCCGACCACACCTGGTCGCCACGCATCGCTTCGGGCTCGGGGTAGGCATCAATCGGGCGCATCAATCTGATCGGCGATCCGGTGACCACGCGGCTCCCCTAACCACCTAGCTGTCGGCCCAAGCGCTTCGACCTCGCCCGTGTACTCACGGTTTCAAGTAAGCGCTTGGGAAGGGTAACATGCGGTCGCGAGCCATAAGCCAGTCGGAAACGTCCCCTTTCTGTTCAAAATGCGAAATGCGTGCTCCCGCTCCCCAAATGACATTCACATTCATACGGGTCGACGATCCGACCGACCCCTCGGCTCCCCTAGTGGATAACCCATCCGACCCGGGCGCTGTGACCTACGCCCCAGTGGCTACGGTTTCGAAGTAGCGCCTTGTGGTAGCGGGTTACCTATACGGCACGAGCCACGGGCCGGTCGGAAACGTCCCTTTCCCGCCCAAAATGTGAATGGGTGCTCTCGCTTTCAACGTCATTCATGTTCATGCGGGTCGGCGTCCCGACCAACTACTCGGCCCCCCTAGTGGGTAACCTGTCTGAACCAAACGCTGTGACCTACGCCACGGCGGCTACGGTCTCGAAGTAGCGCTTTGCGGCAAAGGGTTACCCATACGGTGCGAGCCACAAGTCGGTCGAGGCCCCTCCTTTCCTGCGTGAGGCTTGAATGAGCGCACTCCGACCCCGGGTCTTTTTAGCCCCTTCTTCGCGCTCCTTCCGGAAAATCAAAAACACCTACACCCGAAAAAACCCTCCGGCGGTTTCCAGGGTCACGGTTTTCGAGCGCAAAGGAAGAGCTTAAAACTCGCGAGCAAGCGCAAAAACGAAACCCGGTTCATTACGTACCGAAGTTTTTTACATCCACATAAATATCTAACATTATTCGTAATCCCCGTGGAGGACGTTCTGCGGGGATATCCGGTCGGCGATCGCTCGGGCATAGGGCTCGGCTTGGAGACCGAAGCGCTCGACCTCCTCGTCGGTCCGATTCCGGGCGATCCCGCTGCTGACTTTGGCCAGGTCAAGACCATTGTAGAAGGACATGGCGTTAACAAGCGCGGAAGTGGCCCCCAGGGCAGCGCTCGTCTTCACCGACTTCTCGACGTGCTCCGGCACACGGGCCAACTCGGTCGCGAGCAGACTCGTGCCTCGCACAGCCCCGAGCAGTCGGACGCAGACGGCCCGGCCGACCTTCCCTAAGGTCCCCAACTCGGCGATCAGCTGGGCCCGCTCATCCTCCATTTCTTTCTGAGTCGCCCGAGCCGCCTCCACCGCCGCGGCCGCCGCGTCGCGCTCTTCCACCGCCAAACGCCGTGCCTCCGCAACCATTTGAATCTTTTGCAGCTCACGAAGATCGGCGGTTAGAATGCGCCCCCAACGGCACCTTCCGAACCAACCCAGACAACAACAACTTACCGGACGTGGCACTTTCCATGGCTTGGAGTCTCCCCAGGATCTCCTCGCCGGACTTCACCGCCACGGCCGCCTCCTCGAGGGCGACATCCCGGGCGTTGCGGGCCTCCTCCCCGAGCTTCTGCGCCACCGCTGCGTCCGCCTGAGCGACGGTCCTCGCGCTGTTGGCCTCCGCCAGGAGGGACTCAAGCTCGGATACCCTCGCCCTCAGGGACTCACCTGACCGGCGCTCCTCCTGCAGGGCGTCGTCCCTCTCACTCACCATCCGGCGAGCCTCTTCCGCCATAAGCCGCTCATGTGCGCTGCAGCCTTCCCGAGCCTCCTGCGGCTCGAGTCCGTTAGTCGCGACCCTCCTTCATGGCGGCCCTCTGGTTTGTCTTGGCTGACGAGGAGCTTCGGACTTGCCCTCCGAACGCACCCAAAGACGCTGCAGTCAGCCACCGCTCCACTTCAGGATCCGTCAACATCCGAAAGGGCAAGAAATTTCCGAGCATAACTTACCGCGCCAGCCGGGTCGATCCCCCCGGCGACCGCATCCAACGCCCTCCCGGAAGACTCGAGGAGGAGATTCAGGCTCACCTGAATCTGCCCCAACTCGGTCCGGGCCCGTTGGGAACCCTCCGCAGGATTCCACTCTTCAAGCTCGCCCGTCGTCCAGCCGAGAGCGATGTCTCGGCTGAAGTCACTGCCCTACGGGCGAGGGGTGGTGGGCGAGCGAGAAAGCTCTCCCGTGGCCGTCCCGGCGGGCCCGCTCCGAGCGGTTGAGCCTCCATCACCACCGGCGGATCCACGACCTCTGCCATCGCCCGGCTGCGGCTCGTCCCCAGTACTCCATTGGCGATGATGATAGATCGCCTCGATGCAGAGACTCCTCCGGGCACGCCGCCCGCCGCAGCGCGAGATCGGTCCGCCCTCCTCGGCCCCATTTGTGGCGGCGAAGCTCGACGATCGCCGGGGCGACGTGGGACGCCAACTCCACGGACGCCTCGGCATCACCACCGTGCGATCTCCGTCACGCCAAGAACCACGGCGCGCAACGGCCGCCGCCCGACGGCGTTGCCCTCTATCGATCGGCGTATCTTCAACTCCGCCGGTGAGCGCCGGCGTCGGTCGGCAGCGATTCCGCCGCTTCATCAAGCTTTCCTCGCTAAATCCCTAAAAGCAAGGGCGGTCGAGGACATTTCAAACAAAATCGACACGCGCGGTGGGGACAAGGATCGACCACGCCGGCGGTCTCGAACAATCAGCGCCCTCTTCACGGTCTTCTGGCGAAGGAAGGCTATCTCCCCTCGGGGGCACCCGTCGGAGGTGTCCCTGCCCGGGACGCCGCAACGAGCGACCTCCGTGTCAACATCCTCCATTGGATCGTCGGCCGGCGGCTCAAGTCATACTCCTCGTATGTAACGCCGAGGTCTCCGCTGTCGTCGGAGGACGACCCCCATCCAGCCGAAGAAAGCGCCGTCGACTCTGACACCTCCTCGCCGCGCGCGGTCATAGCCTGACGAGCCCGCCTCTTTTCCTTCTTCTTGCTCTCCAGGCGCTCCTTCCGAGCGGACTCCCGCAACTCGGCCTGTTGGCGGATGGCCGCCCTCATCTCCTTCTCCCCCGGCAGCAACGCCCGGGAAGATGCTCCAAGCAGGCCCTGAAAGGGGCGGGAACTCTATTCAGGTCGGAAGGCGGGAAATCAAGGTACGCAAGAAAGGATAGGAGAACTTCCCACTCACCAAGTCCGGGGGGTTTTCCGCCGAGAAAGGTTCGGGAACACCGCCTTGCCATAGTGGCTTTCAACGCGTCGGGACGGCGGCCACCGAGCCTCCACCTCCGACGAGGGGAGGTCCGAGCCCTCCATCCTCATGGGGTCGGACGCCCCCTCGTATCGGAACATCGGGTGGGGCCTGTCCATGAGGGGTTGCACGCGCCTCGCCATGAACGCCCGCACGACAGCGTAACCCGTCAGGCCTCGCCTCTTCTGAGCCGCAAGCTGCTCAAGAATCACCACCATCTTCCGCTTCTCCCTCTCGTCTGACGGGCGACCCCATTCGGCACCGCATACAGGCCGTCCGGTGAAGGCGGTCTGGCTGTCCCCGATTCGAATGTAGAACCACTCAGGTGCCATCCGGTTCGAAGTGGCGACTTCATGTCAAGGTACTCCCCGATCGATTGGACCGGAGGTGGATAAGCGCCGATTAACGCTCGCGACGCGCCTGCACGCTTGCCCTTGCCCCGACATGGAAGAAGTACTTCGAGAGGGCCCAATGGGGCTCGATCCCGAGAAAGCCTCGCCGGCGTGATGAAGATCGCGATCGCGATGCACCGTTGGGGTTCGAGATGGTGCACCTCCACCTTGTAGAAGTGGAGAAGCCGCAGACGAACGTGATCACAGAGGCCGAACCAGCGCTCAAAGAAGGATGCGGCTCTGACGATCTCGCCGTCGCCAGCTCGAACCCATGACCCCGTCGGCACCCTCCACCGAGCCACCTCGCGCGGCGGGAGGAACCGTTTCTTCGCCAGGCCGAGCACCCGAGCATCGAGAATCGTGCACTCCGGCCACGTCATCTCCCAGGGGGCACGACCGTTGGGTGGAAAAAAAAGAGGGCTAAGGCAAAGAATCCTTCTCTTGGGGCTTCCTTCGATCTTCCTCACGCTCGCCGTCGTCTCTCCTCCTTTCGCAGCGAAGAACAGGACAACGTGGAGGAATCCGTCCCATGGCCCCTCTCCCGCTTATAAAGAGTGCAGCGACGCCCGGCCGGACCGGCGTCAACCAAAGCGAGCATTGCGAACGGAAGCGCGCCGTTCGCTCCCGACCGTCAAAAGCGGTTCAGCAGTGCATTTGCCCTAGTTCTTGATCGCCCTCGCATTTAATCCTGAGCGGGACCGCATGACGGCGAAAGGACATCGAGCGTCGACGGCTCCTTGGGCCTCGCCCCCGAACTCCAAGGGCCGCCTTGCGATAGAAGAAAAACATGCAAGGACCGCCACGGTCCCGTAAACCACGAAAGGTTTACCGACTTATGCTCAGGGCTCGACCAAGTGCTGTGGGCCCCGAACGCCCGCCACCGATTGGACGCACGCGTCGCCCCGAGCAAAAGAAGAAAAAACCGAGCGAGGGACGAGGATAAGGCGAGCTCCCGGTGGGCCCTCGTTGGGTCGGCGGACGACCCAATCGCCTTGAATCGTGTTCGAGGCCATACGTCAAACTCTCTCGCGGAGTCTGCCGTCGGGTGGTGGCGGCAATTGCGCCTGGTCGGCGGATGACACTGGGTCAGGCTCGGGATCGAGTAACGAAAGGCTCTCATGGCTCGCCCCCAGTGGGTCGGGCGCCCGCGATGGGATAACGTCCGCTCGGAAATGGTTCTCCCTCGGGAAACCACCAGGGCCCACTCGAACCACCCGCTATCAGCTCGTCATGAGCACGGCGTTCGAGCCTACGTATGGCAAACGCGCGTTCGCTCACCTCCTCCAGTCCCACTGCTGCGCGGACGGGCGATTAAATGGGAAACAGCGGCGCCTCCTGCTTTCGAAACATGGGGCGGGACGCCTCTATCACTCCCTCAACAAGCGGGCGCTTCCAGCGGATAAACCCGACCAGCTCTCCGACACGCTCGGGGCTCGAAACTCCATCCACCGGATCGCTTCTTACAAGACCGCAAACCGACCAACCCGTTTGGTCGAACGGCGGCGGCAAGAAGCGCCCTGCCGACCAACACGCTTGCGATTACGCATGGTTTCAGGGAGTTCGAGCCCGGCAACCGAGCAACCACCACATCTCGAATAAACCCCGACCGGCTCTCAGGCACGCCGGGGCTCGAAACTCCATCCACCGGATCTTCGCCGCGCACCGAGCAAAGCTAGCTAAGCACAGTCGGTCATTGCCAGCCTGCCAAAAATCACATCTCGGCGCCACGCTTGACCGGCATCCACCGATCAAGGTTACAAACGCGGCCCGGCTTCCCAATCCGCTCGGGGCTCGATACTATGGCGGATACGACACACAGTATCCCGGCTGCCCAGAAAGGCGTATGGGCATGCATTATGCTGGCTGGGGCCCAAGGTCTCGGCCAAGCCGACCTGGGATGGTCCGACCAAACGAACAGTATGGGCTCCCCACGAACTCTGGCGATGTTCTCCGCAAGCGGTCGGACGGACCGAAAACCTCGATCAAACTCGAGCCCTCTTCGTCAACAAGCCAACATCAAATCATCGAAGCGGCGCGGACCCAAGGCACTCTACTCCCATCGTCTGGCGCGGTATGGCTAAACAGAGGAGACCTGCGCCTTCCTAGGCAATTCGGTGACACCGACGTCGGCGCTGACGAAGCCAGAGAGATAAAGTCTGTGGTTTCCGGGAGGCGGACCGCGCCCTCGCTCAGCAGCCTCACCGACTGGCGCAGACTCGACGCAGGGCCAACCACTATCCGTCAGAGGTCAAGTCCAAGACCAGACGCCGAGGCGGAAGACCGAACTCCCAGGCGTAGGGAGCCCCACCCATTTTTTCCTTTACACGCTCTATGTAACCGGCTTCCCCGACTATATAAGGGGAGGCCCTGCCCTCCGGCGGGGGCGGCGCAGGGGAGAGGATAGACGAACGACCACACACTCCTTAGCTCCAGGCCCTTCGCGCTCATTGCTCTCTCGCCCAACCATCATACACGAGGAGCTTGCGTAGCCCTCGCTTGTAACCCAGTGAGCTCATCAGCATCAATACAAACACGCACCACCGCACGAACTGGAGTAGGGACATTCAGCCCGAACCAGTATATATTCTGGACCCTCCTTTCTCTTTTTGGGGTCTAACCATTCAAGGAACGGGAACGCGCGGCCCCTCAAGACTTACAAATTTTACTTGCCGGTTCTCGAAACACCGACAATTCTGTTGATACAAACTTCGTAATTGAACTCCAATTGTTCTTTCTACCGATTTCATAAATATGATCAATTAGGGTTATTTAACCCACAAGATTTATATGCAAACCTTAGCAAATTGAGATTATCTTTTCATAATACTGTAGTCTATACTTTGGACTACTTTTCTAAAATAATTCTATGTATTTTAGGGTTTGAACAAGATATTGTATTCTCCGTTGAAAAAGCTTCTGCGGTATTATAAAGGTTACACTTCGGATTCGGCCAAGAATGAAGTTTACGATTATTACTTAAGGTTTTTGAATTAATAAGATTAATATGCAAACCTTAATAAAATAAGGTTATTTTTATAGAATATAGTAGTATGAACTTTGTAGAGTATTTCTAAACTAATTTCACATATTTTAGTGTTTAGACGAGTTATTTTATCTGCAGTTGAAATAGCCTAAATGATTATATCGAAACCTTAAATCTACCAAATTCATTTTAAGTTTATGGCTACACAATATATGATCTTTGATTCATTTTTCGGTGTTAGCAGGTGATAACCCTAGAAATGTTTTAAATCTAGTTTGGCATTATTTTAAATTTAATTACAATAGATTATCTATTTACTTATTGTTATAATTAACATTTCCTTTCATTAAAAGAATACAAATTAAATCTTATCTTAAATATTTTTACATAAATGGACTCTTACTATTTTCAGGAGATTAATACAAATTATTTCCTCATTTTATGAGCACTTATGCTTTTACTTTCATTAATGGCCATATCAAGGTTTACTAGTAATCATAAAGCAAATAATTTAAACTGATTTGAACATTTAAATATTTTTATATATTTAAGTTTATTTATGGTTCCAGAGCAAATAATAATTTATTTAATGATTTTAGCATTTATATTTTTCATATGTACAATAATGTTCATAATAGTGTCTTTATCTTATTTTAATTTTTAATAATCATTCTATGACTCAAAATTTAAATATTTTTGTAGATTTAAATTTATCCTGATCTTAACATCATATAAAAATTTATATTATTATTTTATGGCTTATTGTCCACTAATTTAACTTAAAGACCATATTAAGACTATTGACAAAGTTTAATTTAGATAATTCTCCTGTAGTTCAAAAATTACATATTTTTACATATATAGATTCTCTCTGATTTTAAATGAATAATAAAATTTATTTCATCAAAATTGGATTAATATTGCAAAAGATATTCATGCTTGTATAATTAATCCGGTTGGAAAATCAACTAAAAATGAGAATACGCTTTACCAATGAGAAAGCGCCTTTCCGGTTCTGTTCTTCTCCCACCTCAGGCGCCTGTCATCCGGGTCCCACCGCGCAGACAGAGAAAGTAGGGGACGGATTGGCGAAGCTCGCCGGCGACGGAGGAAGGCCGGAAGGCGGTAGGGGTTCCACGGAGGGCTTCAGCACATCCGTGCGCACCCGTGGGTGGAACCGATTCGGCGGAAGACATAGCAGAGAGGGGCGCAGCCGGAGGAGGGCGGCGGCCATGGCGGCGGCTAGCCGGAGAGGACGACCCAGGACGAGGGAGCTCGAAGGGGTTCCGGTTTAAGCATCAGGGCGTCGAGGGGATTCCGTTTTCGGGCTTAGCTTGGTCGGAGAATCACGGATCTGAGCTTCCCACGGTGACCGGCCATGGAGAAGAAGGTGCTACGGTGGCGGCTCGGTTTTGCATAAGGAGTTCAAGAGGTTTTTGAGGGCTTTCGATCCTTAAATGGTGTAGAGGATGAAACCAGAAGGAATTTGGGTTTGGTTGGAGGATTTGGTTGAACTCGAGTTTGAGCCGAGCTCCAGAGCTCTTGGTAATGGCAGAAATGGAGTGGGACTCGGAGTGGTTCGGCTGGGGAGGAGTTGGGGACGGCGCCAGAGGAAGGAATCTCCAGGGGAGGAGAGGAGTTGCAGGGGCTGCGCCGACCATGGAGGAGCCAGGGAGACTGCTGGGGTCTGGAGGGAGAAGAGGTGGCGGCTGGGAGTTCTGGATGAGGATGTGGGGGCGCAGGAGGAGATAAGGACCGAAGGCAGGGGTGACGCACGCGCTGACGCAAAACGGGATTTTTAGCTCGGGGCACCAGGCGCTGGAGGTTGAAGATGAGGCGAGGCTGATATTATCTTCTGCCGATTCATTGCCGTGACAAGGATATCCAATGGAGAATGATTGCCGTGGCAAGGATCGGCAAGGGCTGGCAGGGGAGATGGTTGCCCGACTTGTGCCGTGGCAAGGGAGTGAACGGTCGAAGTTGTGCCGTGGCAGCAATCCGGCAGGGAGGATAAGAGCGGCCGGTGCTTTCGCGACAGGTTCAGGGCACGGCAGGGACGTGGCTCGCCGAGGAAATGCCGTGGCAGAGGGAAATCAGAGGAAGCAGGTCGGCGTGGAGTTGCGGCGAGAAGCGACAAGGGTCTGAGGCAAAAGAGGCTGTGCTGCCCTGCCATTCTTTTCTGTGCGCAGGAGAAAGAGGTGAGGGGATGTGAGGAAGAGGAACAGGGCTGGTAGGCCAAGGGGCCACACGGTAGAGAAAGGGGAAGAAGAACGGCTGGACCGGCTGTGCCTGGATGGATGACACATGGCAAGCTGACGGTCGGGATTTAAACAGCACAAAAGGGCAGAGTAGAGGTCGGCTTGATCCACTGATTTAAGCAATCAAGCCCACACAGGATTTTATGATAATTTTTGCAGAGGTTGGTCAGGTAATGATAAGGGTCCAGACGAATTTTGAGATAAAACTCATTATAGATATTTTATTAAAATTCTGACAATGATATTAATTGAATTTCTGATTATTCTGTTTTTGATTTAATAAAGTGTCCAAATGAATTTATTTATTTTTGAAAATTTGTTTTTCAATTTTATTTGAGCTAATTATGATCCTGTAAAATTTTCAGAATTTTATCTTTAATATTTAAATTCTAATAATTCTGACATTGATATTTACAGATTTATTCACTTTCTATTTTTGAATTTCTAAATATTTCAAATTTAAGTTTTCATTTATGATATTTTTACCAGAGGTATATATGAGTCTTAGGTTTGCATGGTAAAAATATCATCTTAAGGTGAGATTTGTATATTGCTACAAAAATCTGACATATCTTCAAATTAGATTTCTTGTCTTTTATCATTTTGCCATTTCGTTGAATTTGACTTTTCTTGCAAATGCAAAAGCTCAAGAGAATGCAAGAAGATTCAGAAATCGAAATTCAAATCAAATTCACATTTCAAATTCATTTTAATATTTCATTTGTTTTGATAATAATGAGTTTAAGTTTTGAAATCTTCTTTTTCATTAAGTTTATAATGGAATAAATGAGGAAAGATTATTGTTTAAAATCAAAATCTTGATTTCTATTACACTTTTAATTCATTTTCATTTTCAAATATAAAACTTTCACTTTTCTTCATTATTAAATTTACAGGGCTGTTACAAATTCTCTCGGCTTTAATAGGGTAGATATATATTAAAAAGAAATTGTAATCATGAGATAAGATATGAATCTTGATCTTGTCAGATTTGTGTAGAAATATATATGTCTTTTCTGAAGCCAAGATTCTTACCATGCTGACATCAACTTGATATCCACCTCTGATAAAAATATTAAAAATTAAAACTTATATTTGAAGCTTTTACAAATTCAAAAACTGAAAGTAAATAAATCTGAAAATAACAATGTCAGAACTTTTATAAATAAAATCTAAAATATAAAAATCTCAAAATTTTATAGAATACAAATATTTTAATTCTAAACCTTAATAAAAATATAAATAAAATATTAACCACATTTTCGTCATAAATTAAATCAAACTCGAGAAAATAGAAAATCTGATAGGGCACATTGTCAGAATTACTGTAATTTTTATACACAAGATTTTGCTATGAAATTTTTACTGGATATCAAACCTCATCTTGCCGACATGTATAAAAATTTTCATAAAATATTGATTTGATTTGGTAGCTTTAATAAATACTAGAATGCTATCTATCCAGAGAAATCAGCAGAGCTGCTCTTTTAGTATTATCTGGGTACCCGATTTTTAGTATTATCCGGGTACCCGTATCCGACCTGAAAATCCGAGTATTTACCGAGTATCTGCTGTCCCGTATCTGACCCGTATCCGAAACAAAAGTATCCGGGTAATTACCCGTATCCGACCCAACAAAAAAAATACCTGTATCCGTATCCGAATTTTCGGGTAAAATTTTCGTCGGATCTAAATACGGATCGGGTATTACTCGACCCATTTTCACCCCTATGAAACAGGGATGCAGAATGTTGCTACATCATGCATCAGTACAAACAGCTAGCTGTATTCAGGTGCTATAGAAGTCGTCACCAGTGTGGATTCTCTCGGCTTGTAAATAATGTGCCGCAGGTTTGGCTTCTTGCGGCCATGGTCCTTGAATCCCTCAACAAGCTCGCATCTCGATTGGATCGCACGGCGGAAAAGAAGCTTCTCCGCTACGCTGGCTGTCGAACTACTAAAACTTTTCTGGACCTGTATCGTCATCTTAATTTCTGGTTGCTTATCTTCACTACAGGATGACACATCTTCGCAAGTGGTAGAACCGCTTGGAATTCGAGTATTTCAAGCAGTAGGATTGCTTGGAATTCTAATATCTACTGCTTTCTATACGGCTGCTTGTAAAAGTATTCCAAACGGTATATACATTAAAAGCGGTACTACCGCTAGTAAAACCGTTTTTAAAAGCGAAGAGTACCGCTTGGGGTATTGAAATTTTAAAAGCGAGACAATGACTTTAACAAAAATTTCAAGTTGTACTTGTGCTTGCATTTAGCATTCAAGCAACTCAAAAATGAATACTAAATAATCGAACTACCGCTTGGAAAAACAATTGCATTAGTTTAATATATATCCACTTAATAAATGTTCACCAAATTTATAATAATATCAAGCACCCATAACATACAATCCAAGCACCATAACATATAATTCTCGAGAAAGCAACGTACGAAAGTTTCATTATCACAAATCATCCATAGGTACAACATGTGAACATCACCAAAATTGATTACTAATAAAATTAGTTAGATAAATCAACTAGCAACTGCATTTGGATTACTACGTATCAAAACATAGTAGGAGCATAGTCTTTCCAATGTTTTACAACTCGGCTAAACAACGGCTAAATACCCAAACATCATTGACTCTAGTGCCTGCATGTGCCCACTTGAGCTCCCTCTCCTCCTTACCAAAGTCCTTCCTTGTGAATGCGATCTGCAGGAAGATGAACATTAGTTACAAACTCATGAGCCGGTCACGGTAGATGTGGGCAAAGACAAGCTGTGCAAATGTAAATTATTACCCTTTGCTCAATGATTAGATCCCATGCTTTGCCACTCGAGCATATCGGATAAGGAACTTGATGATATCAAGCGGGAAGTAGAAGATGAGATTGTAAAGCCACACAATACCAGCCCAAACCCACTAACAAATCTGAAACAAAGTCAAATAAAAGAACAAAAGAAATCAACAGCTTGTGCATATGCTTATCACAATTCACAACATAACAAAGAGAATACAGGGTGACAAATCTCGAAGGAAAACACTAGACAAGAACATTATGATTCTTGTATATATGCATAGTCAACTTTAAAACACAGGACACCTAGTAGAATCTACATCATTGTGATCAGTTGAAGACAACAAATAGTAGTTAAAAAACAGTTATTTCAAAGTTCTTTTAATGTCCTGCACATCATATTGTGAGATTCTTATTTGTATAGTTTAATTAATCAATATGTAAACATATATGTAGTATTGTCCATAAATGACTGGAGTAGAAGGAGCTCAAGAGCATAGTTTACTGAATTGTGACTAATATTGATTTGGCTGCTATGATATGTTACGTATTTATATTATATATGACGGTTAGATAAGTGTTGGTATTTTTATATTATATATATCATTGTCACGTTCTATGTTCGAAAAAATACTATATATATTAGTTTGAAGGTCTCAATTTTAGCCCCCTCCTTTCTAAGTTTCTGGATACGCCACTGAATAGACTAGCTCAATAACTAGCATGAATCCTTTAACCATTAAGTTCGAGTTGATTGAATTATGTGTATATATAACATGATGTAAAGGACAAAAGACCGAGGATAGACTATAATCACCGGCACGAGCATCATTATAGAGAATAGTATCAACTCTTTGTTGATAAAGTCGTTGTACTTGATGCCGATTTAGGCCAATAGTGAAAGCCCAAGCCACCATGGAGTGATTCTTGTACATGGAAAGAGGTCGATCATATCTGATATCTCAGATTTGTGCCGAATAATAAATAATGGAACGGGCAAGCTGATTGAACAAGAAAAATGAATTATAATACATAATTTAATAAAGACACTTAGTGGCCAAGTACTCACAAAACTCATCAAATCATTGCCCACCATAGAAGAAACAACCTGAGTTTGAACCAACAGAAAGATAAAAGCCCATTTTCAATTAGAGGTCATATAATTAACAGAGCAAAAGGTACTAACAATGAGATTAATTGAATAAAGACATGGAAGCTAGTAAGCAAATAGCACACATTAAGCCCTGGGAATATGATTTGGTACTTAATAAAAGGATCAACACAGTCCCTTGAGCAAACTGTGAGGGAAGAGATTAAAGTATCAACCTTCGCAGAAGGGCTACACCTATAAAACTCACATTACGTAAGTCCAAGACATAAGACATTCCTAATCGCACATAATTTATGGAAGGAAACTCAAAACACCAGTATCAATTTAGGGATCCTATACATAACCATGGCATTAACAAATTGAGCTAATACACAATATCCGTTCATCATCAATTGGTAGTAAATAATTCATAACTCACTCATTTTAATTGAGCCATGCAACAAGTAATAAGAATCAAGTCACTGACATAAGATTCACAAACATTACCAATGTAAGAATGATATTACAGGTTCATATACCAATAACACACATATGTGTGTATTTATATATCTCATTTCCTAAACAACAGCATATAAAACCCTCAAGAATCTAATACCGACATACAAAAATACTTGGTATGCATCAGTACAAGTAAAGGAATCATTAGGAAGCCACCGCCATCAAGATTTACTTATTCAATCAAAGACCGACCAAGCCTGACCTAGACTCAACCCAATCCTCATTTACTAAGCACATCCATCCCACAATTAGTCACTCGAACACACCACAGATAACTAAGCATCTCATATCATAGAACAACTAAGAAATCACAATTATAGCATCATAATCTCATATTCCAAACATCACTTTGCAACTATCATCACAGATAGCCAGCGCAAACTTGAGATGAGGAACTAATAGCTCTTATAGGCATTACCACAAACACTTGACATGCACACATGAACCAAATGCCTCAAATTTCATTTGTGCTCGAGGCTCACCACAAGAAGAAGGCAAGGGGCAAAGGAGGCAAGATCTTCTTCTAAGCTGGCTTCTTTGGAGGGTCTTAGGCGAGAGAGGGAAGAGCCGCCGAGCGGTGGAGGGAGGCAGGCGGCGTCGCGCCGAGCCAAGAGGCGGTGCAGGCTAAGGCTGCCGGGGAGGAGCCAGGGCGCGGCTCAGATCTCGGGGAAGACTCGCCAGAGGAACGCTGCCGCGGCAGCAGGAAGACAGGGAGCGACGGCTAGGGCGAGAGGGAGACGGCCAGGCCACGAGGAGAAGCCAGAGGCGCCACTGTAAGGAGGAGGCACTGGGGCGCCGCGAGGGGAGAGGCGCCAGGGCGGCCGAAGGGAGAGGCGCCAGGCGGCTCCGGGGGGAGGCGCCAGGCGACGCGCCAAAGGGGAGAGAGGCGGCTCGGGGAGGCCACCAAGGGAAATGACGAGGAGGCGGGGGACCAGGAAAAAACATGGTTCTTGCCCTTGGATGAATTGTGGGACTTTAGGGTTAGGGTTTTACTCCTCAAAGGCCCAAGAACGGTTTCTGAGGCCCAAACCAGCTCCCAACAGCCCAAACCCACTCTCGGGTCCTCCGAAACCTAAGGATGATCTGCTGATTTAAACAAGCGCACTCGAAAAGAAATAAAACCCCAAAGTTCAACCGGATATTACACCTTAAATCAAGAAGGCGAAAAACATTTCTTGTCGAAAACCCTAGCAAAGAAGATTTGTGGTATTACATCCGTCTATGCCCGCCAAAATAATATTGCAAGCGGTCCAAGCAGTATCGAAACATTTCCATAGCGGTCCAATGACTTTTAATTAAATTTTTTTTTCCAAGCGGTGTGACAAATTATATAACTTACTTTTCCAAGCGCACTACGACTTTTAATTAAAATTCTTTTTCCAAGCGGTATGACAAATTATATAACTTACTTTTCCAAGCGGCACTACTGACTTTTAATTAAAATTCTTTTCAAGCGGTATGATGACTTATATAACTTACTTTTCCAAGCGGCACTATAGCTTTTAATTAAAATTCTTTTTCCAAGCGGTAAGTCATCTTTTAATTATTATTTTTGAAGCGATATATCGCTTGCGCTTAATGGGCCATCCTGTAGTGCTTGCCCAAGCCCAACTATATAGATGTTGCGAGAAAGTCACCATTTCTTTCCAAATTCGTCGGGTGGTCAAGTAGTGTAAGCCGATTGTATTTCCTTTTCTGCATTTTATTTCCAAATTCACCCCGATGGCCATAGGTGTGTGTCAAGAATGGCGAATTAACCCAGTATATGAAATCGAAGGGAGGACTCAAAGGACTGACTGACATTGAGACAAACATAGTAAACATAGTCTTGTTCTCCTTTTCAATCCAAATTCATACCTCAATGGAAAAGAAGCAAAGCAAAACAAGCGAAATTCAAATATCCGTGTTGTAAAACGTCGAAGAACGCCAACGAACAATCATCAATAGTAGGTGCAATCACGAGAGTAAAAACAATAGACACACAATATAAGGGTGGAATTCTCTCTCGCTTTATTGATTCGATCATTTACATTGAGGGGGCACCCGATATATATAGCGATGTGAGAGAGAGTTTGGATTCGACCACATTAAGAAGAGATAAAGTCCTAACCATATTTGGTTTAGGTTTCCTTATCTCATAACACTCCCCCTTGGTCGAATACCGCGTAATGCATATGTCTCGTTAAAAACTCTACTCAAAAACCCATTGGGAAAAAGGAGATGAAGAAAAGAGCACATCGCATTCGCATACTATGTTGCACTAGTTGCCTCATTAAAAACCTTTATGTGAGAAAACTTCAGAAAAACTCACAAAAGAAAAAAGAGTACAACTTATAACCTTCAGAGTTTTATTAGGATCTTCAGGATCGCAATAAGGGTTATGGTTCAATGGTTTTCTCCCCCTGAACTCTGTATCTCTCTAAGTCTTCTCATTCCAATGCCTTTAACATATTTTTGAAATGTAGATTTAGGCAAGGACTTGGTGAATAAATCTGCGAGATTTTCCCATGACTTAGTTTGTAAGATCTTTATCTCACCGCTCTTCTGGAGTTCATGAGGATAGAATAAGTTAGGAGCAATATGCTTCGTGATGTTGCTCTTTACATAACCCAATTGCATTTGTGCAACACAAGCAAAATTATCTTCATAGATAATTGTGGGGGTATCGACGGCGTTAAGGCCACATGACTTCTGGATATGGCCAATCACACATTGTAGCCAAACACATTCACGTGAGGCTTCATATAGGGCTATAATCTTTGAGTGGTTGGTAGAAGTTGCTACCAGAGCCTGTTTACAGGACCACCAGGAAACGGTTGTACCACCGCAGAGAAAAACAAAACCAGTCTGTGATTTAGCGCTGTGGAGATCAGATAGGTAGCCAGCATCCGTATATCCCACCATGGTCATGTCTTGGTTCTTCTGGAAAAATAACCCAAGATCTTGAGTACCTTGGAGGTATCTGAGTGAAGTCTTTACACCAGCCCAATATCTTCTGGTTGGAGCTGAACTATGTCTTGCTAGCAAATTTACTGCGAATGCAATATCAGGTCTTGTGCAATTCGCAAGATACATGAGTGCTCCAATAGCACTTAAATATGGAACTTCAGGTCCTAAGACTTCCTCATTTTCTATCCTCAATCTAAATGGGTCTTTATCCACTTCGAGGGATCTTACGACCATGGGGGTTTTCAAGGGATGTGATTTATCCATATTAAACCTCTCCAATACCTTCCGGGCATAGGAAGATTGGTGAACAAAAATTCCTTCTGGGAGATGCTCTAGCTACAGGCCTAAGCAAAATTTGGTTTTACCCAAATCTTTCATCTCAAACTCCGTCATGAGGTAAGCACTTGCTTCCTTTATCTCCTCTGTGGTTCCGATGATATTCAGATCATCGACATATACTGAGATGATACAGAATCCATTCTGGGATTTCTTTATAAACACACAGGGGCAATCATCATTATTGGAGTATCCCTTCTTCAGGAGGAACTCACTAAGCCAGTTATACCACATTCTTCAGGACTGTTTTAATCCGTATAGCGATCTTTTTAGTTTGACGCTATACATGTTACGATTATTAGGATCCGAGACTTTTACTCCTTCAGGGACTTTCATATAAATGTCCGAATCCAGTGACCCATATAAATATGCGGTTACCACATCCATCAACTGTATTTTTAAATTTAAGCCAGCTGCCATTGATATTAGATATCGGAACATTATTCCATACATTACAGGAGAATATGTTTCATCGTAATCGATGCTGGGTCTCTGCGTGAACCCTTGTGCTATAAGCCTCGCTTTTTATATCTCACCACCAGGGTATTTTCATTTCTCTTCTGGATAAAAAACCCATTTGATCCTCCAGGGAATTACTTTAGGAAATATTCAGTCAATAGGACCAGAAACTTTCCTCTTATTAAGCGAGCGCTGCCTCAATTGCTTCTTTTGACCCTATCTGAGTGGCAAGCGCTTCTGGCACTCTGCCATGGACTTTGGATCTGGATCCAGTTTTTAGCAATTTTAGAGGCAAATATATGTCGACAATTGTAGTCTTTTTTTATTTATTTCTCCTATATCACTTCGGGGATATATCTATATTAATTTCTTCCAGCTCCGCGTGATTTCCCACAACAAAGGAGTCTGGGTGTTCCGACTTCCCAACGTTAAATTGTGCGCGCAAATGTTCACTGGGATTTTCATCTTCAGGATGGCTTACTTCAGGGAGATTACCATCATCAGGATGGCTCACTTCAGGGATTTTCTCAACAACTGATTGAGCTTCTTCAACTGTCTCAGGTAGTGATCTCTTTTGCTCGGTTCTCTGTTTACGTGGGCGTCTCATGAATCGAGTCCGTGCACTGAAACCTCCCCTCTTTGCCATGAGGGCAAGAGTGGGTTCAATAACCTTCAGGGTATTTTCACTCTTTCAGTGCATTCTCCGCGGTATATGAGATTTTGTCACTCCTTATAATCGGTGAAGGCATCTGGCGAGTTATCGGCTATTTGTTGCGACTTATTATCTTCTCGAACTTCAAGTTTAGTTTCTTTTGTGCGTGGGTCTAAGGACCTGAATGCCGTTGGCATTCCAATCTATTTCTGGCATTCTTCAATGTGGTACTTTTCTCCTCCTAATGCCGGAAATAGTCCTCATCAAAAATAGAATCGTGATCGAGAAGTGTGAGCAGATCCTGTCATAGGCTCTAGGTATTTAATTATTGACGGAGATTCATAACCTACATAGATCTGACTTAGGTGAGGCCCCATGGTGGTACTGTTGTGGTGGAGAGATTAGCACGTATACAAAGATAAACCAAATTTTCGCAGATGGAAAATACTTGGTTCTTTCCCACGCACTAGCCACCACAAGAGGAAAATGGAAAAATTGGGCCAAAACCCATGAATTTAGGCCGAAACTCACAATTTAAGATAAATTCGTAAGCAAACCGTCAATTTAGTTCACTTAATTTAACTTGACGAAATTAATCGTTAAATTCGTGGGTACCCATGAATTTAAATTAAATTCGTGGGTTACTGATAAAACCCACGAATTTAACAGATTTAACAGTTAAATTCGTAGGCTAAATAAAACCCACGAATTTATCTGTTAAATTCGTGGGTTTTATATGGCCCACGAATTTATCAGCCATTATACAAAAATATATATATATATCCTGGTGACTGACCACCATCCAGCTAGTATTTCATTGATGTCAGCTCGATCATTATTTTAATTTGATACCCAAATTATAGCAGTAGTCAATTAAGGGCCGCATGAACACATTGAGATCCTTCCCTGGATGCTTAGGACCTGGAATGACAAGAGCAAGGAATATGAACCCCTCTTTCAAGCAAATCTCGTGGAAGATTGTATGGCATGATGAAGACCGCCAACAAGAGTAGGGGCTAGCGCTATACCGAAAGGTGAAACCGTCTGTGGACAAACTAAGACGGACACTCCTAGGGTCGCTTGCAAATCTTTGGATCGAATCGGTCCAATGCCCGCCATGCCTCGCCATCGACGGATGCACCATCATATCCGGTCTCGATCCTCACGTTTACCTTCTTTGTGCCACCGCATATGTTTCATTGTTTCTTTTGACATGTACAACCGTTTAAGCCTATCCGTGATCGGCATGTACCAAGTTGTTTAGTCGCGACCTTTGTAGTCACCGATACCCTTCCTCATCTACCACCTCAACGGATCTACACTTACATAATGCATACAATGAGTATCCTTGTCATGATCCTTCCGAGCAGATGCAATTATTCTCGCACACATCAATCTTCCGTAATTCATCCCAAGGCGGCCATCAACTTTTTCGATTGGTACAAATCCTTTGGCATCTTGTGGTTAGGCGGAAGGACATCATTCATAAGTTCAAGCAAAGCGTTGAAGCATTTGTTCGAAAAGTTGAACTTCGACTTCGTCGACATAAGTCGTGTAACCGCCTGCAGGACGGTCACATTAGTCAAGTCATGCAGCTTCGCATCCGAGGCGTCAAGTAGCCTATAGAATTCCTTAACCTCCTCCGGATGTGACCCCTCCCCCGAGTTAAATTCAATCCCCCTGCCAAGATCATCCAAAGATCTCTTCCATCCGGTTGTGATCCTCCCCATGGTCCGACTCAATGGCACGCCTCATGCCTCTCCATGACGGTGCCACACCAAATAGTTAGGCATGAACCCGTTTTTGCAAATGTGATACTGCACTATATCCTTGCTGTAGTAGCTGTTATTCTCGCAGAGGGTACACGGGCAATACACATATTCAGCTCCTCCAACGAATGCTTGCTTCAAGAAAGCATCCGTGATCTGCCCCCATTCCCTTGTGTGCCCCCCATCACTCCTCCATCCGTCATACATCACCCTTCGATCGTCACCCATTCTCAAAGCTAAACAAATGAAACGATGTCAGCGTCATTTGACCGTGGCTTAGGTGACAAAGACAACCTGTTAGGAAAGATGTGTTCTAAACCCACCCAGAATGGAGCGTTGCATGCGACTGTGACGCGCATTTAATCGAACGAAATTTCAGAACATAACCCTTTGTTCTCCAAACGCACGCCTGATGCTGGTGCGTCGGAGAACAACAGGGTTATGCGGCCGAAATCACGTTCGGATCGCTCGCACGTCACAGGCCCCATGCAACAACCAACATTCTCGGTTGTCCAAAATTTTTGGACAATTAGAAGCGGCGCACCTCACAAGCAAATGTGAGATGCGCTCCGTTCAACGGTGACGCCTAGGCTCTCTCTTGTTAAGCGCAAACCCTAAACTCTAACGTTATATACAACTGACATGAAGAGAATTAAAATATATATACCATATGCAGTGAATATAAAATGACATGAAATAACTTCAAACGAATTAATCATTATGAAGTCACCGAAATGTACAAAATTTCGGCATGACCTCTCTAGTAAATAGGACATCCACTCAGCAGACAAAAAAACATTTGCAGTTATAATATATATATCAATCTCTCAAACCAGAAGGAGACATTCTAGCAAATCCTTAGATAAGCATGTCAGTGAATTGTCAAATGTGACAGAGGAGTTCCACAACTTCTAGCTTTAACAACAGAATGTTCCACAACTACTAAGATAAGACCAATAGATATTTCAAACTGCAATTTTCTGACAATTACCTATGTGAGAAGAAACAGGAAACCCAGAAGGTATGTTCAGCCAAACTTCTTCAAGCTGAAGCAATCTGCAAGGAGATAAATACTTGGTCATTTGGATGCCATGTGTCAAGAATAACATTTACTTTACTTGGCAATGTATATTAGGTTTAAAGAGCAACATATTTCAAGTATGTAATAGGTGAAACAAAGCATGTCTATATCAGGATAATTATGACAAATTTCAGGCACTCACCACAAGTTGACAAATCTATCCACAACATCAGCAGAAGCATCTTTGCGTATTTCTATAGTAATTGAGCCTTTGGCGATGTCCATTACCGCGAAAATTAAGCGAAGCATTATGTTCTTTGTACTCCAATGATGATTTACTGTAATAATTAGGGTGATCCCATATTGATAAAACCACTTAATTATATGCACAACATTGCATTTAAAATAATATGAGAAATTTGGTAGTTATATGCGGCAAATTTCTCATGCTTACAGGCAATTGCATGATGTCTACTTTTCCTGCTAATTCTACTGGCAACAATCAGTGTCCAAAAGCTTGAGTGCTTAACAAAGCAAGAGAAACACTTGAGCTAGTTATGTGGCGGTGTACAAGATATCTTAGTATCCACTATCAACTACATCTGGTTGATACATTTCAAATCATGACGAAATGTTCTTGTAAAACCTAATCAATTATGGTTGAACGCTTCTTTTTGATTTGCATGCACATTTTAACTTTTAAGGAGTAATAGATATTAAAAGACTACCGGTGTCCAAAATTGGTTTTTCATGCATGGTATGTTTATTTCCAATACCATCCTAAGCGGTCAATAGTTGATTCTGAAACTTTCAAAGCATACTATATTTTACACTTTTCAAGTCGTAACTTGATTTAGAATATCGATGGCGATGTAGCAAGATATAACCAATATATGATGTACATTGATTGGATATATGTAGTCAAGATACGTCGAAAGATTTATTAAGCATATAATCAACATGTACTGGCAAGTTGATCGAAAATTATGTCCACAGAAAAGGGAAAACTAAAATTTACCGCATAACCTGGTCTACTTATCTTCGTTGAATCCTCGAATCTTTCAACATTCTTGAAGTCAAGCAGAAAATACACAAGTGAAAACAAGAAGTGAGTTTGATGTCTCGTCCCTTAAATTCATAGTACTTGAATAAGGACATGCATATCGGGAAATATGATAATTCTAGAAAAGTATCGTGTCGGGTGACTCGGATCAAAACTTCCAAAAATACAACCTAACAAAGTGAACACAAAAATTTCACGAACAGTGGCGTGACCGGCGGACGGGATCGCGGAATGGGATCGATCGAAGCTTGGGCGTGGGGCAACTTGAGGTCGACAAGTGCGGTCTGGTGCGGGTCGGGCGAGGCGCGGGCATCATGGGGCGGTGAGGGTCAGCATCGGCAGCGCGGAATGGGATCTATCGGTGCGGGCGGCAAAGCGTAGGGTGACGAGGGCGACGACGAGATTTGCGAAGGACGGCGGGCCGTGGCGGCGCCCGGGCGGAATGGGGAGGAGACTAGGGCAAACACAGAGCACGCGGAATGGGGATCGATCGGAGGAAATTAGCTGGCCTATGGCGCGGTTCTCTCGGCACAAATTCGTGGGCTCTGGACAGCCCACGAATTTAAGTAACGTGCGCCAAAGATATAAAAACCCATAAATTTTATTAAATTCGTGGGTATCTGCAGGTGGCCCACGAATTTAAATACATTCGTGGGTTTTTTATAAATCGATGAATTTAAATCTTTAAATTCGTGGGTTTTATTTTGGCCCACGAATTTAAAAAACCCACGAATTTTTCCCTGTTTCTTGTAGTGAGCTGCAAGGGGGAAAATTCATAGTATCTGATTGGTCTCGAGTTGAATTAATGATGCGGCGTGCAACATTGCATGGCCTCAACAACCGTGGGTAACCTATAATTGCAAGAGTGGCCTAGCAATAAGCTTTACTCTCTTAATTAATGACTCTGCAAGGCCATTTTGGGTGTGGACATAGGTCTGAGAATACTCTACATTAATGCCTAGAGCCATACAATAATCATTGAATGCTTTTGAGGTAAACTCAAAGATTGTCCATTCGAATGGACTTGATCCTTTCTTCTGGAAAAGAGGCTCTTAATCTAATGATTTGGGCGATTAATTTAGCAAAAGCATGATTCCTAGTAGATAAGAGACATACATGGGACCATCTAGTAGAAGCATCTATTAGCACCACGAAATATCTGAAGGGGCCCAACAGGGGCTGAATTGGTCCACAGATATCACCTTGAATTCTCTCCTGGAAATTCAGTGATTCTTCCCTAATTTTAAGATCGAGGATTTAACTATCGACTTTCATTTAGCACATGCGAGGCACATAAAAGCTTCAGTTTAGGAAAGGCTATAGTTTTTATATTATGGCCAGCAGAATTATAATTATTTTTCTCATAATATTCAACTCAAGATAAACCCAGTCGATCAGCTAGATCTTAAATATTTCTGCGTTTTTATCGCAATATAAACTTTAGGTTTTCTATATGCATAGTATAACCCGGAGGAGAATGAATGAAACTTTTTAACCACATGTTAATTACACCCATTAAACTTGGTCATGAGTTGGTATTCTGTACCGTCTTCATTCTTTGTCTCCATATGGAAACGGTTCAGACCAATGTCATTAAAACTTAAGAGAGTGCGACTGGACTCAGGGTATAATTCTTCCAGTGCCAACTATGAGAGTATCGCTTCTGGCAATAGTCATAATAATTCCAATTTACTTAGTGTGGTACAACTGTCTTCTAAACAGATTTTCTCCTCCCTTATTGGATTACACTTTGTTCTATGTTAGAAGTATGATTTATCAATCAAACAATTGTTGCATCAGGAATAAATTATAGAATATAGAACAAACATAGCACAATCAAACAAATATCTAGGAAATATCAATTTATTAAATTTGAATGATAATCACTCAACAGAAGCATAGACCAAATGTTCATTCAGGAACTAGGCTAAACTGATAAGGAGACTTATAAGGAATATGTGACATCGACTAGCAAAGCGAAGGAATACTTAGGAGGCTAATCTAGGTCTCCATATGAGTCATATATGTCCTTCTAGGACTCCTCGAACTTATAATTTCAAGGACCATATTATCACACTTTTCAGCACCCATGTCAACAATAGGTTGAACAGTAAAGTATGAATCAACATTTGTTTACCCCGGGTCTTTTTGATTTTTCCAGTGAATTTTGTGTAAAGGTCTACCACATGCTTCAGGATGCAATAGTTGCATGACCAATGATCAATGCGTTCATATCTAAAACAAGGTTATTCAGGGTTTGTAACCTTACTTCTGGAAGTCCCTGGCCCTTTACCTTTACTTTTCCCATTATGAATTGCTCTTCCCCTAATTCCCTTTATTTCTTTTGGCCCTTTCTGCGGCAATGGCTTTTGCTAGCTCACTGAGTATTTGCATGTGCTTGGGCACTGCAAGACTTCCATTAGAAAGCGAAGGAGTACTTCTGGTATTGAGCATGGCGATACTATTACAGCAGTATCCTCATATTAGGGTGGTTCCATTTGCGCTATGCTTCTAGCAACAGGATGAATCTTGTTGGTTATATATTTTTCCTTTAGGGAATTCAAAAATACCAGCTAGTCACTTCTATCAACTATTTGACCTTCAGGTCTGTATGAAGAGCTGTATATCTGATGGCTACGGGAAGAGAAGGGGTACCAGCTTCAGGCTGGGAAAATAGTAGCTTCAAAAGATCGAGCTATCATATTAATCTTAGTATTAATTGCCCGGGTAAGATATTTGTTGCTATTCAGGACAAGCTTGATAAGTTCCCTCTTTACGATGTCCAACATATCTTATTTCTATTTTTTTGCAAAATGACTTTTACAACTGGTAAAATCATATATTGCATGCTCACTCTTCAATCAATAAAGCTTGGTCCATATCTATTCAGTAGATAATTATCACAGATTTTTCAGGATTTTCCTAGCATTTTTATAATATTTTTTTCTCTGCTAATTATTAAGCAATTTTCAAAATTACTAATTAACAAAAGGATAAATTTCAACGTGAAATAAACCTGGCATAATGCTAATTATATCTTATGTAACTCTTGTTGGTTGGGTATAAAATCATGTAATGAATGCCTCCGTCAACATGACTTTCGGCCAGGTCAACCCGCCCCGAGGGCTCACATGAGGGAGGGAGCACTTCTCGATTCCGGGTGTCAATTAAGAAACCTAACCTCATGTGTGTTTTCCTTAGATACCAATTGTCATGTATCCGTTCCTTCAAAACTGAAATCAAAACCCAACCATTTATGCCCTCAAGCCTAAAACCGTTTTGATAGCTCGATTATTTCCATAATTTTCTAGCATTTCTATTCTTTACTAAGTAATTTTCAGAATTATTTAATAACAGAAAGATAAATAAATAAATAAATTTCAGCACATATAAAATATGGCATAAGGCTAGAAAGTAAGCTCAGAGCATAGAACTACCAATGTATGCTAGATCTCAAATTTCCAAGAAATTCCGAAAACTCATAACCAAAAAAACTAATTTTCTAGGATTTATCATCAGTTTTCATAATTTATTATTATTATTTTTCTTCTTGCTACGATTGGGCCGTACGGCCTCTTGGGCCTGTTCGGCATTTTAGCTATCGGCTCGATCAGCGTTTCGGTCAGCCGGGCAAAAACAGGCGTTCGCTAGGGTTTCCTCTTCCCGCCGCTCGAATCACACGGCGCGCAATTTCTTTTTCCTGCCGTCGACTCACATGAGGCGAAGACGCCAAAGGATTCCACCGATCGTCGCCATTCGAGACAGGCGAGGAGAAACGAAGCGTCGCGCCGCCACTCGCGTCGGGTGAGGAAGCCAAAGCGCCACTCTGCCGCTCGCGTCAGGCGAGGGAATCGAGGCGATCGGTGACGCATGCGACGGCGTGAAGCACGGGGCGTGGCCGATCTTCATGCGGCATGGCCCGCGGTTAAGTTCTCGGTGGTGAGTGTGCAACGATCACGGCACGCAGGCCGAGCTCCCGGCGGCCATCGGTGCTACCATGGCGAGGTGAGTGCCACCGAGCAAGCGCATCAGCAGATCGGTACCTGCAGGCGCGGCGCCGCCGTCAGCGCTTCGGGCGCGACATGAGCGACTGGGTCAAGCCTCGGCAGTGTGACCTCACGGGCGACGGTATCAGGCCGAGGGCCAGCGGTGCGGCACGCGTGTAGGACGGACGGCTACCGTGTCTCGGTTGTCGGCGTCTGTGGCGCTCAGGGCCATCGGCGTCGTCTGCTGGACGCGCAAGATTGAGTCGGAAGCCAATGTGCGTTTTTTTTAATTGTTGATGATGAACAGTAACAACATTGTACTTTCAGATTGCGATTCAATAGTTCATGCCGATCTATTACCTTGATTCGACCTGCAGGAGAAATTTTGTAGGCTATCGCGTAAGATAGAGTCGCGTAGGACTTTTTTGGCAATCCGAGTACGTGCTGGCGTGATGGCGAGTTGATTGCAGAATGGACCGGGTGATCAATCGTCGGTAGTAGTTATTCGTTATAGTCGACGATCTTTCTTCTTACGGTAGAAACTCTGCTGATAACGTGTTGTAAAACGTCGAAGAACGCCAACAAACAATCACCAATAGTAGATGCAATCACGAGAGTAAGAACAATAGACACACAATATAAGTGTGGAATTCTCTCTCGCTTTATTGATTCGATCATCTACAATAAGGGAGCACCCGATATATATAGCGTTGTGAGAGAGAGTTTGGATTCGACTACATTAGAAAGATATAGAATCCTAACCATATTTGATTTAAGTTTTCTTATCTCGTAACAATCCGGAATCAAGATGAAAGAATCAAGACAAAATACAAATACCAATTGCCTGCTTGGCTGCTTGCGGCCCCAAATCTGCGGTCGCGACTCCGGTCCTCCCCTCCTAGCTTGTCGCGCTGCCCCTTCCTCCGGTCATCCCCTTCAGCTCGTTGCGCCGCAGCCCCGACTGGGCTTGGTGGTCATCTAAACGTCAACTCACATCCAACCCAGATCGCAACAACAAGCTGCATTAAATCCAAACCAACCCAATCCACTAATCATCCTTTATGATCCAAACCAACTTAACCCATGTAATAGGTCAACCCAAACCAAATCAAACCAAACCATTTCATTGATATGAGTTCAACCGATCTAAGAGCATGTACAATGATGCATATCAGCAGTCTCTAAGCTATGCTATATAAGATAAAAATGATGTGGATGAGAGAGGGTGCATCTAGAGAGTTGAGCCGTCTCTTAATCTAGAGTTGACTCTAGCACGAGAACCAAGACAGGTTGTGTCTGGGAAAAAGTTGTCTACTTATAAATAAGCTGTCTATACCATTGCATGGGTTGTCTCTAACGCTGTCTATAAATAACATGTTAGCTTGGTATAGACAGCAGTTGTCTATACCATTGTACATGCTCTAAGACTATTACTCTGTATGGAGGCATTCACCTTAGGAAGCTAGTGGTCATGTCTCCAACTATTTTTTAAAAAATAAATGCAATAAAATCCAAAATAACTTCCATAAATATGAAAAAGAAAAAATAATTTAAAAGTAAAAAATTCTATCAGATCAGATAAATTCCATAAATTAAAAAAAAAAACAACTAGGGATAAATTCATATAACTAAAAAAATGGAAAAAAAACTTGAAAAATATGATCATGAATTAAGTCATACATATCTACAGGATTACATCAAACTGCACCTTCATAACGCATAATATCTGAAAGTTTTGATTAAATAACTACTACATTGCTGGAAATTCTTCTAAATAATGCAGTTCTTCCTACATAAGCCTGATGCAATTTCTGCTTGACAATCTCAATATCAAGAAACAAAAAAAAATCCCCTTCATATAGGGAAGATGGTAAGAATGCTCCAGCCTCCAGGAACCAAGCAGCATGGAATTCGAACCACAACAAACAGGAACGTCTGAAATAACCCAAAAATTTCAAAAATAAATTTAATTTGGCCTTCGATATTTATTTGGAATTTATTTGAAATTTTTCCCGAATTTATTTCAAATTTATCCGGTTAAAATCAAAGACTTTCCTTTTCGGGAAAGTCTTCCCCGAAATCCGCTTTCTCTTTTCATCCAAGGCGTTTTCCCCTTCGGTTCGCGCCTTCTCCAATTCCCGCTTTCCTCTCGCGTTGGCGCCTTTCCCCATTTCCGTCTCCATCGCCTCGGCCCGTTTCTTTTTCCCGGCCCGCTTCTCCTTCCGCTGACAAAGCCCACCTCGCGTAACCTAGCCCAGCGCCCGCGCCTGATCGCTTCTTCTCACGTGACTGCGCCCTCGGTCCCTCACGCTAATGGCATCGCTTTCTTGTAGGCCGCCTCCCGCCTAATCGGGCAAGCTGCTCTCTGCAGACCACGCCATAGACACTCGACCGTTCCATCACTTGAATTCGTCCTATCCCCATGCTGCCCTTCCATTGCCGATCTCTCTCTCCTCCGCCAAGCCCGGCTCACGCTGTGGCCACGACTGCGCATAACCGGTGGAGCTCATGATCCATCATTGCGCGCCAAAAGTGCGTGATTCCTACCGCGTCTACTCTTCCACGCCTGCTCGGTCTTTTCGCTACTCAAGCACTCCTCCACCGCGTCTTTCTCTCCCCCACCGGCTCTCTCCCTCCCCCTGTGGATACGCTTATAAATGGCACCCCGAGCCGCCATTTTTGACGACCGAAGCGCCCGAGTCTTTTTCACTCCTCCCCACCTGTCCATTTCGCTTCCGGCCGCCTCCCACGCCGCTCCGCGCGCTTCTTCTTCATCTCCGGTTGCCTTCTGTGGCCAAGCCTCTCCGTTCGCTCCCTCCCCCATTTCTCCACTTCCCCGAACTCACCTTAAGACCCTCATGCTCCCTAGCCACTTCATTCCTCTCCCCATGAGCTAGTTCGACGGATCGCACTGCTTCTTCTCCGCCTCCGGCGCTGAGTTCGCCGTCACCTCGCGCCTCTCATCGACAAAGCCCATCCCACCGCTTAGCGCCCTCTCGCTCTCTCTGCCGCTCCAGCTCACGCTGTCAGCGCCCTTGCCGGAGTCAACCGGCCCAGCTTTGTCGGCCTCACCTCTCCGCGCCACAAGACGCGGCCGTCTCTTTGGGCCATGGCACCATGGCTCGCCCGCAAGCAAGGCCTTTGTGGCAGACAGGCCAAAATCGCAACAACATGCAGCCCGCTCGCAAAACTCTTTTCCTTTTTCTTTTCAGTTTTAAATTCGATTTTCGGATTTAACTACTAAGGAAAATCCAAACCTTCCAAAATCCTTAAAAATCCAGAAATTCCCAAAAATACAAAAATGCCAAAAATACAGTTCCTTGATCGTCTCGAGCCGCTGAGTCCAAAAATAATCTCCGTTTCGCCAAACCAAGTCCAGAAAATTCCCAAAATGCCCTTGAACCCTGTTCCGGCCATTTTTTCTCATTTTCCTTTCCATTGCTTTTTCTTTGTTTTGATTTATTCGTTTATTTATTGTTTGCGTTTCTTCGCGCTAGATTCAACGTCAGAGCAACCATTGGCACGAACCTCGGAGCAGGAGCAGACGATTGGAGCTAAACTTGGAGCCGGAGCCGTTCAAGGCCAGACACGACATCGACCGTCTCTCGTTAGGCGAACCTTTAACCTCGCAAGGCAAGCCACACTCCTTGAACATGTTGAACCCAGTCCCATTAAAGTATATATATATATATTTCTTGTATTGCATTATTTTGTTATTTTAGAAATATAGCAAATGTGATAGTTTCGAATGACTTGGTTAGATACAACCCAATGTTAAACCTGTTGTTATGCCTTAAATCCTTTTTAACCCTAAGATATAAAATATTGAACCCTGGTAGATGTAGCAATTCATACGATTATTACTTTTAGACAAATGCTTAAAATCTCCGAGAGATGGCTTGGATGATGTTGGTTTTTATAAAATTGCTACGGTGTGGGGGACAGCATTGGGCGGACCACGGGAGGTGGATGCCGGCCCAATCCCCAACCGATGACGAGGCCAAGGTTGTGGTATGGTGGTGGTACAGTGGTACCAATGGTTTGCGGTATGTCATTTGGCTAAGTCTTTGGCATTTAAGGACTGACGTCTTGGGCAAAGAAAATAACTTCAGACCCCGCTCAACCACAAGTTGGGCCGACCAACTCTGTTGACTTGGTCCAACATAGCTCAGTACATTGTACCTCCCTTTTTAATGCCTATATGGGAAGTGGTGCTAGCGAGGCAATGGATCGCAGAGTAAAGCGGAGTGGAAACGAGCGGTGCGGCCGTTCATTCTCAACAGGTGGGTGTCTTCAACATTGAAAGTGTCTCCGTGACGGCGATGGGTCCCGAATGTTGCGGATCTTGGATAGCCCATCGGGTAGGAGCTAAAAAGGGGAAGTTCAACGAAATGCTATGACTATCTTGGTCGGGCCGCATGCATAAAAGTTGCATGTTGATCCGGTGGCACTAATGACCGTAGATGTCTTGTGGGTAAAGCCGAGCACCATCGCAGAGTGATATCAATGGTATTGAATACGCCGCTTAGGTTAATGAAGCGGAGTTAATCTAGGGTGATACCTGTAACTGCGCCCCTGTAGCTTTTATAAATAAAACTTGTCGTGAAGGTGAACTTTGCAAGATAACCCCCCCTGATTTATATATTGCTAATTATGATTTGTGTTTCAAATGTAAAATAAAAGTGATGTTTCCCACTTTCATCCACAATACTTAAAACTCCATGCCTACCTTTGTTTATCCCTGCATGTAATATTCAGAACTTTCCGTGTGGTTTGTTGAGTACGGTTGTGTACTCACCCTTGCTCCTAATCCCCTCTTTAGATTTCAATTGAAGCTGGCGAGATCCAGAAGACCGTAGGTGACGAAGTTAATTGGTTTTGGAGGCCTTGATCTATCTGCTCAAGCGTTTCCTGTGGGTGTTCTGTAATGTATTCAGTGCTAGCCGCACCTTTTGAAAAACCTTGGCCGTTAGGCCCCTATTTCATCTATAAAATGTTCGCATTTTCTCTTTTATCAAGCAAGGTACACTTGGTTACCTGCAGCTAAAATCCTAGGTAGCTGCGAAGGTATTTATACGCACCCCCTGAAAAGGACGGTCCGTTACAAGTGGTATCAGAGCCTGACTTGACCAGTAGATCAAGTCCTTAAGATGGTTTAGGCATTGTTTTTCGAAAAGTTATTTAAAACTTAGACAAAAACTGATTACAAAAATATGTGGGCATATTAAGCCATCTTCCTCTTCTCCTTACCTTCTTCTACCTTACCTAGATTTCTGTTTCCAAAAATCATTTAAGGTTTTCTTTCTCAACTAAACTTCAAAACTTGCGTAATAGATAACGATTAGAATCTTCTCATCCCTAGTAATTCTTAGTAGTCGCTTCTAGGTGGTGGACCTGAACCAGCTCGTCGACAAGAAGGAATCTCTGTCGTAGTCGCTCGTTAGTCTTAAATCGAACCCCCTTTGTTAAATAGGTCTTTTGGTAATGTAACATGGGTCGTACCAGACCTTAAGACGGTACTAAGTACGACTCCACAATATATGCAAAACTATATTCCCTTATTTTCGATATTTTGTGTTGTCTAGCCTTACTAAACTCAAAAAGCTCCTTCTTTTCGTCTAAGCCTCTCACCTGTTCATTCTACGCTTACCCCAAACTCTAAATCTTACTTACCTTCTGCTTGAGACCTGCTGCAGAACCGAATAAGAATCAGATTAAGTCAGATGTCAGGAGTCGGACCACACCTACATCTCAGTGAGGAAGCAGAATCAACAAAAAACGCAACCAACCTGACCCAAGTGCTCGCCATGATGGAAAGAAATAGGCATCAGGCAGAGATGCGCCGAACCCAACCAATGGAAAGAATGTCAGACCAGTTCGCCGCCAGATCCCAGGTATATCCACAAGGACAGTTCCAAGGACAGGACAGAAATATCGGAATATCAAGTTGGTCTGAATTCCAGAAGACAAGACCACATGTCTTTTCAAGCTCAGCAGAACCACTTGCAGCAGATGATTGGATCAGAAGCATTCAATGGAGACTCGACGCAATTCAATGCTCTGACAGAGAGCGAGTGTTGTACGCCTCACATCAACTACAAGGACAAGCCGTCACCTGGTGGATGGACTTTTAGGCACAGAAATTTGGACAAGAAACCACATGGTCAGAATTTGAGGAAGCATTGTAAAAGCCCACATCCCTGAAAACTTAATGGCAGCTAAAAGAAAGGAATTCTTGACTCTCCACCAAGATGAGAAAACAGTTTTGGAATACTTTGATCAATTTAACCGGCTAGCCCTATATGCCCCCGAAGAAGTGGATACCGAAGTCAAGAAGATGGAAAGGTTCTCTGAAGGTTTGCGAAAAGGTTGAAGTTCCATGTTGCAAGACTTGACTTGAGGACCTCACCACAATGGTCGCAAGTTAATAATTATCGAGGAAACCCGAGCGACTTGGAAGGTACTCGAAAAAGGAAGGCCCAACAAACAAGGATACTGGACCCAAGACCGCTAAGGGTACTGATGCCAAATTTCACCCCCAATTTCCCTGCCAAAGGACCGCCTGTAAGAGAGCAGGGACCGGTATTCATTGTGCCTCGACCCAAGAAAGGGAAGTGCTTCAACTGCAAGGGAAAGTATTATGCAAAGGATTGCCCCCTCAAGACCGACTGCTGTTTTCATTGCGGACAGACAGGACATTTCTGAAATTATTGCCCTAAGAGGTACTTACCATCCCATGTGGCCAAAGCTCAGACATCCAACTCTACCTCGAGGGCAATCGATTTTAACGTGCCATATCGACTACCAAGACAGCAGCAAGAGTTGCGACAAGGAAAGGCATCATCCAAGACAGAACCAAGCCCAATGACCCGAGAAGCTTGTAGATCAGATGTTCACCGAAGAAACCGTAGAAGCCGCAAATGAGGTAATCAGTAGATTTCAAGTTTCAGTCTTAAGCCCGCATCAATTCTTGTAACCCAGTGCAGTTTCACTCTTTAACTTTGATGGATCTTGCTTGCAAGAATAGTTTAATCTATTTTCCCTTCGCCAACATTTCCTTCTCCAAACCCTTGAGAAATTATTAGCAAGTTAGTTCAAGTATGAAAATCTCAGAGATTGATCATTCAAGAAGATAAAAGCATGATTAGGAAAGTCGGAATGTCGCTCTAATAATGGCTTAATAACCAGCATGAGACAGTCAAGAGCATTCATTATAGCCAGGGACAGTGAGTCAGCATGCAGATAAACCCAAGGATAACAGAAAGGAAATAAATCAGCATCATTACCTAAGAAATTATCAAAGACAACAACCATGTAAGAATAAGTCAGACCAAATGACAAGAAAAGTGACTTAGCCCCTTAAGGAACTAGTCAGAAATGGAAAAGGAACCTTGACCTACAAGTGGTGGCACATTCATGCCCTTAATTGAGACCCCACCAGACCATTGGATCAAGTCAAGACAGCCTAACAAGAAGTTCAACCGTATAGAAAGAGACTGACAGAGTACCAACCCCTCAAAGAGTTTCCACCAGATAAACAAAGGATATTGTGGCTCTATAACTATATAAGTGAAGATAAAGATATAAGAGGATTGATTTTGACAAAAGCGACCAAGAATGACCTACGTGAGAGTATGTGTTGGAAGGATAACCATAACCCTCGAGACCTGCTAACCCATTACAACTCCTTTCCCCTGCATGTAAATTAAGATAAAGATCAAAATAGATTTCCTTACAAGGAATTCCAAGGGAAGTAGTGTCAAATCAATAAGTATCAGATCAAGAAGCTCAGATCGCACCAAATTTTTGGGAGTCTACAAGAAGTCATGAGTGCAGAATTGACAGATAGTACCACCTGCAGAGCTATAGACAAAAAAAAATCCAACCACGAGTTGATGTTGATTAAAGGATAGCTGACAGATTGACCAAGACAACCCACCCTGGTGCAATTAGACAAAGCTTACAACAAAAATGAAGTTCAGGAAGATATTTATGGTAAGATGGTGTAAAATCCCGGAGGAAGTAGTGTCAGAACCAGAAACCCAAATCGCAAAATTTTGGAAAAAGTTCACCCAGAGTAAAGAGGACTGAATTAACCTTTAATGAAGCTTATTTCAAAGAAATAATCGATGTAACCGAAAGTACCTGCCAAATATTAAAAAGTATGCTCCGGAGATCATTAAAGAGGTCACCTTTTAAAAGCCCCTTTAGGGAAGAAAGTGTTGAAGCTGATTAGGATTGCAACAAGAAAGCCATACAGACACAGAACAGAAGGATGTCGGTCACCAGAATGAAGACCTTGTCTATTTAGAAGTGATGCCCCAAGCCGCAAGGTACGATTCCAAGGTTAAGGAAGAATTATGCCCAGATATCTTCGGACAAGATCAAATCCTCAGATGCTTAGAGTAATAACTCGCAAATCACCATCATACGAGTCAACTTGGGACCCACGAAAATTTCAGAGTTCCATCTCGGGGATACCTTCGACGGCCAATGCAGGACCACCGCAGATTAAAAGGATTGGACCCGCTAAAAGACCTACATCATCACAAGTGGTATATCTTATCGCAGTTTATATCTCCAGATTTTCGAGACAACCGAAAGATGTACTCAGAGACAAGGATGTCGAAGTGCGAGAGGATGCTGAGTATTGCCGAGAGTTTATTTTTAGGAATCCAAGAGAAAAGGAATCGACCGCAAACAAAAATTTCCCAACTTACGCCTTAGATGAGTAAATCTCGGGACGAGATTTATTTTAAGGGGGGTAGATTGAAATAACCCAAAAATTTCAAAAATAAATTTAATTTAGCCTTCGATATTTATTTGGAATTTATTTGAAATTTTTCCCGAATTTATTTCAAATTTATCGGTTAAAATCAAAGACTTTCCTTTTAGGAAAGTCTTCCCCGAATCCGCTTTCCTTTTCATCCAAGCGTTTTCCTTCTGTCGCGCTTTCTCCAATTCCCCGCTCTCGCGTTGGCGCCTTTTCCCATTTCCGTCTCCATCGCCTCGCCCGCTTTTTCTGCCGACGCTTCTCCTTCATACAAGACAAAGCCCACTAAGGCTAACCCAGTGACGCCACAAGACAGCCGCTTCTTCTCCACGTGACTGCGCCTTCGGTCCCTCCGCCATGGCATCTTTCATGTGCCGCCCCGCCTAATCGGCAAAAGCTTAGTCTCTCTGCACCGCGCCAAAGACACTCGACTTGTTCCATCACGCCGTTCAGTCCCTATCCCCATCGCTTCCTTCCATTGCCGATCTCTCTCTCTCCGCCGACGCCCCGGCTCTGCCACGCCGACTCACTAACCGGTGGAGCTCGCATGATCCATCATTGCGCCGCGCTAAAAGTCAGATTCCTACAAGCGTTTACTCTTCCACGCTGTTCGGTTTTTTCGCTACTCAAGCACTCCTCCACCGCGTCTTCTCTCTCCCCCACCTGGCTCTCTCCCTCTCCCGTGGACACGCTTATAAATGGCACCCCGAGCCGCCATTTTTGACGACCGAAAGCGCCTGAGTCTTTTCACTCCCTCCCACTGTCCATTTCGCTTCGCCGCCTTCCCACGCCATTCTCAATGCTTCTTCTTCATCTCAGGTTGCCTTCGTGGCCAAGCCTCTCCGCTCGCTCCTCCCCATTTCTCCACTTCCAAGAACTCACCTTAAGACCCTCATGCTCCCTAGCCACTTCATTCCTCTCCCATGAGCTAGTTCACGGATCGCCTTGCTTTTCTCCGCCTCGGCTGAAGTCGCCACACCTCGCGCCTCACCGACAAGCCCATCCCCACCCGCTAGCTCGCCTCTCTCTGCGCTCAGGGCCAGCTGTCGGCCATTGCGCCCGGCACGACAGCCAACCTCACTTTGTCGGCCTTCCCAAGACGCTGCCGAAACGGCCGTCATTGGGCCATGGCACCGCCAGCCGCATAATCGGTGGCCGACTTTGTGGGCCAAAAATCGCAACATCAGGCAAATTTCGCCAAGAAAACTCTTTTCCTTTTCTTTTCGTTTTAAATTGATTTTGGATTTAACTACTAAGGAAAATCCGAAAACCTTCCAAAATCCTAAAAATCCCGAAATTCCCAAAAATACAAAAATGCCAAAAATACAGTTCCTTGATCGTCTCGAGCCCGAGTCCAAAATAATCTCCGTTTCGCCAAACCAAGTCCAGAAATTCCCAAATGCCCTTGAACCTGCTCCTACCATTTTTCTCATTTTCCTTTCCATTGCTTTTTCTTTGTTTTGATTTATTCGCTTATTTATTGTTTGCGCTTTCTCGCGCTTAGATTCAACGTCAGAGCAACCATTGGCACGAACCTCGTGAGCAGGAGCAGACGATTGGAGCTAAACTTGGAGCCGAGCTGCTCAAGGCCGCATACTTACATCGACTGCTCTCGTTAGGCTTAACCTTTAACCTCATAGGCAAGCCACACTCCTTGAACATGTTGAACCCAAATTCCATTAAAGTATATATATATATATTTCTTGTATTGCATTATTTTGTTATTTTAGAAATATAGCAAATGTGATAGTTTCAATGACATGGTTAGATACAACCCAATGTTAAACCCGTTGTTATTTCTTAAATCCTTTTTAACCCTAAGATATAAAATATTGAACCCTCGTAGATGTAGCAATTCATACGATTATTACTTTTAGACAAATGCTTAAAATCTCCGAGAGATGGCTTGGATGATGTTGGTTTTATAAAATTGCTACGGTGGGGGATGATTGGGCGGACCACGGGAGGTGGATGTTTAGCCAATCCCCAACCGATGACGAGGCCAAGGTTGTGGTATGGTGGTGGTACAAAGGGTACCAATGGTTTCTTGTATGTCATTTGGCTAAGTCTTTGGCATTTAAGGACCGACGTCTTGGGCAAAGAAAATAACTTCTGCACTTCGGCCAACCACAAGTTGGGCCGACCAACTCATGACTTGGTCCAACATAGCTCAGTACATTGTACCTCCCTTTTTAATGCCTATATGGGAAGTGGTGCTAGCGAGGCAATGGATCGCGTAGCAACCGGAGTGGAACGAACGGTGCGGCCGTTCAGTTCTCACAACAGTGGGTGTCTTCAACATTCAGAAAGTGTCTCCCGTGACGGCCAGTGGGTCCTGAATGTTGCGGATCTTGGATAGCCCACTGGGTAGGAGCTAAAAAGGGGAAGTTCAACGAAATGCTATGACTATCTTGGTCGGGCCGCATGCATAAAAGTTGCATGTTGATCCGGTGGCACTAATGACCGTAGATGTCTTGTGGGTAAAGTCGAGCACCTCCGCAGAGTGATATCAATGGTATTGAATACGCTGTGCTTCCTAGGTTAATGAAGCGGAGTTAATCTAGGGTGATACCGTGAATCGCGCCTCGTAGCTTTTATAAATAAAACTTGTCGTGAAGGTGAACTTTGCAAGATAACCCCACGATTTATATATTGCTAATTATGATTTGTGTTTCAAATGTAAAATAAAAGTGATGTTTCCCACTTGCATCCACAATACTTAAAACACATGGCCTACCTTTTGTTTATCCCTGCATGTAATATTCAGAACTTTCCGTGTGGTTTGTTGAGTGCGGTTGTGTACTCACCCTTGCTCCTAATCCCTCTTTAGATTTCAATTGAAGTCGGGCGAGATCCGTAAGACCGTAGGTGACGGTTAATTGGTTTTGGAGGCCTTGATCTATCTCGCTCAAGCGCTTTCTCGTGGGTGTTCTGTGATGTATTCAAGGCTAGCCGCACCTTTGAAAAACCTTGCCGTTAGGCCCCTATTTCATCTATAAAATGTTCAGATTTGCTCTTTTATCAAGCAATGTACACTTGGTTACCGCGGCTAAAATCCCGGTAGCTGCGAAGGTATTTATACGCACTTCGAAAAGGGCGGTCCGTTACAACGCCCTTGTCAATGATGCAAACACCATTACACCTGATATAGGTGAAGCCCACCGGAGTATATGCTCACTTGATCAAGCTTCCACTTGAAACCAGTAGCAGCAGTGCACTCATTCTTGGAAGCACTCTCTATCCTCTCCAGATTAAGAGAAAGTTGTAATGTATTCCATAATTTTCACATGTACTGATAGATAAAGTTGAAAAAGATCAAAATCTTGCACATAGTTATTCTATCCCAAGCTGCAATTTGATATTCTCATCGAAGCAAGTATAATTAAGTTTCTAAGAATTATCGTAAAAAGTATATTTACAGAAAATGAATACACATAAATCTACAAGACAGGCGTCAAATTGCAGTAAGATTTGTTACTTTGCACCACAACTAGTTTCATGGGAGAAGTATGTCACGTGGACAGCCGTTGATGTTGTTGCAGACTATGCGGGTAAATATTACAACATTTTTATTCTAAGCAACAATTTGGATGATGTAGATAATATAGCACATTGGTGATGTAGGACTACAAATTATAATTAACATGCAGTGTGGATAAACATCTGCATATGGCTGTGAATAATTGTTTGTGAATCAACACAGTTGCTCCTTTAACGTGGAAAAACCTTTACTAGAAAAAAAACACAAAAAACAATCTATTATAATAGTTCAAGGATTACATGTACAGAGGTATGGCTTAGGGCCTGTTTGGTAGAGCTCCCTCTGATTCTGATTCTCTGTTAGAAGTGATTCTCCGAGAGAAGTGATTCTGTCGCTGAAAGTGATTCTCTAATGAATCCATAGGATAAACTCTATGGAGAAACTGACTCTTTGTTGGGAGTGAATAAGGAGAAGCAGCTTTTTTCAGCTCCCAGCTCCTAGTTCATTTCAGAGAATCACTTCACAGAATCACCACGAGTGATTATCGAAAAAGCTATTGCTTAAGCGAGCTCTCTACAGATTCACTCTGCAGAATCTAGGAGCAGAGCTCTACCAAACAGGGCCTTATATAGCTAAAAGAGTCGAATTGTAGTAGACTTGGACTAACAACTTATTTGAACAAAACCAATAGATATAATAAGTTGAGATATTGAGTCTCTAACAAACCTTCCCTTAACTTAAAATCTATAACAAAATTGTTTTCATAAAACCCCAAAGGCCAATAAAGCATCATGAATACCAACTACGTTAAAAGTCCAATGGACTAATGAACAAGGAAGATCAATCCAAATACTTGTAGTACGAAAAACTACAAAGGGTATGAAAGACTAGAACAATCTTATATAAATGCTTCTCATGAAGCAAGATTGAGCAAATCGCTAGAAAGTAGTGAGAAGATTGAAACAGTCAATCTAAACACACAGCTATCAAGAAAGTAGACAAAAAAAATCTGGGTTTTCAACAATTCATAACTCTAGTAAAGTCTAAGTCTGTGCAACTGACCTCCTGAAACAAATGCTCAATCATCAAACGGTATAAGTTAAGACATTACCCAAGGTGTTGGATAGATAGTGAAGAACGCATAATATGGATTTTTTACATACTACATATAGAATATAAAATTCGGCAAACTACCTACTGAAAATCCATAACATGATTGAGACTACTCAAAAAAAATTTCCATACCATCAATGGAGTATAAATTACAGTAGACCCCTCATATCGAGCAAAGACAACAAACGGCGTTGTAGTGTCCACGCATAAACAAACTCCTTTGTGCACTTTAAATCTTCATCTCAAACTGACATTGAAGCGAAACCTTCACTAGTAAAACTCTGAACAGTATAATGCTACCATTAGGGTGTCATCAAATTCCAAATTAATGTTGCCAAAACCTTCATAATGGTCACACAAGCTATCCAAATTGCAACACATTCAAATAGTGAATAAGCACCAAAATAACGGTAATGAAACACCAAATTCAGTTGTCTCTTCAACTAACTTCTTTTTCCAAAGGTTGACGATGAAACATAAAAAAAACTAACAATGAAACATCGAATAAATGGCCCATGAATAATAGACAAAGAAACATCAAAGAAAACTACCCAATGATTAATCTTGCATAAATACTACCGATAATAAACATAATGGCCTGAATTGCAAAATGTAATCCATCAAGAATATGCATAATGGTGTGAACAATGAATGAATAATGTCAATAATATGCATGATAGCCTGAAATGCGATGAAAATCTGCCACATAATAAACACAAAATAATAAGCATGAAAGGATGAATTTGTGCATAAGATCCTTCCAATAATAGGCATAAAAACAGTACCCTAAATTTGCCACCTTTCTAGTATTGCAAAGAAATCTCACTGTTTGGCATTGGAACAGTCGTCGAGGTAAATAGCAATGCTTTCATCATGCCCACTTGAACGGTGTCGACGATCGGAATCGCCAACAGAAATGAAACGGGGTTAGAGGAACTAGGGACCCTAATGAGCTTGGCTCAACGAAGGAAGGATCCGTAGATGGCGAAGGTCGGGCTAGGCGCCAACGAAGCGTGAGATTTAGGGTTTATCTTGGTTCGAGCCCCCGTGAAGGTAATAGTTTCACTTCAGCCGCCTTTGCGGCGGTGATCTTTGTTGTTCTCGTGTACAGTGGTGTGTTACAGCTCAAGCTTTTACAATGGCTATGTCTAATGCTCAAGCTCTGATGTTCTGTGCTTCCAAGCTGCGTATCCTTAGCCTTATATCTCCCTTGCCCGTAACGGGCGGGAGATATTCTCAGGTGGTGGCCTTCATGCACATTGAGGACTGGTCAGCAACGGCTCCGGACTTGCTGCGTATGCCTGCTTCACCCCCACGATCTGCATCTTCGTAACTGCTGGTCAAACACACGCTCCGGAACCCAAGGGGGGACTATGCCACGAACGAGAGCCGCGCCCGAGCTCGAGGTCGTGCGGACGCCATGCTCGAGGGCACACACGCTCTTGGTCGTGGTGGGGGCACCCCGAGCTTGGGAACCTGTTGACCGCGCGCTGACCGGCCAAGGGTTGCCCAATCCTCGCCGGCTAGCCCCCGAGGCTCTAGGTCGAGGAGAGCACCTGAAACGACCTCGAGCCTCACCTCGCGAGCACGGGGAGCAAGCTTCTGCAGGACCCAACCCCTTGGCCGAGGTCGGGCGGAGACCACAAAGTGAAACCTTCGGCCTCGACACCTGGCGACCTTTGATCTTTGCGGTGATGGTACGGGTGCGAACGACCGGTGGACACCTGGGGCGCCTCGAGTCCGCGGCCCAAGCCTTAATTGCGCCCGTCAAATCACGGCTGGCACGCCTTTTGAAGCTCCGTGGACTGGATTTATCGGCGACGTGACCCACGAACCCGGGCACCACAGCAACCGTTGAGGAAAAACTCACGATTCTGTGCTTCGTCTTCCAAGCCTCTTCATCCGAGCAAGACTCCTCTTCTCCCCTCGACCAAATCCGCTGCGCTCGCCATGGCCAAGCTGGGAAGGAGCACATTGTCGCTGGTGAGGATGAAGGAACTCGAGTCCCTGGGGCTGATTGACCCGGTAACATGGCGGTTGCCGGGCAGCGAGACCGAGCCGCGGCCTAGGACGACGAATCGCTCAAGACCGAAAGCACTACGCCTCTTCGCCCACGGACCCGGAGAGCGAAGTTCATCGCTGTGGTCCCTCCACCGCGAGATCGAACTCATCAACCCGTGCCAAACTCCATCCTTGTTCTTCCATCTTCTCCCACTGCATGCGTAGGGGTTCCTAGGATCCTTCCCACCCTCGCTTTCTTCCTAAGATTTCAGCCTCTTTCGCCCGGGAAGGACCCCTGGTCGGATGCCTCTACTTCCGGCTGCGGGCAGGGCTCAAGTGGTCCTTCCCCAAGCTCCAAGCTTGGGACTCCCTCGGCCCATGGTCCGAGCGGTGGTTCTACTTGAAGAAAGGGGAACTCGGCACGCTGGTGTACGAGGGGACCCCCATTGCCGGGAAGAAGGAGACCCCGGAGGTGGACGACCTTGAGGTCGACGAGGAGGCCATCGCCATCATACACATTTGCGCCGTGCGCAGCCTCACCGGGCAGGCGATCACCAACGATTTCCTGTGGAACCGGGTGTCTCCCCTGCAGAGGAGGATGCATCCGTTCTATGAGATCCGAGGGCACATCGACTCGACCCGCGAGGGCATGGCCGGTAAGCCTTCTTGCCTCGAGGTTTACTCTAGTCTGCCCTTCGATCCTTTCTGACGGTCGTTTCCCTTGCAGCGCCGAAGGAGTCCGGGATCGCCACCAAGATGGGCAAGATGTTCGGGAAGCTGGCGCACGAGTTTACCCTCGACGACCCCGTCCCGAAGAACGTGCTTCACCGAAAAGCCGAGGTAAGATGCCCCGACCAAGACCTGGCATCGGGTGTCCACGAGGCCCTTTTTGATCCTCGCATGCTCGTAGGACCATCAAGAGCTGCTCGAGACAGCCAGGAGGATGCTCCCGCTGCCCGGTGGGGGCAAGAGCAAGAAGGGGAAAAAGAGATCTCCCCTTACCGGAGCAAGCCACCAGGAGGTGAAGAGACCCCACGTCGAGTGGGGGGACCGCGCCACGGTAAGGATTCCCACGGCCGAGCCCCCGAGCCCATGCCCGTGTCTTTGGATGCTTGACATGCTCTCCCCTTTAGCAAAGAAGAGAGCTGGGCGCCGCCAAGCCTCGAGGCTGTACCAAAATTTCAGTATGCCCAAGCTCGGAGTCCCTGTGGTCGCCCATGATGACGTGGACCTGACGCGAGGCCCGAGGCCCCAGTCGGGTGGATCATGAACCGGAGTGCCCCTACACATTGTCGAGGCAACAGACTCCACGCCACCGATAAGGCGAGGTGGTGACTCACGAAGTTTTTGGCCTTTCGATTCGCTCCGCCTTTCTTCGTGTTTTCGCTTAGTGTCTCGCTCTTGATCGCAGACTCTCGAGCGCCGCGACGCTTTCAAACTTGCCCGCTTTTGATGATGGTCGTTGTCCGTATGCAGTCCGAGTCCGAGGAGGAGACGGACTCCACGCGGCCGGCCCCGCCGCCGCCCTCGGGCGCGGCAAGATTCCTTCCGAGCCCCGAAGCCGACCCAACGACGAAGTTCGACCAAGGGCTCGATGACTCAATGAGGGAACCAAATTTCACGACCAGCGAGGACTACGGCACCAGCGAGACGAACACCATCGCTGTCGTCGACCCTCGCGAGGTCGACACGGCGAAGGCTCAAAGCGCTTTCGGCCGCAGCCTCGCAGGTCACCCCTGTGCTCGCCTCGACCACGAAGTCCGAACGTCGAGGTCGTGGCACCACCGACCACCGAAGATGGCCGCGCTGCGGATGTACCTCAAGTCTGCCCGACCGAGGCTGCACCTGGCGCCGAGGCCACGGCGCCCCAGGCCACGGAGGTTGATCGCGCAGCGGGAGAGCACGTGGTGGATCCAGCCGTCGTTCCCTCAATGCGGGAGGCGAGTGGAGCCCCGACCTTGCCGCATCGTCCGGTGCCGCCGCTGGCCCGCTTGGCCGGCGTAGCCGACCCACCGGAAGACGCTAACCTGTGTCACCACCGGCGCGGAGACTCAATGTCTTGGCCCTGCAGCGCTGGGCGTGCCGAGGTCGGCCACACCTCAGAGCTGCCGCGATGAGCGGTGAAGAGATTTCGCGACGCCAAGATCGATGACCATGAAGAGTACACCTGTGCACGCCTCTAGAACCGCCTTCGCGTGGTAAGGACCCCTCAAGGCACTCGCACTGTTAGCCCTGAAGTTACCTTGTTTTTTTCTTACCTTGGGCCACCCTTCCTGTCATGAAGGCGATCGGCAGCGTCTCCCAAGGGTTACGAGGCCTTCAAGAGCACGAGGATGTGCTGAGGGGCCTCCTGAACATGGTGGAGGCGCGGGAGGCTGAGCGCTCCAGGCTCATCGAGACCATTGAGATCTACCAGGGGGAGCTCGAGCAGAAGACCCAGGAGCTTGACGACCTCCGCCAGACGATGAGGGGGCAGGAGGTAGCCCACGCAGCCGAGCTCGAGCAGACCAGGGTCTTCGAGCACGAGCATGGCTTCAAGGCCGTGGAGCAAGAGCGCTGCCTTGTGTCGGCCAGCGTCGAGGCTGCGTGCCAAGGTCGAGGCCCCGAGAAGGTCATCAGGAGCAGCATCTTCGACGATATGGCCCCTCCGAGCTCGAGGCCAAGATCCCGGAGCTTGAAGGAGGCTGGACGCCTAACGAGGTGCTCGAAACCGAGCGGGCCAAGGTCGAGGCGCTGGAAAAGGCCGCCGCGGAGCAGGTGTCCTCGACGAAGGCATCCCCCAAGCTCAAGGCTAAGATCCTGGAGCTCGAAGGGAAGCTTGGGCGCACCAACGAGGCGCTTGAAGCCGAGCAGGCCAAGGTCGAGGCGCTGGAGAAGGCTGCTGCGGAGCAGGCATCCTCCTCGATGAAGGCATCCCCCGAGCTCGAGGCCAAGATCTTGGAACTTGAAGAGAAGCGTGGGCACGCTAGCAAAGCGGCGAGGAGCGCCTTGGCCCAACTCGAAGAGGAACGACGCCGAGCCGTGGTCGCCTCTGAGGAAGCCCTCCAGTACCGGAGCGAGCTATCGACCTTGAGGGCCAAGGTAGCTGAGCTCGAGTAAGAGAAGCTCGCCCGCGAGATGGCCGACCTGTAAAAAACACTTGAAACAGTAAATTCTAGTAGAGCCGTATTTCTTTTGGGGAACAACAAACTCTTTGTTTTAAGCCTATTAGTCGAGGATCCGAGGTGTACGTCTCTTCCGCCTTTAGTTATGCTCCTTAGGTCGTTTGCCAACTGCATGTCCTTATCTAGCCCCTGTTGGGTCCAAGGTCGAGCAACGCCGGCCTTGTGCGCAAGATTTAGACGCGAGCAAACGACCACGACCTGCAGAGCTGAGAAAAGGTCTAGAGGAAGTAAACGCGACACAAGCTAGCGAGATGGTCACGCCCGAATTGATGTTCGAATCATGACCACGACCCCGTGCACTGCTTCAATGGTCAAAGCTGCGAGGCTTGCGGCTCGAGTCTGAGCACAGGGGAGAGCTGGATTGCGAAGAGTTTCGGCTTACGTGTAGCTCGACCACTGGAGACGAGCGTTAAGCTCGCGACGCTCAGACCAAGAACGAGAGCGCTGGGCACGGAGATCATGTTCGAAGAAAAGTCTCGGAGAACAATGACATTGTAGTCACAAGCAAAAAAAATATAAAGGGCGAGAATGGAAGAACAACTTTTATTGAAATTTAAGGTAAAGAGATTACACATAAAACTTCCGAAGCTGATCTATGTTCCACGAGCTAGAGAGCTCTCTGCCATCAGGCATCGCTAGCCGGTAAGCCCCCGTGATCTGTTGAAACGACTCTATAGGGGCCCCCAACCGTGGGGGATAACTTGTTGGTGTTGGGATGTTGTCTCGAATTGCCTCAGTGGCTAAGTCTCCAACAAGGAGCTCCCTAGGTCAGACGATCGAGACGATGTCCGCGAAGAGCTTGCGTAGTGCGTTGATCGTGAAGCGGTGCATGGCATCTTACTTCTTCTCGCGAGGGCAAGGTCGAGAGACCGCTCGTGCTCGGTCAACTCCGTCGACTGTCGACTTCGGCAGAGCTCCAACAGAATCCTCGGAGGCAGGACGGCTTCCGCATCAACACGAGCCGAAGGGTGGACCCCGTGGCCCGGCTTGTCAGGGTATTGCGAATGGACCATAAGACGATGGGAAGTTCGCCCACCCTGTGTCTTGCCGCAGTTGTTCGAGCTCATCCGCAACTCGCTTTTGACGCTCGACAATTTGTTCATATGCTGCTCACGCCGCCTCCGCTGTTCGGGGTGAGCGATGGGTTAAGCACACTTTGATGCCGAGGCCCTCGCAAAACTCCCCGAACAACTCATCGTAAACCGGGTACCATTGTCGCGATAATTTTGCACGAACCCCATACCGTGACCACGTAACAAGCGGAAAACGACAAATACCCGAAAGAAGGATGGTCGAGACCGCCACCGATCCACTTGGTAAAAGTGTCAACAAAGAACGAACAAGAACTTCTTACCCCGATCGCCGAGGAAAGGGCCGAGGATGTCCAAATTCCACGCCGAGAAAGGCCAAGCGAGCGGATGGTCTGAAGCGCAGATGCGGTTGATGCGATTCCGGCGTGGAACCGCATGCTCGGCAGTACGGACGATATCGCTGGCATCCCGGCGCCGGCGACAATAATACCCCATACGGAAGGCCTTTTCCGACCATCGCCCTGCATTTAAGAGTGTGCTTCATAGAGGCCTCGAGGGATGTCATTTAATGTACTTACCTCCTCCAGAGATGCATCCGCGCCGTATCGTCGGAGACATTCCGCCAGAGAGCGCCCCGCCGACGAAGCGTATAAACTCGCCCGACGCTTGATCTCGCTTTCCTCCCAGCAGGTCGGGTGGTAGGTCGCCTTGCAAGAAAATTATAAATGGGTTCAGCCCAGGAGGGGATACCTTCTAGCATGGCGAGCAAGACCTCCTGGTCGGAGATCGAAGGAGCCGCCAACGTCTCCAAGATGACATCGGGTGGGATCCCGTTGTCGGAAGAACCGAGCTTGGAGAGGAAGTCGGCGCTGGAGTTATCCTTCCTGGGTATATGTTTGAGCTCCAGATTCTGGAACCACTTCTCCATCTTGCGCACTTCGGCTAGGTACTGTGACATCGAGTCTCCCGAGCACCGTACTTAGTTGTACCGATTGATGATTTAGCCGAGTCGCCCTTGACGCACCAACCGTCAGACGCCTAATGCCTTGCAAGCTTGCAGCTCGCCAAGAGAGTTTCAGATTCTCGCCACATTGTTGGTCACGGAAACTCCAATACGAACCACGACTCAAGCTGTCGCCGCTGCTGGGTGAGAATAAGGATTCTAGCCCCGAGCGCTTGAAGGACCTTGAGCCGTCAAGAACATGGTCTGTATTTTTCTTCCCGACCTTGCTCCCGGGCGCTGGCCGACGTCTCGTTCGACTAATTAAGTCGGGTAAGCACTTATGATTTGATGGCCGCTCGAGCTACGACCCAGACATCGAATGCCACCAGCCCATAGCCCACTTGGCGATTCGCCCGCCGCCTTCTGGGTTTCGCAAGATGTCCTCGAGCGGAAAATTGCTCGGGACAACCACAAAGTGCATCTCGAATAACGGCGGCTTGCACGGCTATGAGGAGGGCGCATGTTAGTCAGACTGCATGGTAGCGCTTTTTGGGCTGCAAGACTTCACGACATAACAGATCGGTGTCATTGATCCCCGCCGCCACCAGATAAAGATCGACGGCTTGGGTGGTGGCCGCAAGGTAGAGCAGCAACCTTTCACCGGGTTGTGGGGTCGTAAGTAGGGGTGGGGTTGTCAGGTATACCTTCAACTTGTCGAAAGACCGCTGCGCCTCCGAGGTCCACTCGAAGTTCCCTTGCTTATGCAGAACTCGAAAGAACGGAAGCCCGCTACACGAGCCTCGAGATGAACTCGCTGAGGGCGGCTATGCGGCCGGGAGGCTCGCGACCGCTTGACAGAGGTCGGGTGCCATCTTCGATCGCTTGATCTTCTCGGTTCGCCAACCCCGAGCCCCCGATCATATAGCCGAGCACCTTCTCGACGCAGCTACCAACACGCACTTCTCGGATTGAGCTTGATCTTGTGCTCGCTCAGTTGGCGAAGGGTCTCGAGGTCCCGAACGGGTCGCTTCGGAGAGGCTCTTGACGATGATGTCATCCACGTAGATCTCAAGGTTTTGCCCGAACTGAGGGTCGAACGTCTTGGTCATCAGACGTTGAAACGTGGCCCCGGTGTTGCGCAGACCAAATGACATGGTCGTATAGCAATAGGTGCCAAACGATGTGATGAACGCCGTCTTGCTTCGCTGCCACCGCTAGCCTCGATCCGTGGTACCTCAATAGGCATCCAGAAACTCAAAGATCTTGGCGTCATGAAGTCGACGATCTGGTCGATGCGCGGGAGCGAGAAGTTGTCCTTCGAGCAGGCCGAGTTCAACCCCGTATGGTCCACGCACATCCTCTATTTTTCGCCTTTCTTCTGGACGATGACCGGGTTCGCCAACCATTCGGAGTAGTCGACCTCACGAATGAAACCGGCCTTCAAGAGTTTGTCCAGTTCTCCTTGATGATCGTGAACCTTCTCCGGAGAGAAGCGGCGCAGCTTCGCCAAGACGGGCCGCAACCGCCCGACCTGCAACTTGTGCTCGATCACCTCCTCGAGACGCCAGCATGTCCGCTGGCTCCTGCTTAAAAATGCTCTTGTTGGCGCGAGGAAGGTGATGAACTCGAGTTCCTATTTGAACTCGCTCGCCAAACATGGATGCATCCGCCGGGTCGCCTCCTCGAGTGGCATGGCCTTCGCCGCTCACTGGCCGATCGCCGCTTAGCGAAGCGTTTTTCCGTCCGCCGGGCTCGCTGGGCAAAGATAGGGCAAGGGCCAAGGCCTTGGTCTCACATCCGTGCGCCGCCTGCAGGTCGCCCCGCACGGTTATGATGCCGTTGGGACCAGTACTTCATGCACCGATGGCCATAGTGGTTGGCCGCCATGAACTTGATCAGGGCAGGCCGCCCGAGGATGGCGTTGTACGGGAGGTCCCCCTCGACCACCTCGAAGGTGATCAGCTCGGCGCGAAGTTGGCCGAGTCGCCGAAAGTGACGGGCAAGACCACCTGCCCCAAAGGGGTAGTTGAGCTCCTGTGACGCATCCCGAAGAAGGGGACGGCGACGTTTGACCTTCGACCGGGAATCGTGATCCGGTCAAGCGCCCAAACCGCAGTTAGTTAAGGGAACTACCGTCTGCCGACCATGACACGACCGATCATGTGTTGCCGATGGTCGGGTCACGCACGAGTGGCTGCCTTCGTGATCTCGGGCCATACCTGAAGTGCGCCCTCCGGAGAAAGGTGATGGTCGCCCACCACTTGCAAGGTTGCCGACGACGCTTCCTGGCAGACCGTAGATGGCTCACGAGGCGGCTTTTAAGTTCGCTACGGATCGTAAGCCGACGAGCCGAAGATGACATCGATGCGGTGCTCGCCGGCCGAACTCCTGTGTCGAGGTCGCCACGGTCCGCCCCAATGATTCACCACCGTCCGCCGACCGACGCCGCTTTGGGTAACACTGCATTTCTCTCGACCATCATAAAGGCTTTAATCTTGCTTTTGCCAAGCTCCCCGCAAGCTTGCGTGTCGCGGGCCCGCCGCCTGTGAAACAGCATAACTTCGATTCATCATACCTCGAAGCGCCTCGCCCTCAAGGCCGAAAGCATCGGTTCGCCGGGCCTGTGCCGCCTGGCCCTCCTACTTGGGCCGATTCTCGCCGGCGAGGTCGAGGCCACCTTGGCGCAGGCCGGCCCTCCCCGAGCTTGACCTCGGACTTTGAGGACCTCACGCCTGGCCGTCTGTCGAACGACCACTCGCGGCAGCCCACCGCCGTTCTCGCGGCCGCGCTCGCTTAGGAGCGGCGCCTGGTGGTCAGGCGCCTTGGAGTTGGATGGGCCGTCCGCTGGGGTTCGCATCAAGCTTACCTTGGTCGAATCATGCTTCAAGCGACAGCGCCGTCCGTGATCTCAGATATCGCTTCCGCCATACGGAAAGCTTGTTGACGCCGAGCCGCGAGATGATCTCTGTGTCCCTGTGAAGGCGCCGATCGCGAACGCCGAACTTGAAAGCCTTTATGACGGCTTGGCCGGAGATGCTCGGAATCAGTTCCTTGTGCGGATAAATCACCGCACGGTCACGGAGCGTTTTCGTTTGCCCCGATGACGCGATCAGTGTCTTTCTTCTCCTGTGCCGCCAGAATAACTCAAAGTTGAGCGAGGGCGCTCGACTCGGGCGCCACGACTGAAGGAACCAGCTTCGTTGAAGAGCCAGTTCGCGTGGCCCCGCCCAAAGACAGCTGGAGGTAATTGGCCATGACGAGCTCATCATCATGGCCGCCAAGATGGCGGTCGAATAGATGGACAGGAGCTCATCTAGGTTCTTGGTCCCATCAAAGCGCTTATGAACGCCGGCTGAATCGAGCCGCCAACAGACGCGACGAAGGTCGCCGAATACGCCATGCGTACCAGAGGTCGATAGGCGCGCCGTGTGGTCGCGTTAACAAGGTCTCGCCACTTCGGACTCGAGTCGGGCCTCCCTGCGATCTGACCTGTGGTGAGAACGGCCATGACGCCGCAAGACGGAGTCACCTCGAGGTAGCGAGACGCATCTCGACCTCAGAGCGCCTGGGCGGAACATTTGGGGAGAGACCCCTCGATTCACCGCTGGCCGACGCGGAGCTCGTGAAGCTTGGTTCGTGCTTGACCCTGCTCGGGCTGGGGCCCGCGGGACGGCGACGAGACGGTGTCAAAGCCAGGTCCCGAGATTGCTGCTGGCGAGAGGGCGCCCCCTGCGCGGGTGGCGTCCGACGGGTGCGCTGGCGACGACGCGATGAGCTGCCATCACTTCGGAGGGACCCCGTGATGACTTTGCTCGCGAGGTACGACATCGGTCAGAGCTGGCCGAGCCTCACCAGTGGCTCGACCGAAGAGTTTTTATTTCACCCTATTGGGATCAGCCATGACCCGAAAGCGATAGAAGCGAAAGGCATTCTCCGGCGAGGAAGCTCGAATTTCCTGGACGACGCGCCGCTTTCTCTCGGTGTTTCACGGAGGGCGCTTATGGCTTGGTTGATGGCGACATGCACCATCCGCGAAGCGCCCTCAGGGTCTGCGGATCACGGCCATCCGCAGCGGCTCCCACGCCCTGACTGTCCGCCATCAAGACGTGTTGCTCGAGTGGCGGTGGCGAGGGCGTGAACAGGGACATGGAGTCGGAGTCCGCGCCGAAACCCACGCTTGTGGAATGTCCGTCGATGAAGCGCGCCATGCTCCCGAGATCTTGAGTTTTCCCTGCGAATGAGCAAAGCCAATCGGGCCCCACGGTGGGCGCCAGCTGTCAACGATCGGAATCGCCAACCGCAGAAATGAAACGGGGGTTAGAGGAACTAGGGACCCGAACAGAGCTTGGCTCAACGAAGGGAAGGATCCGTAGATGGTGAAGGTCGGGGCTAGGCGTCAACGAGCATGAGACGAGGGTTTATACCGTTCGAGCCCTCGTGAAGGTAATAGTTTATTCCAGCCGGCTTTGCGACGGTGATCTTTGTTGTTCTCGTACAAAGGTGTGTTACACCAAGCTTTTACAATGGCTATGTCTAATGCTCAAGCTCATGTTTCAGGCTCCCAAGCGGTATTCTAGCCTTATATCTCCCTTGCCCGTGAACGCGGGAGATATTCCGGTGGTGGCTCTTTATGCACGTTGAGGATCGGTCAAGAACGGTTCGACTTGTTGCAGACGCCGCTTCACCCCACGATCCGCGATCTTGGTAATCCGGCCAAACGCGACGCCCGAACCCAAGGGGACTACGCCACTTAACGAGAGCCGCACCCGAGCTCGAGGTCGCGGCGGACACCATGCTCAAGGGCACACGCGCCTAGGTCGTGAGTGGGGGCACCGAGCCTGAACTCATGGATCGTGTGCCACGACCGGCCAAGGGTTGCCCAATCCTCGCCAAACGGATTAAGAAAGTGTAACATCTCAGAAAATATAGTAAAATAAAAATGTATATTTTGAATTTGAATATGGTTTTTTCTAAGTTTTCTTGGTATTATTGGTTCTTATTTGAATTTTCCTTGGATTTGTGCATTGTGAGAAAAATCAAACCAAGAGTAATGAATGGATAATGGTAAAAAGATAAAAAGGTAAAATTAAAATCTTAAAAAAATAATATTAAAAATATTAAACACTCAGGTAAATCATTTCATCTGATAAATAATTTTTTGAATACAAAGAATGATGGAATGATAATTGAAAAGACATCTTTTGACTATAAATAGTACATAGACAGAATTAATACAAAATTTTAAAACATTATATGTAGCTTTAAAATTGTAATAATATCCTCAATGTAGTAGTTATCCCTAGTAAAAATATAAAAAATTAATAATGTCATTTATGGCCTTTTAAAATTCAAAAACTGAAATTCTAAAAATCTGAAAATTAGCATGTCAGAATTTTTAAAAATAAATATATAATATATTGGTTTGAAATTTCTATGGGAATATTCTCAACCCAAATAAAACTCTGAAAAAAGTTTAAGAAATAAATCACATCATTATCATCCTTAAATAAAATAAAATCCAAAAAGGAATTTTTAGATAGAGTCGAATGTCAGAATTTTTGTAATTTCTCTATAGAATATTTTGGCCTAAGATTTTTACTGGAGGATATAAATTGCCAGGAGACCTCAGTAAAAAAATGTTTTGAAAAATTATACTGTGGTATGTTAGCCGTATTAATGCAAGCGTTGAGCTGTCCGAGTCGAGTTTCTCTCTTTAGCCGCCCTACCTCACCGACAAGTGGGCCGCCTGCTGTATTGACCCCGTTTGCTAGCATGCAACCGGAAAGCCGCTCCCTCACTGCTCAGTGGACCCGGTCCCAGAAGGCAGACTCTCCCCCTCCCTTCTTATCCTCCTCTCAGCCAAACTGCTCTCTGTTCTCTCTCGATTTCTCTGCACTGAGTACTGCCTCTTAACTAGATTCACTGCATCAGTCGCGTCGCCTCTGTTCCTTTGTGCCACACCCCACATTGGCTTTCCCGTGGCTCTCTGCACCGGTCGAAATCTCATGCCACCTCACCGGTCCAAGAACAGCACCAGCCGCAAAATCCTTCTCCTGTTCAGACACTGTCATCGCTACCCATTTCCTCTATTTAAGCAGCCGAGTCATAATCAGAGGACCACAGGCGCTCTCGGCGCTTCTCCACTCTCAAAGCAAACCTCTACTCAAATTTTGCCACTTCCATTTCTTCTGAATTCGCCCATATTTGAAGGTCACCGAAAGAAGGAAAAAGCTAATTTGAGTCGACTCAGTAAGAATTGGTCAAATTCTTTGAGCATAGAACTCTCTAGTATGCTATCAAACTCAACTGTGACCCATATTTCAGTTTTGCAAGATCGCAGCAGCACCACACCACTGTTATTCTTCCCTAGCTCAGGGAATCGGTGGCGGTGCAATCTAGCTAGTTTTCGACCCCATTTTCAGGAAAAACCGAATCATACTAACTCTCTGATGCTCGATTGAAGCTTATCCGGAGTAAACGCACAAAAATTTTGAGCTTTCGTCGGCCAAGCCATGGTGCCACCGCATCCTCTCGGTGGCGAGGCACTTCCGGCCATCAGCACCGACAGGTGTGCGGTACCGAGCTGGGGCTAATGGTGCCCTCGGTCGGGCCCGTCTGCGGGTCAAGAGCTTGCTTCGGTGTGATGCCCTAGCTAGTCCCCTACCTCACGTCCTCACCCTCACTGATATTCGGGACCCCCTGTCAGTGGCTGCCTTTGAGTTCAAAGACTCACGCGCCAAAATCAAGAAATACGTTTCCTTCTGAACAAAAATGTATTTCCATTTTTTCCACCGAATTATTCAACTGGCCCAAATTCAAAACCCTATATCTTGGGAATTTTAGCTCCAAATTGAGCAAAACCAATTTATAAAATGATATAAAATCTTGTAGATTAAACATATGCAAAAATATTTAATTTTACATCACAGTTTGAATTATTTGAAATAAAGTTTAAATAAGAACTTATTATAGACACTATTGCACATATGAAATAATTTTTGTAAGCTTCTGAGACCATAAGAAACTAATTTGTGCAAAAATAAATTAACTTTTGAACATAGTTTGAATTGTTCGAAAATAAAACTTGAGATACTATAATATAGCTACAATTGTAATTGTACAAACCATAACTCTTCAAATTATAAAATAATTCTCACATGTTCCTGTCGTCATGGATGTTCCATTTTTGCAAAAACATTTAGGAATTAACTCAGTTTAAATCAAAAAGTAAATATAGAAAGCCTCTCTTGCATAGAAAATTAAATAGTTAGAATATGGATCAAATGAACTCAAATCTTGGTAAAACTAGTTTTTTATACTCTTGATATTGCAAGGATCTCAAATATACAAAAATATTTAGATTTTGCCATAGTTGTAACCTATGTTTAAATAGTTAAAATTCCAATACTTGTATAATCCGAATAATCATAACTTTCACAAATGAACTAAAAATTTGTCAAAACCAAATCCTAGAATCTTGAAAAATGATACCCTTTCTGGTTATGTAAAAATATTTTATGTTTAGACAATATTAAAATAAGTCCACATTAGGCCCTAATGATCACTTATATGAAAGACATCTCAGATCTAAGAAAAATATTATGGAACCAACTTTAAAACACTCTTAGAGACATTCCCTACTAATGCTAGAAAAATAAGTGAATAATCATGTATAGTGTAGTCGCAAGCTTAAAACGAAATCCGACTCTTTATAACGTCAACTTTAGTCTCTAGCTTTGTAATCTTTCCTTTGTAAGTCGACATTGATCAAGTAAAGTTGCGAATCGCCGATTGTTTGATCATCATCGATTTCTTCAGTTTGATTTGTTCTCATTTTGTCAGCAGACGCTTTTCGTAATCAATCGCTTTTTTACCCTTGGATTAGCCTTAATTGGCTGGTCTGGTTACCCTCTTAATCGGTTTTCTGGCCGATTTCTGTTTTTAGCCGATTCACATCGAGGATCGGCTTGATTGAATTTCACAATCCTGTTCCTTATCGATTGCAGGGTCAAATCGATTGGCACGCTCGCACACATTGAACCCAGCGTTCGTCTGGTGTGTTGCAGGCCAGAAACCCTACATCACGTTTTTTGGCGTCAACACATTTTTGGCACGCCCAGTAGGACATGACAATTGACAAGATGACTGCAGGCAAATCCACCACACCAGCCGACGTGAACACCGAAGCCATAATCGTCCCAACTTTGGACGATTTAACCCGTGAGCAACGAAGGAAATCAAGATCGGAAAGCGCCTTGGAAGAATTGATGTTGAGTTGCTATCAAAAACCCGACGAGGGTCACGAGAAGATGGCGCCCCAACACTGAATCCGCCGAAGCGGCAGAAGCGCCGTGATCGACCCGTAAGCCGATATATGCCACCAAGCCGAGCTATCCGTTATGATTGAGCAATCATGCATCATGCATTAATTAACTAATCATCGGCTCTGGTTACAACTTTGAAGCCGATGATAGAAAATAGCGTAAAAACGATTGCACAAGAGTTGGCAACATCCGGAGGATTGATGGACCCATTACAGCCACTCCCAACGTATCCTGTATATTCTGTGGCTCCAAACGTCAACACGATCAAAGCGTCGGCACCTGCACCCTCACTAATGCCGACCCAACCCACCGTGTTGACACCAACGAATCCTCGCCCAAACCCAGTCACCCATTATCACGCATACACTGACGCTGCGAAGTTAGATCCATCGGCTTCGGGGACTTCCTACGTTCAAACGGCTACTCAGCCGATCGAATTAGATAGGAATAGCAAACCCCAAGGGCCATTCCAAGTTAGAAATCCGGCTTCGCATAGGGTAGTTTCATATGCAGAACCTTTTGTTCCACTGCCCGAGGTGCCGGCTGCTAGAGCCGATGGGTATGAACCATGGCAACAACAGTACCCATCGGCTAGGACAAACCGACCAGCCGAGTTTGCACTCGGGGGGCAGGATACTGTTCACCACAATTGGCCAAACCTTGGTGTTCCATTGGCCAATAACATCAATTGGGCTGATCAGATTTCTATGGTCCTGAGAGATCAATTCGTCCTGCAGCCCAAAGGAAAAACCATCGGCTATAGAAAGCCTTACCCAGATTACATTGACCGAATGTCAGATCCTCGCAATTTCGTGATTCCCGATTTTGCAAAATTTTCAGGGATGATTCGGTCACCACTTTAGAATATGTTGACGATTCATCGCCCAAATGGTGAAGCAACATCCGATGGGTTAAAAATTAGACTTTTTCCATTGTCTTTGTCGAATCGCTTTCACTTGGTTTACTTAACCGCCTCCAAATTCGGTCCACTTTGGAACGATCTAAAGAGCCGATTTTATGAATATTTTTTCTCCGTAGTCCGGAATTGAGAATTTCAGATCTAAGTGTCGTCCGCAAAAGTTTGGCGAATCGGCTTCGATTATATCAGAGGTTCGAGAAGTGCTAAATCGTGTTTTAGCGAGTGTTGCCCGACAACCGCTAGCCGACGGTATTTCAAGGGCTGATTCCCCACTCAACGTAAAAACTTGCCGGACAAGAATTCACCGATTTAAGTCATCTGCTTCATCGTATCTAAGCACAAGAAAGCCGATATTTAAGTAAAGAATTTAAAGATAAAGTTAGGATAAATGGTAAAGACAAGGCCAAGGTAAACATGGTTGAGTATAGTTCAAGTGAACTTCTGAGGATGAAGCAGATGTAAACATAGCCGAATGGATAAAAGGTTCCAAAAAACCACTCATCTGTTCATGGCTTAAGCCGACAAAGAGTAAGTCAGAGGTCAAGTATGCTTTCGATGTATCTAAATGTGATCACATATTTGATATGTTACTGCAAGAAAAATTGATACGGCTGCCAGAGGGACATACCATACCGTCGGCTGACGAGATCAAAAAACGGTGATACTGTAAATGGCATCATTCTTTTTCCCATAACACTAATGACTGCAATATCTTTCGGCAGCAGATAAGGCAGCCATTGAAGATGGTCGGCTCAAGTTTGCAGAAGAGCCGGCCATGGAAGTCGATGTCAATCCCTTCCCAATTAATATGGTTCAGTGCTCCAGCAAAGGAAAGCAGATTGTCGACGAAAAACCCAGAGCAACGAGGCAAGTCGATATAGAGTCAAGCTCAAAAGGAGAAACGCTGAAGATAACGATCGGCTCGCTTCAAATCGAAGCCGATCAAGATGGGAAGAATTCAAGAACGATTAAGCCAAAGGAGAGTTGCGTCGGCGATGTTACAAAGCCGAAAGAACTCCACCTCGAAAACCGCTGCTCAAGCCCAAGCCAACTTTCTCACGCTTGCTTGAAAAATATGAAAGGATGAGCCATCGGCGTATGTTAGCCACCACCTGGATGAACTCAGATGCGGTCCGCTCTCCTGACCACCCGGTGGAACTCGCAGAGACACCCCTGCCACGCCGTGGCTACGGGATATTGCGGCCTCGTGGACGCGCTCGGCTCACCAGGATGCCTAACCGGCTCGAGACCGCCGGTTCCTCGACCGAGGTTGCCCGCTGATCGCACCCTGCTTCCACCGCCAGAGGGAAGCGCCTGCCAGCGGGCTAGAGTAAAGGAAAGGGCGCAAGAAGAAGGTCCCAGCCCGCGAGGAGCCGTGGGGACCCGAGGTCCCATCTGAGCTACGCCGCACAAGACGGGCGTGATTTGCGCGATCACCGCAGCCGCCGCGACTAGCGATGGATAGATGGCCCTCGGGGTGAGTCTTCCTCCGTGACTCTCACCTTCAGCCGAGGAGGAGGTCCGTTCCGACTTTGGGGGAGTCGCGTCCTCCTCCCCCCCTGCTTTCCGTCGGCTAGGGCGACGGCAAGATTCCTTACGGCGCCGGATGCCGTATTTTCCGGACGGCCGCTGGCGTGGGTTCGAAGGTTTCGTCCGGCTCCATCGAGAAGTATGACGGAACCACCAACCCAGAGGAGTTTCTGCAGATCTACACCACCGTGGTGCGTGCCGCTGGCGGGTCTGGAAAGGCCATGGCCAACTACTTCCCGACAGCCTTGACGGGGTCCACCCGGTTCTAGCTGTTGAACCTCCCACGAGGATCGGTGCACTCATGGGAGGAGTTGTGCGGCCTCTTCATCACCAACTTCCAAGGCTCCTTCGCACAGCCGGGCATGGAGGACGATCTACATGCCCTCGAGCAAGAAAGAGGGGAGTCTTTACGTGACTTCATCCGGCGATTCTGCCATTGTCGCAACACGATTCCCCGGATTTCGGAGCAGTCGGTCGTCATCGCCTTTCGAAAAGGCGTTCCCGACCGCAAAATGAGGGAAAAGATGGTGACTCGCGACATCGCCACCACCTCCGAGCTCTTCTCCCTGGCGCACAAGTGCGCGCGGGCGGCAGAGGCTCAGGGGCCGATGTCTGGCGCCGCACGAGGCCACGGTGGGGACGAGGTCGGACGCGAGGGGCCCGCCCCGCAAGCAAGAAGCCGCAAGGCGCGAGGCGCTAAGACCAGCGGTCTCGCCGCCGAGCGCGAACGCTGAAGACGCCGGCCGCCGAGGCGCGACCTTTTGGCGATCACAGCAGGACGCACCGCCGAGGTCGGTGTGGTGACCGCCGCCGGCCGCGGACGACCGCCGCGAGAAAAGGAGGGCGGCCCTGTGTTCGATCCACCGCACTCAACTCTCATGGCTCGATGATTGCCGGTCGTGAGCAAGATGGTCGAGCGGCGCTCAAGGAGCGCCGCCGCGACGACGCATCAAGACGAAGACGCCTCGCCGTCTTCAAAGAAAGTGATCACGCCAGGACGTACATCCACGGTGGTTCGCCCACCTACCCTCCAACGCCTTCTGAAGCGCTTGAGGAGGGAAGTCTGCGCCACGGCGTCGAGTTCAGGGGCGTGTCGGATGCTGAAGTTGTCGAAGGAGCCGATCACCTTCAGTCGGGCTGACCACCCTGAGAGCACCGCCGGCGCAGGTCACCTTCCGATCGTGGTTTCTCCTACGGTCCGGAACGTGAGGCTCGGGTGGGTGCTGATGGACGGAGGGAGTTCTATCAACCTCTTGTCCTTTGAAGCATTCCGGGCCCTCCAGGTGCCAAACCAGGAGTTGTGCCCAGCTCTGCTATTTTACGGCCAGAGCCCGGGCTAGCATGGTCCTCGCCAGTGCGCTTCCCGCCACCTTCGGGAGGAAAGCAACTTCCAGACGAGTCTGGTTGACTTCAAGTCACCGACTTTGACCTCCCTGCATAACGCCATACTTGGTCGACCAGCTATTATGTTCATGGCGGCAACCCACTATAGATACATGGTGGTGAAGATGTCGTGTCCGGTGGCCCCATAACCATCCGTGGACAAAGCGAGGCTTTATGCTACCACAAGCGCCAAGATCGAACCGCCGGAGCTAACTACGTGGAAGCCGGGCCGATGCCGCCTTCCTGAGCCCTCAGCAGAGATCGCCTCGCCTGGCTTGGCCGGGCGAGATTAAGGTGGTCTCCCTGAAAGCTGGCGAGCCCAGAAGTCTGGTCTTCATTGGCGCCAGCCTCAGCGCCAAATAGGAAGACGCGCTCATCACCTTCCTCCGGTCTAATTCCGACGTGTTCGCCTGGCAACCATCCGATATGATGGTCCTCAGGGGGTGATCGAGCACCGATGGCTACGCCCCCGAGGTGCGCCGGTTCACCAAAAGATCCGGCGCCAAGCACTGGAGCGCCAAGATGCCATTCGGGAGGAGGTAGAGAAGCTGCTGCATGCAGGGATCATTCGGGAAGTCTCTCATCTTGAGTGGCTTGCCAACCCTGTGCTCGTCAAGAAGTCCAACGGGAAGTGGCGAATGTGCGTCGATTTCACCGACCTCAACAAGGCCTGCCCGAAGGACCCTTATCCCCTACCGCGCATCGATCCCATCGTCGATTCTGCAGCGGGATGTGAGCTACTGTGTTTTCTGGATGGGTACTCTAGGTACCATCAGATTAGCATGGCGGCGAAGACAAAGACAAAGCGCTTTTGTAATACCCATGGGCGTCTATTGTTATGTTAGAATGGCTTTTGGGTTAAAGAATTGTCTGACCCGAATCTGCAAATCCCGACTCGGTATTCTCGCACTAGTGCACACAAAGCAAACAGGTTAAAGTACCACAATCATACACAGCGGAATAATAATAAAGTACTTAACAACAATAGTAAAAATAAACTATTGCACGACCTTATGGTCTCCTTACAAAGTTTCGCCACGTAGGGCTACAAATAACAAAAGCACATCAAGTTCAATAGCGGAAGTAAAAGTAAGTCAATGAACCCTCAGATACAAAGGCAACCGACGAGGCTCAACCCTAATTCTCTGGACCTTTGAATTCTTCCTCCCAAGTCGGGCGTAGCTTCTTCTTCCGAGGTTTTGTTGAAGCAAGGGTGAGTATACAACATACTCAGCAAGTTAAGCACAATGCAGTTCTATTACTACATGCATCGCTTATTCCAAAGGAAAGGCCTAAGTGGTTATTTTGCATAAAGCAGCATTTTTAAACAGGTAATCTTAATTAGATTCCAAAAGCAATAAAACAATATCATAATAATAATTTCTCAATTCTTTTTCAGAGGTTTGGCACACAGCCCTAAGTTCAAGTTATCTGCTTTTGGCACACATCCCATAATCCCACATTTTATTTCAAAAATCTAACCCTTGACTGTAATCCTCGAGTATTGTCCAATACCGCGGACGCGGCTATTCGAATAGATTTAACACACACTCTGCAGAGGTTGTACACTTTACCCACAAGATATAGTCACTCACCACACAGGTGATTGATTGTAACAAAGACTTTGAGAAACTAACATCTAAACTAATGAACCTCCCTAGTATGGCCTTCCTAACACTTCCCTCATACAGAGCCGAAGTTTAGAACAAGCGAATACTGTTGGATGGGTACCAAGCCGTAGCACAGGTACGCTCCCCCACACATTTACACCCTTGTGTAACTACCGCCCCGAGGTGTCAAAGGAAAGATATTAGAACCTTACTAAACTAGATCTGTACCATACTAGACATGTGGTTGTACGATTAACTCAGTTCAAAGGCTTGCAAGGTGAAGTCCTTAACTGTCTAGGGCAAGACATCCTTCTCTCAGATCCCCGGCACGCAGCCCTTACAATACTCAGTTCATCCCGTTCCCACACAGGCCCACCTGGCATGAAGCCATCTTACCACTTGCCCTGGTCCAAATCATTTTTCACCCCAGTTTGCATTTATGCAACACATGCCAATGCTCTCTTCATTGTACATGTAGAACCACACAGGTTACTACATTCCAAATCCATCACATGACATCATCACGTTATTCCAAAATACGTTCCATATTTGCTTAGTCAATATTCTTTCGCAATTTGAAAGTCATTCAGCGCATACAAGCAACTAAGCATCTACTCACGGTCTAGCCTCCCGTGTTGGCATCATAATAGCAACCAACTCAATTTATTATCTTAGGGTGACAAGGATTTCAGGCATACAAGTAATATTAACAAGGTGGCATAAACAAGATAGGTGTATTATCTACTTTACCCAAATTAATCAATGTCATTTTTAATTAATATAGCATGCTTAATTTGAATTGAAATACATTTTAAAATCTAGGAGCAAAAGGGTCAAAGCATGACTTGCCTTCGAAAAGTGGTTGATCCTGATCTGAAGCTTGAGATGGGTCTCCGAACTCTTCCCCGACAGCTTCCGGTAACTCGGAGTCTAATTGGAATAAGCACACAAGCAATCAATACACTAAACAGACAGCAAGATCAACTTTAAAAATAAAATAAAATTTACCAATAAATAGTTCACATTTTTAGGAACTGGATTCGCATTTACAAATTTTTAGGAACTGGAATCACACAAATCGGAGTTAAAACACAAAAGTTATAGCGATTACAAATTTGGAAATTCAAGTAAAAGAAATACCCGAATTAATTGTTTTATTTTCCTACTGGAAATTTCCAAATAAACTCCTCGACCGACACGTGGCAGCACCAGAGCTAGCCACGTCGCCTTCTGGTCCATGGACCAGGCTCACGGTACGGTTCGGGTCCACGGTGGACCCGGTCCACCGAAAAGTGATGGTACTGACATGTGGGCCCATGGTCTATGGACCGGGCCCACAGAACAGTGGCGGTCCAAAAAGAATGCGGTTCACATAATAGTGCTACTGACCAGTGGGCCCCTCGTCACAGCAGCGATGCCCACACCCCGGCTGACACTTGGCGCACAACCATTGGCCCCACGAGGTGCGATAATTCTCGCCCGTTCGATTCAAATCCAACGGCCGGTTAACAGCGCTGATTGAACTCCCGAGCGGCTACGTGGCACTATCCCGACCGTTTGCTTGAATCGACGGCTACGTGGCACAAGTTGTAATCTTAGTGATTCCTTTTTATAGCCATACTGACTAAGGTTGTTTCTACAGTCTGTATGGCTCTGATACCAATCTGTAGCGACCCCATTTTTGATAATAAATTATCAACAATGGGCTCTCTGTGTTCACAGTGCTAGTCCCTGGATTAGTAGCTAGCACACACAGATTACAAATTGACATCACAACCATACAACATATTATTAGAACTGCAGCGGTAATTTATGTTCATACAAGCGTAATACAATCCAAAAATATATAACAGCAACAGAAGCATTATTTATCTTGTAGTTTTCCCCCATAACCCTAGGCAACAGACAAGTTAAAAATCCTTAGAAAGAGGCATCATCGTTATCCCCGTATTCTGAGGCGTCATAAACATCGTCTGGGAGTTCAGAGTCATCACCTAAAATAATGTTGATAGCAAGATTGAGTACATTGTGTACTCAGCAAGACTTATAGTGTTTGGCAAATGCAATATAAATAAAATGCAAGTTATAGCAATGGAGAAAGTTCTACAGTTGTTTTGCAGTTGCACAAGTAAATCATAACATATGTAGATTGAAATCGAGATATTGCAAAAGAGCAGTTCCAATGATAGCAAAAATATTAATAAGGCATTCGGTATCATAGCGTAGTCTCTCTGACTAAAATTAATCCATTCTTATGCCATCCCCTGACATACACATATTTCAAAACACCGGTTTCCCATCAAATCGATTTTTGAAATAATAAAATCTAGCTATGTGATGACATCGCCAAGTGCCTTTGACCGCGGGCGTGGCTAATTAATTAGATTGATACTCTGCAGAGTTGTACAACTTTACCCATAAGAATTGATCTACCATTTTTGCAAGGCCATTTAACACACTTCCTTTGGTGTGTTAGCGTGGTGATCAAAACATAATCGTTAGATTACTTAAACTCAACTTTGCACTAGCCCAGTGACGTTAGTCCTTATTATGGAGAAGAAACAGAAATGGAAGACATACCCTGTCTTTCATAAAAATAATATGTGTAGTACCCCTACGTTATAGGTTCCTTCCCATAATAAGGCGTACACTGTTGTACCGGTATGCATTTACCCATACCGAAGTATGGAAGCCCCTTACAAGCAATTCCTAACCAGAATGCTTCTACTTTCTCCCGCCTACCAATGTGCAAAGCTAGATTCAAGCAATTTAATAGATTACGACTGTCCCATACCAGTACTCATGGTTGTACGATTTTCTTGGTTTGTAAGCAACCCATAGCTCGGTCCTTAGATTGACGCGGGCGACACTCCACCCTACACTACGTACAATACCTTTGTCCAACCGGCTATTGCCATTAATCACACGCATCGAAATCATACTTTTATTTTGGGATTTGTAGCTAAAATACCAGTAGTGACAACAACTCATTCAAGTAAGTTCAAATTCCCAAGAACATAGTTTTAATTTGATCATCTACTCCATTTCTCAATAAGCATGACTAAGCATTGAAGTTCAAATTCCCAAGAAGTAGTTTTAATTTGATCATCTACTCCATTTCTCAATAAGCATGACTAAGCATTGCTACTTTTCTTATATACCCAGTTATCAGTCTAGGTGAACACCCTTTTTCTTATAGTTGACAAGGTTCACATATTCAAATTTATGGGGACAGTTCCAAGAACAACAGGTTTGTCTACCTTCAATCCAACATAGCATTTTTATGATAAAGTAACCGCATGCATAATAGTTTTGCAACCATTTGAAAGATAACTAATTGAATTATTTGGAACAAAATGGTCAAGGAGGTGCTTGCCTTGCTGATCAACTTCGGGTAAGAAGTCCGGATCAAGATCAGTATCATCGTCTAACAATTCCGGATCGTCGCACTCTTTTCGTTGATTCGTACAACAAACAATAGATTCAATAAGAACAATTAAAAGACGAAAAGGATCATTCAAATGAAACTCAAATAACGGCATGTAAATCAACAACATAATTACAGATAACGTTTAGGTGTGCATACTGTTTTATTATTTGTGATTAGTATCATCTAACACTTCATGCTTTATATGAATCATTTCTTTTTATTTTATCCAATTCAAGACGCAAAAATAGTGTTAGAACGAAAAGATCATAATACATCAAATGGTTTAATTGGATTCAGATTCAAAGCAATATGTTTATAAATTTCAAAATTCATTTATTCAGTTTCTTCTATATATATTTCTTTTAGATTTATTCTTTAAATCTTTATGAGATTAGTATTGATATATGTATATATGTACTCTCATTATTGCAAGTATATACACTAATATATATGCACATGCTCTTGTATTACATATGATTCATATGTGTATTATAACTTCAGATCAATATGAATAGACTTCTTGGTCTTACTGTGATTCCATTTCATAGAATGTAACTTAATGAAAATCTCTAAATTTCTTTTTACCACTTTCTCATTTTCCTCATGTTGATACTATCCTCTATAGAAAAGATTGCAAGACAAATTGAACTTTCAATTATTTTTACATGTTTAAGTTGCTGGCAATACAAAGTTTAGCCTATTTTTTTTAATATAATTTGAATTTGATCATAGCATTCTTGGGTTTAGTCTATTTTATCCTTTTCTTTTATCTTTACTATTTTAATATTTTTACAGAACTGGTTTTCAAAGTATTTTTGCATATTCTGAAAGGTATTGATTTTATATGAATTTAGCAATTGGTTTCATTTCATTTGGGCTAGAAATACAAAAGATATTCAAGTTTAAAGTTTGACCCGAACTGAAAATACTGGGAAAATCAAAATACGTCTTCAGTGTTCTGAATACACATTTTGCTTCGCGCCACAATGCTCATTCAAATGAACTACTCCCTCTGACATGCCGGCCCCACCTCTCAGTGACACACACCACGCACAGAGAGCACGTCATGTCATCGACAGATGGTCCCGAGCGCAAAGGATAAAAAAAACAGAGCACGGCGTTTCGCTCGCACGGGCGGCGATCTACAGCCGGAGGGACGGAATGGGTAGCACCACTAGCTTCTCTCGCCATTCCAACCAGTGGTTGTACCGATTCGTCTCCGGCGATCACGGAGCTACTCATTGTCATGGCCGAACGGCATGAGGAAGCAAAGAGGTCTCACGACCAGAGGGTACATCTCCGTACGAATGGGTTCCACTACTAGCATCGAGGATCACTAGGCGCTCCATTTTGGCTATTTGAGCTACCGGAGATTACGGATGTGCTTACCACCGCTCACGGATTTGGGGAAGAAGAGAGTCACGCAAGCGGCCACGCATGCTGGATAATCCTCGAACCAAGCAAAGGGTTTTGATCCTTAGCAAATAGAGATACTAGTATGGAAAGGAATTGAAGAATGGTTGAGTGCACCAGTCGATTTGGAACCTTTCTCGATCGGCTTGGGTTCTTCGGTTGACTCGGATTGAGAGGAGTTAGGCTATGATCAGTGGACCTCAAGGCATGGAGCCAGAGGGGAATTGATCAGCACCCTTATGCGACTCAGAAACGGGTATTTATAGCTGAAGAATTGCAGCGGAGAGGCTCACATCGGCAAGAATGGTGGAAGCTCACGAGGTCGTAAACAATGGGCGAATGGGCAGCTCTCGGAGGTTCAATGAACGCTGGCGACGCGGGCGACTTCAGAGGAACGATCACCTGATTTATGCTAATTGCACCGTATGGCGCGAGCAACAGAAATAAATCATGGCGGCACATGCGCAGGGCTTCGGCTGAGAGGAGGAGGAAGACGACAGAGGGTTTCGCTGACATGTGGGGCTTTGAATAGGGATTGGCCCACACGGCAGAGACGGCAGAGAAGAACTTCAAATTTTTCTGCGAGAAGGGCTGTATAGATTCAATGGTTCCATTTCATGTCTTTTCCAAGAATTTATGGAGATTTAAATGGATGATGCAGGAATAGTTCTCTACACTCTATAAAATTTTAGGGCAATAATGTTCATCACAGTATTTATAAAAATTCTGACAAATACTGTGCTCAATTTTGCGTTTTCTGATCTCGATTTATTTAGGTGTCCATATCTTAGTAAAAATTTTGAAAACTTTTTTTGATAATTAAATTTGACTATATGAGCATACTGTAAAAATTTGAACTTCAAATTCGTTGTATTTTATTTATTAAAATTCTGACATTTGGATTTCCAGATTTTCATTAATTTAGTTTTTGAATTTTTAGAAATTATAAATTTAATGATTATCCTCTAAAATTTTTACTGTAGATGAATAAGCCAGGTGAAGATAATTTTAAAAATTTTACATCATATTAATGAGAGATTATTTTATTAAATTCTGACATTATTACTGCTTTCTAGTCAAAATTTCTTAATTACCCTTTCATTTCAGTTTTAATGCATGATATGACTTTAAAAATTAATATTTCGAGTTCCTGGATAATTAAAAGATTTTTCATGAATTTTATTATTTTCTTGTTTTCAACTCTTTTCTTATTACTTATTGCTTTGACAAGTAATTAAGAAAAGAGTTTTCTTCTAAGAAATATTCAAGAAAACCAGGAAAATCCAGAGAAAACTCAGAAAATACCAGAAAACACAAATTGAACTTATTTCCATATTTTATTAAATTTTTATTACCTTATTGAATTTCCAGGATGTTACAGATCTACCCCCCTTACGTAAATCTCGTCCTCCAGATTTGGCGAGGGTTAGAAGAAATCGGGGAATTCCTTGCATAGGAGGTCTTCACATTCCCATGTAGCTTCTTCTTCAGAATGATTGCTCCATTGAACTTTCAACATCTTGTGAGATTTATTTCTTGTGTGTCTTTCGGCTTCTTCGAGAATACGGATGGGATGTTCTCGATAAGACAGATCAGGTTGAAGATCAATATTTTCTAGATTGGTAAGTTCAGTAGGAAGATGAAGACACTTTTTAAGCTGAGATACATGGAAGACGTTATGGACTTCAGATAGTTGGGGTGGCAATTCCAACTTATAAGCCATTTCACCCATTTTCCCGAGAATTTGGTAGGGTCCTATATAACGAGGAGCAAGTTTTCCACGGATTTGAAATCTGCGAACTCCACGAAGTGGAGAGACTTTGAGATAAACAAAGTCGCCAATTTCAAAACTGAGGTTACGTCGACGATGGTCGGCATAACTCTTCTGGCTAGATTGAGCTTCTTTCAATCGACTCTTTATTAATTCCACTTGTTCTTGAGCTTCTTGGATAAGATTTGGTCCAAAGAATTTTCTTTCTCCTACTTCAGACCAAAAGAGAGGAGTTCTGCACTTTCTTCCATAAAGTGCTTCAAAAGAAGATATTTGGAGACTGGCTTGGAAACTATTATTATATGAAAATTCTGCAAAAGGTAAGCTCTTTTCCCAACTAGTGCTATAAGATAGCACACAGGCTCTTAACTTGTCTTCTAATATTTGATTTGTTCTTTCCGCTTTTCGTCTGCTTAGGATGATAAGCAAGCTAAAGTTTAACTTAGTTCCCAAAAGACTATGCAAAGCTTTCCTTAAACGAGATGTAAACCGAACCTCGATCGTAAACAATGGTCTTTGAACATGAAGACTAACAATATTTTCCAAATACGCTTCTGGCAAGTTTATCTCCGCATTAGGTAGTTTTGACCGATAAAGTGAGCCACTTTAGTCAATCGGTCAACAATTACCCAAATAGAGTCACTTTTCTCTTTTTGGTAGACCATTTATGAAATCCATATTTATGTCATCCCATTTCCATTCTGGTATTTTTAAAGGTTGAAGGAGTCCGGCAGGGTGTTGATGTTCAGCTTTAACTCGCTGGCATATGTCGCAAATTGCAACATAAGTGGCGATATCCTTTTTCATACCGGGCCACCAATATTCTTGTCTAATATCTTGGTACATTTTTGTACTCCCGGGATGGATTGAAAGTGGTGATTCATGAGCTTCTTTTAAGATCATGTTTTTAAGCTCAGAATCATTAGGAACATAGATCTGATTCTTGTATAGAAGTATCCCATCAGAATTTTCCTTAAATTCAGATTCAGCGTCTTGTTTTAATTCTTCACTGATATTGATAATGGCTTCATCTTTAAGTTGAGCTGCTTTAATAAGAAATTTCAAAATTGGCTGCACTTCCAATGCAGACAGAAATCCCTTCTTAACAACTCCCAAATTAAGTTTTCGGAATTCTCTTTGCAATTCTGATTGATCAGTAAGAGCTGAAATTGAGATACAATGAAGTTTCCGACTAAGGGCATCAGCTACAACATTTGCTTTACCAGGATGGTAATTGATGCTGAGATCATAATCCTTGATTAATTTCAACCATCTTCTTTGTCTAAGGTTTAGATCTGGTTGAGTGAAAAAGTACTTTAAGCTCTTGTGATCCGTGTATATATTGCATCGATTACCAAGGAGGTAATGATGCCAGATTTTTAGAGCATGAACTACGGCTGCTAGTTCCAAATCATGGGTAGGGTAGTTCTGTTCATGAGGACAGAGTTGTCGAGAAGCATAAGCTACCACCCTAGATTCTTGCATCAAAACACACCCAAGTCCTTGTCGTGATGCATCACAATAGACATCAAAGTCCTTATAAACATCAGGCAACACAAGAACAGGTGTTGTGATCAATCTCTTCTTTAATTCTTGAAAACTAGTTTCGCATTCAGGGGTCCATTCAAACTTCTTTTCTTTCTTCAATAGCTGAGTTAAAGGTCTTGCAATTTTGGAGAAGTCCTCGATGAAGCGGCGGTAGTATCCCGCTAAACCGAGAAAACTTCGGATCTGAGGAACAGATGTAGGTTGTTCCCACTCTTGAATGGTTCTAATTTTTCCATGGTCAATAGAAATTCCTCCTTCTGAGAGAATATGCCCTAGAAATGCAACCTCTTTCAGCCAAAATTCACATTTTTCAAATTTCGCATATAGCTTATGCTCTCTGAGTTTCTCAAGTACCATACGCAAATGCTGCGCATGATCTTCTTTTGTTTTGGAAAAGATAAGGATGTCGTCCATAAAGACCACTATGAATTTATCTAAGTTTCCAAAAAGACTTTATTCATGAGGCACATAAAACTGGCTGGAGCATTTGTAAGTCCAAATGACATTATGGTGTACTCATATAATCCGTAACGTGTGATAAAGGCTGTTTTTGGAATATCTTCAGTTCTAATCTTCAATTGATAGTATCCATGTTTTAAATCAATCTTGGAAAAGATATGTGCTCCATTTAGCTGATCAAACAAGTCATCGATGCGGGGAATCGGATATTTGTTTTTGATTGTGACTTCATTTAAGGAGCGATAGTCTACGCGCATGCGTATACCGCCATCCTTTTTAGGAACAAACAGCACCGGACTACCCCATGGATAAGAGCTAGGACGTATGAATCCTTTACTTAATTGCTCATTAATTTGATTTTTCAATTCCACTAATTCATATGGGGGCATACGATAAGGGCGTTTAGAAATAGGTGCTGTTCCGGGAACAAGATTTATAACAAATTCCATATCTCGATCAGGAGGTAATCCTGGCAATTCTTCTGGAAAGACGTCAGGATACTAAGAAACAATAGCTATTTTGCTAAGTTCTTCTATGATGGTTGAACAAAGAAATGATTGTGGTTTGGAAGTATTTTTAGTTGGCAAGAAGTGCACTTGAGTTCCTTCTGGATTTGTAAGAGAAATAGATTTATTTGCACAGTCTATTCGTCCTTTATGTTTGGATAACCAGTCCATACCAAGAATAATATCTAGACCTTGAGTTTCAATGATTATGAGGTCTGCATAGAATATTACTTCATTGATTTCGATGCTGATTCTAGGACAAAAACTGGTGGTTTTGATTTTTGCTATAGGAGAAGAAATTATCATGTTGAAAGGCAAAAAATCAACAGATATTTTGTTTTGATCAACGAACTCTTAGAGATAAAAGAATGTGAAGCTCCAGAATCGAATAACACTAAAGTCAAGACCGAGTGGACAAGTAGCGCACTCTATTACCACATCCGGTGTCAGCTTGCTTTCTCGGCAATACATGATGCAAGCGACCACGCAGCAGTCCTAAGGTGTTGCTTGGGGCTGTCCTCTGGGTTGTGGTCCACTAGATCCTTGCGGACGGCTCCGGGGTCGATGTTGCGCCCTTGGGACTACAACTCGAGGTGGATTTCTTTTTGGGGCATTTATTTGCATAATGCCCACGCCATCACATACAAAACATGTTACATTAGTCGCTGATTTTTCGCAGCCTAAAGGCTTCTTTGAACATTGGTGGGCGGCAGCTTTGTTGTTGGCGAGGAGTTTGAAATTGCGAAGTTTGCCCTTGGCGTCTTCGCTGGAGAGGTGGAGCAGAAAATCTTGGGTTGGATGTTTGACCAATACGGGACTTAGAAGGATTGGCATTCATTCTTTTCTGTGCCACCCACTTCCGTTTTCTTGATTCTACAATTGTTCGAGTGCCTTGCTCCACTCGAAGAGCTTTATCTACCAGAGTTTGAAAATCATGGATGTCATGCGCCATCAAAGTCCATTTGATTTCATCATTCAAATGCTCTCTAAAACGTTCCACCTTCTTTTCTTCTGTGGCAATCTCTGAAAGAGCATATCTGGACAAGTGGTTGAAGCGTTGAAGATACTCAACCACAGACAAATTGCCTTGGCGAAGATCAAGAAATTCTCTTTTCTTGAATTCCATTAGACTGGATGGAATATGAGTTTTACAAAAAGCTTCTTTGAAAGATCCCCAGGTGATGGTCTGCCCTTGAGGTACCATGGCTTGAAAATTTTCCCACCAAGCTGCTTCAGGTCCTTGCAGTTGATAGGATGCATAAAGCACTTTTTCCAAATTAGTGCACTGCGCAATAGCCAGCTTGCTCTCCATAGAACGAAGCCAGTCGTCAGCTTCTAAAGGATCATTTGTGGAGGAGAAAGTAGGTGGTCGAGTTCTAAGAAACTCATTCAGCTTGGAATAATTTCCATTGCCATTTCTAGCAATGGTGGCATTGATATTGGCAGTGTTTTGGACCATTTGTTGTAGGAGTAAAGTATGTGTTTGTCGATTTTGTTCGATCATGGCGAGCACTTGTGCCATGGTCGGTGGTTCAGGTAAGTGTTCTTCTGGAATAGGATTTGTTTGATTTTGAGGTGGAGGTGGAGCATTGCGATTTGTATGTTGAGATGATGAAGCTCCAGAAGGGTGCATAGGATTTGGTTGAGCGGGCGTTGGAATTACATTTTCTTGAGATCGGGTAACCGGAGTAGCTTCACTTTCCAAAAGATGACTAAGAGATCTTTTAACTGGCATCCTGAAATGACAATAAGAATTGTTTTAACAGCATGGATAAGTAATAAACGAATGATATTAAATTTTAAGAAGAACAGTGAGGCTATTCTTTTTATTACAAGGATCATCTCATCGGCAATTTTCACTTCAATGTTATATATTAACGAGAGATATCCATACAATAACACCAAATAAAACTTCTCAAAAGATGCCATACAACATCAAAAGTTACACACAAGATCTACACATCTATTGCCATAAACTAACTGATTACCCGGTTTTTTTTACAGTATCCACTCTTACAATGGAAATTTACTGTTTTCTAATTAAATTGTTGGACATCATCTGTATACCTTAGACCGTGGTAAAATAAAGATGATTCTAAGCCATACTGCTTTTCTTAACTATAAGATAGAAGAGGAGTGTCGACAATTCGGGAACGGGTCCCCCGCCGAGCTTACTTGTTGAATGAGGGATCAACTTAGGCCCCCTTTTCCGCAAGGGTCTTACATCCGAGGACGTGCCGAGCAACGGAACGGGGTATACGGGACAAACGTGATGCACAGGGGGTCGTTTTTCACCTGGTTCGGGCCTCTCACAGAAGAGATAATAACCCTACATCCAGTGGTTGCACTAGTATACGAAAGTGGGTTACAATGTGCTTGCTCGGGGAGGCCTTGAGTGCTCCTAAAGGCTCCCGTGGGCAGGCGATGTGAGCCAGTGAATATGTGTGTGGTACAGAAGGTCTAACCCCCGATCCATCGTGGGAGGGGGTGTTTATAGGGAATTACAGGAGACAAATCATTTATTACAGGGCGCGCCATCAGAAGGACGCAGCAAAGCAGTAAAGGCCGCCACCACCGTACCACGGACGGGCACAAACAGCGCAGACTCAAGGGTGCGGACTGCATGGTCACAGATCCCGGAGCGCGATCTCGAGCTGCTGGGCAAGATTTAATGCCACGCCGCTTGTCAAGGGCCCCGAGCTTGGCTTGCTCGAGGACGATTTGATGGGGACGGGTAGCCCGCGAGCCGGGCCGCATTTAAGGCTCTGAGGAGCAAGAAGTCATCCAGGCAAGAGCTTGGTCGGCCGACGCCGGGCTTCGATGGTCATCCTGGTACAGTATACTCAATCCCCGACAAGGAGGATTTAGCGTTCCATCTATTTAAATATTGCTGCAATTTTTCACGTTGGTTTCCTTCCTGTTGTTTATGTCTTCGCGATAATTTCGTGATTTCTTGCAAGCTTCCTATGTGTAAGTATAATACTTCATATTAGTATTTAGCGCTTCGCAATTTTGTTGTAGTAGTTTGCGTTCTAACTCTTTATTCTGGAATGGCTCTATATTTAGACTTATGGTAATATTTTGCATTTCGGTATATTACTTAATCTTCATGGATGGTAGTGGCATGATTATATATTTTATAACCACTAGCATTTTATTAATGTCGAAATTAAATTAATGTTTTTCCTACCGTGAATTCTTCTGTTGGTTTACTTGCAACATTAACCCCTTTTGTCTCATTGGTTATCTATATTATTTTCAAAGAGGAATGATTAGTAACCAGCAAGAAGAAAGGGTTATAATAGCTATTTATTTATCACTGCATTATTTTCTTCATCAACCCATTCTGTTCTAGTTCCACGTCTCTAATCCTAGAGTCTCTTTTATGCTTTTACTTTTCTTGTTGAAATGCTTGTTAAAGTTTGTCATAGCGTGAAGATTTTAACTTTTATGCTAATTGTTCGCGAATACAATCCAGAACATACAGGAAAATTCTGCAAACCAAAAGCTTCCATCCATACATATAGTATCTTACATATGACATAATACAATACAAACTTCTACACCCAATATCTTACATAATACAATACCAACTATCCTGACAGCTGTTTTACATGCTACACTACCAAAAGCAGCCCTTACTATCTATTTTACAAAAGGGCATTTGCTAATACTAAAACATACTGACCACTCTAATCACTAGGCTCTACCCAACCAACGAACTCAGTCTCAAAACACTGGGCCTTCAAGTGGTGGATCGACGAGCTCTCCCTCGGACTGTGGAAACCTCTCATTGTGGAACCGGCAGAAGGAGGACGACGCGAGGTAGACGGCGTGGACTCTGCAAGGCGTCTAGCAAGGCGAGGCCTACTCCCACCAACGGACATGCGGGCTGTACGGCGATGAGTGGTGGGTACAGCAGGAGCGGGTGGTGGTGTAGTGGTGTGATCAGTAGGCGCAGGTGGTGCAGGGGGAACAACAGGTGCTGTGGTACCCAGGACGGAGCGTGAGATAAACCCCATGTTGATAAACGGGCTATCACTCCTCTAGGTAACTCCACACGGCGACGACAATCCACGCCTCCGGCCACTCTCGGCGAAGCGATGCTCATCCGTCGCATTGCTAAACTCTACTAAACGGTGTAACTCGTCCATGCGGATTCAAGGATCCGGATATGTGGTCTCTCCTCGTGGTGATCTAGCCGGGTAAAGGCGGTAGGGGGTATGTAACTCGTAATGCATGGTGTAGACGCACTATGGCAAGATAGGCAAGATCATCCATAGCAACCTCCATAGTAGATCCATACCCTCAAAATAACGCCACCTTCATCCATGGGAGTACGGCCGACATGCAACCGTAGCATACTCTATAGTGGATGAACTCAAAGGAACATAGTACACCATATAGCGTGGGTTCTCAGTGTAATGAGCTACTTCCATCATCCTTGCTAATATCCCTCGAAGCCCACTTTCCTGTTTCTCACTATTCTCATAGCATAGAATGATGTCCATCTGTATAATTAAAAAGGAAAGATTAGAATTTTTCAACAAGAATGGATAAGAATTAATAACAGATACTTAAGACAGGAAAAGAATTAAAGGAATAACATACACAAAATTTTAAGCACAAGTTTTAATCTTAGTGATTCCTTTTTATAGCCATATCGACTAAGGTTGTTTTTGTTATCAGATGGCTCGATATTAATCAGAAGCGACCCCATTTTTGATAATAAATTATCAACAATGGGCTCTTCAGGTTCACAAAGCTAGTCCTCGGATTAGTAGCTAGCACACAGATTACAAATTGACATCACAACCATACAAACATATTATTAGAACTGCAGCGGTAATTTAAGTTCATACAAGCGTAATACAATCCAAAAATATATAACAGCAGCAGAAGCATTATTTATCTTGTAGTTTGCCCCCATAACCCCAGGCAACAGACAAGTTAAAAATCCTTAGAAAGAGGCATCATCGTTATCCCCGTATTCTAAAGCATCATAAACATCGTCTGGGAGTTCAGAGTCAACACCTAAAATAATGTTGATAGCAAGATTGAGTACATTGTGTACTCAGCAAGACTTATAGTGTTTGGCAAATGCAATATAAATAAAATGCAGGTTATAGCAATGGAGAAAGTTCTACAATTGTTTTGCAGTTGCACAAGTAAATCATAACATATGTAGATTGAAATCGAGATATTGCAAAAGAGCAGTTCCAATGATAGCAAAAATATTAATAAGACATTCGGTATCATAGCATATTCTCCCTGACTAAAATTAATCCATTCTTATGCCATCCCCTGACATACACATATTTCAAAACACCGGTTCCCCATCAAATCGATTTTTGAATAATAAAATCTAGCTATGTGATGACATCGCCAAGTGCCTTTGACCACAGGCGCGGCTAATTAATTAGATTGATACTCTGCAAAGTTGTACAACTTTACCCATAAGAATTGATCTACCATTTTTGTAAGGCCATTTAACACACTTCCTTTGGTGTGTTAGCGCAGGATCAAAACATAATCGTAGATTACTTAAACTCAACTTTGCACTAGCCCAAATGACGTTAGTCCTTATTATGGTGAAGAAACAGAAATGGCAGACATACCCTGTCTTTCATAAAAATAATATGTGTAGTACCCCTACGTTATAGGTTCCTTCCCATAATAAGGCGTACACTGTTGTACCGGTATGCATTTACCCATACCAAAGTATGGAAGCCCCTCACAAGCAATTTCTAACCAGAATGCTTCTACTTTCTCCCGCCTACCAATGTGCAAAGCTAGATTCAAGTAATTTAATATATTATGACTGTCCCATACCAGTACTCATGGTTGTACGGTTTTCTTGGTTTGTAAGCAACCCATAGCTCGATCCTTAGATTGACGCGGGCGACACTCCACCCTACACTACGTACAATCCCTTTGTACAACCGGCTATTGCCATTAATCGCCCGCATCGAAATCATAGTTTTATTTTGGGATTTGTAGCTAAAATACCAGTAGTGACAACAACTCATTCAAGTAAGTTCAAATTCCCAAGAAGTAGTTTTAATTTGATCATCTACTCCATTTCTCAATAAGCATGACTAAGCATTGAAGTTCAAATTCCCAAGAAGTAGTTTTAATTTGATCATCTACTCCATTTCTCAATAAGCATGACTAAGCATTGCTACTATTCTTATATACCCGCTATCGCCTAGGTGAACACCCTTTTTCTTATAGTTGACAAGGTTCACATATTCAAATTTATGGGGACAATTCCAAGAACAACAGGTTTGTCTACCTTCAATCCAACATAGCATTTTTATGATAAAGTAACCGCATGCATAATAGTTTTGCAACCATTTGAAAGATAACTAATTGAATTATTTGGAACAAAATGGTCAAGGAGGTGCTTGCCTTGCTGATCAACTTCTGCTAAGAAGTCTGGATCAAGATCAGTATCGTCGTCTAACAATTCCGGATCGTCGCACTCTTTTCGTTGATTCGTAAAAGAAACAATAGATTCAATAAGAACAATTAAAAGACAAAAAGGATCATTCAAATGAAACTCAAATAACGGCATGTAAATCAACAACATAATTACAGATAACGTTTAGGTGTGCATACTATTTTATTATTTGTGATTAGTATCATCTAACACTTCATGCTTTATATGAATCATTTCTTTTTATTTTATCGAATTCAATACGCAAAAATAGTTTTAGAACTAAAAGATCATAATACATCAAATGGTTTAATTGGATTCAGATTCAAAGCAATATGTTTATAAATTTCAAAATTCATTTATTCAGTTCCTTCTATATATATTTCTTTTTAGATTTATTCTTTAAATCTTTATGTGATTAGTATTGATATATGTATATATGTACTCTCATTATTGCAAGTATATATACTAATTAATATATATGCACATGCTTTTGTATTACATATGATTCATATATGTGTTATAACTTCAGATCAATATGAATACACTTTGGCCTTCTGTGATTCCATTTCTTAGAATGTAACTTAATGAAAATCTCTAAATTTCTTTTTTACCACTTTTCATTTTCCTCATGTTGATACTATCCTCTATAGAAAAGATTGCAAGACAAATTGAACTTTCAATTATTTTTACATGTTTAAGTTGCTGGCAATACAAAGTTTACAGGAAAATTATTTTTAATATAATTTGAATTTGATCACAGCATTCTTGGGTTTAGTCTATTTTATCCTTTTCTTTTTATCTTTACTATTTCAATATTTTTACAGAACTGGTTTTCAAAGTATTTTTGCATATTCTGAAAGGTATTTATTTTATATGAATTTAGCAATTGGTTTCATTTCATTTGGGCTAGAAATACAAAAGATATTCAAGTTTAAAGTTTGACCGAACTCGAAAATATCGAAAATCAAAATACGTCCCTCAAGTTCTGAATACACATTTTGCTTCGCGCCACAGGTTGCTCATTCAAATGAACTACTCCTCTCGACATGTTCAGCTCCCACCTCTCGCTGACACACGCCACGCACAGAGAGCATGTTCATGGGGTCATCGACAGATGGTCCCGCCGAAAGCAAGAGGATAAAGAAAACAGAAAGTTTCGGCGTTTCGCTCGCAAGTATCTACAAATGAGGGACGGAATGGGTAGCACCACTAGCTTCCTCTCATCATTTCAACCCAGGTACTGATTGCCCCGGCGATCACGGAGCTACCTCGCCATGCAATTAACGACACGTGAGGAAGCGGCAGGTCTGGCCATGTAGGGTACATCTCCTACTTAATGGGTTCCACTACTAGCATCAGTGATCACTAGGCATTCCATTTTGGCTATTTGGAGCTACCGGAGATTACGGGGATGTGCTTACCACCATTCACCGGATTTGGGGAAGAAGAGAGTCACGGCAAGGCAAGGCGCACAAAGGATAATCCTCGAACCAAAGAAAGGGTTTTGATCCTTAGCAAATAGAGATACTAGTATGGAAAGGAATTGAAGAATGGTTGAGTGCACCAATCGATTTGGAACCTTTCTCGATCGGCTAGGGTTCTTCGGTTGACTCGGATTGAGAGGAGTTAGGCTGTGATCAGTGGACCTCAAGGCATGGAGCCAGAGGGGAATTGATCAGCACCCTTATGCGACTCAGAAACGGGTATTTATAGCTGAAGAATTGCATTGGAGAGGCTCACATCTGGCAAGAATGGCGGGAAGCTTCGCTGAGGTCAGAAATAGTCGGCGGAATGGGCAGCTTTGTGAGGTTCAATGAACGTCGGAGACGTGGCGACTTCAGGAGGAACGATCACCTCGGGATTTATGTGAATTGCACCGTACAGCAGCAATGCAGCTAAATCATATGCACATGCGCAGGCTTTGGCCGAGAGGAGGAGGAAGACGACAGAGGGTTTCGCTGACATGTGGGGCTTTGAATAGGGATTGGCCCACACGGCAAAGACGACAGAGAAGAACTTCAAATTTTTCTGCGAGAAGGGCTAGATAGATTCAATGGTTCCATTTCATGTCTTTTCCAAGAATTTATGGAGATTTAAATGGATGATGCAGGAATAGTTCTCTACACTCTATAAAATTTTAGGGCAATAATGTTCATCATAGAATTTATAAAAATGCTGACAAGGTACTGTGCTCAGTTTTGCGTTTTCTGATCTCGATTTATTTAGGTGTTCATATCTTCAAAATTTTTGATTAATTCATTTTGAGTACATGAGAATACTGTAAAAATTTCAACTTCAAATTCGTTGTATTTTATTTATTAAAATTCTAACATTTGGATTTCCAAATTTTCAATAATTTAGTTTTTGAATTTTTAGAAATTCTAAATGTAATGATTATCCTCTAAAATTTTTATTATAGATGAATCAGCCAGGGTGAAGATAATTTTAAAAATTTCAGATCATATTAATAAGAGATTATGTTTATTAAATTCTGACATTATTACTGTTTCTAGTCAAAATTTCTTAATTGCCCTTTCATTTCAGTTTTAATGCATGATATGTCTTTAAAAATTAATATTTCGAGTTCCTCGGATAATTACAAGATTTTTCATGAATTTTTATTATTTTCTTGTTTTTCAACTCTTTTCTTATTACTTATTGCTTTGACAAATAATTAAGAAAAGAGTTTCTTCTAAGAAATATTCAAGAAAACCAGAAAATCCAGAGAAAACTCGTAAAATACCGTAAAACACAAATTGAACTTATTTCCATATTTTATTAAATTTTTATTACCTTATTGAATTTCCGTGATGTTACACAAGCTCTTAACATATCGTCCAATATCTCGATTGACTTTTTCGGTTTGTCCATCTGCTCATGGATGGTAAGCTTGCATCAAGTTCAAACGGTGCCCATTGTCAGATGCAACTTATCCCAAAATCTTGAGGTAAATTGGGTACCTCGTCCGACATTATCTTCTTCGCACTGCAAGCAAACGATCCTTGCCATGTATATCTCGCTAACTTATCTCCTAATAGGTTGTCTTTACCGTATGAAATGCGCAACCTTTGTTAAACGATCTACTATGACCCATATGGAGTCATAACCACCTTTGCGCCCTGGTAAACCGGTGATGAAATCCATCCCGATTTCATCCCACTTCCATTCTCGGGTATTTTTAATTGCTAAGTAGCCCTAGCTTGCCTCTCGTGCATTGCTTTGACTCACGGGCATACATCACATAACACTACATGCTCACCACTCTCTTTTCATATTCGCCACCGTAATCTTTCTTTCAAGTCTTGGTACATCTTCGCACTTCTTGGATGAATCGAATACTTGGAGTCGTGAGCTTCCTCCAATATCAACTGCTTCATCTCCTTTTTGTTGGGTACGCATATGCGCTCCTTCATCCACAGTGTACCATGATCATCCAGCTTAAATTCCTTTGCTTGGCCTTCCTCCATCTTGGATTTGATTCGCTTGATCTTCTCACCACTCTTCTGACCTTCCCTAATCTGGTCTTCTAAGGTAGGCTTTACTTCTAAAGCAGCTAAAAATCCTTCCGGAACAACTTCCAATTTCAACTTCAAAGTCCTTGCACAATTTCGTCCGGGTTCTTCTACCAACATATTTATGCTATGACTTTTTCGACTCAAGGCATCACCACCACATTGGCTTTAATTCGGATGATAGTGAATTTCATGTTATAATCTTTGATTAACTCTAACCACCTTCTTTGCCTCATGTTCAGGTCAGATTGGGTGAAAATGTATTTAAGACTCTTATGATCTGTATACACCTCACATCTATTTCCAATGAGATAGTGATGCCATATTTTTAGGGCATGCACTACGGCTACTAATTCTAGGTCATGCGTCGGGTAATTTCCTTCATGTGGCCTTAACTGCCTTAAGCTACTACTTTTCCATTTTGCATCAACACGCATCCATGTCCTTGACGTGATGCATCGCAATATATATCAAAACTCTGGTGTGTGTCTGGCAAAACTAACACTGGTGCTGATGTCAAATGTTTCTTCAATTCCTGAAAGCTCTTCTCACAATCCGGTGTCCAAACAAATTTTTTCTCTTTCTTTAACAATTGCGTAAGAGGTCTAGCAATTGTTGAGAACCCTTCTATAAATCGGCGGTAGTAACCCGCCATCCCAAGAAAACTACGGATCTGGGTCACCGTCTTTGGTGGCTCCCAATGCAGTACTGCCTCTACCTTGCTTGGGTCCACTGCAATTCCTTTGGCGGTCATTACATGCCCTAGGAATTCTACCTTACTCTTCCAGAAATCACATTTACTAAACTTAACAAACAACTGCTGCTGTCTTAATTTTTCCACAACTAATCTCAAATGTTTAGCGTGCTCTTCATTTGTCCTTGAGTAAACCAAAATATCATCTATGAACACGACTACAAATTTGTCTAAATATTCCATAAAAACTTTATTCATCAAGTTCATAAAATATGCTGGTGCATTTGTCAATCCAAAAGACATAACAGTGAACTCATAGTGCCCATATCTTGAAGAAAATGCAGTCTTTGGTATGTCCTCTGTCTTAATCTTTAGCTGGTGGTATCCTGATCTAAGGTCAATCTTAGAGAAAACTCCTGACCCTCTTAATTGATCAAATAGATCATCTATCCTGGGCAACGGATATTTGTTCTTTATTGTTACTTCATTAAGTGCTCGATAATCTACACACATCCGAAAACTCCCGTCTTTCTTCTTCATTTCTACCAATTCTTCAGTAGACATTCGATATGGTCTCTTTGCTATCGGTGCTGTTCCAGGTGCTAATGCGATCTCAATCTCTATATCCTTGTCTGGTGGCATTCCAGGTAGATCCTTAGGAAAAACATCCGGATACTCACTGACCACCGGCACATTCTTCAAACCGACGGCCTCTAAACTTGACCACTGGCACATCCTTCAAACCAACGGCCTCTAAACTGTTTACCAATAACTGCCCTTCTCAAACTGTCGTTGCTTGAAATTCAACTTTCTTGCCATTAGGGCTTTCAACAAACGCGACTCTTCGTCCACAGTCTAATACAACCTTATGCTTAGACAACCAATCCATTCCCAGTATAACATCTAGGGTCTGGGTATCTAGTATAATAAGGTTCGCTAGGAATTCTACACCTTTTATTAATAGCTTAACCCGTAACAACCGATCTTAGATCGGGTTATGATCCAGGGGATTGGACTAGAAGTGTATTCTTAAGGTTGACAATACCCAATTCATTTTGCACAGCAAAGACTCGAGAAACAAATGAATGTGATGCTCTGGAATCAAATAAAACTGTAGGTGGTACTGAGTTGACTAGAAACTTACCCAAAGACAACGCTCAGGGCGCTCAACTTCGTCATTGCGTGATGTGGTTGACTCTTCCTCGCAACTGCTGGGGTGTGGTTCCAGCTTTTGTAGGTCCTCTCGCTACCACCTTGAACAAGAGTTCTAGCAGCGCGGTTTCCTAAGTTGAAACGCATCGTGTAACCCTCCTTTCTTGGGACAAACATTGGCGGCGTCCTCGCTCAAGGTAATTGTAGCAAAGGCCTTCCTATCATCTCGCTAGTTTCTCCATTCTCGCTCATAGTTTTGACCGGGTCCGAAGGTTTGTCCCATCGGTTTTGGCATCGGGCGCGTGTCTCCGGCGTTGTTCCTTTGGAATCTGAGAACCGCCGAGGTACCATTCTTGGTTTCGCCGACTCAAGGCCTTCCTTGTTGTGCCATGCGGCACTTATGGTTGTCATCTAGTTCCTTGCGCTTGTCTTCCAAAGATAAGCGCTTTATTCACTAGTTCCTCGAAAATCGTGGAATGTGGGTAATCAACCCTACTTGCAATCCAAAGGTTAAGTCCTTTCATGAAATGGGACCGCTTAGTTTTATTCAAGGTTACGCCCTCCCTATGTAGCGCGGTTAATCGAGTGAACTTATTCAAGTAATCACCACCGATCGACTCCGTGCTTCAGTCATTTAAACTCTTCCTTTTTCAGCTCCATGATATCTTCTCGCACATGATATCGACGTAAAAGCTATCGTGAATTCTTCCTGTGATCTCTCAGGATTTTCCTCCTGATGCGCAGAGTTTTCCCACCACTCACCGTTGTCCTTCTAGCGATGAGAGGCATAAAGCATCCTCTCATTTCCAACACACCGAAGTTATGTGTAGTTTTCTCAATAGTCCTTAGCCAATCATCTCGCTTCATGGATCGGCGTTGCTTCGAGAAAGTTGATGATGTGTCCTCATAAATTCGACAACCTTGAGTAGGGCTCGGGACCATTGTTGATAGCTTGGTTGTTGGCGGCTACTTGGTTGGTGATCTCGCTGCATGGTTGCTATCATTGTTCCAGATCAACCGAGTTTTGGCCGCTAGGAATGCTCCCCTGATTTTGTATGTCGACCATGGCTGCCCGAGGAATTGGTGCATTGTTCTCGCTGCCTCCCGACGACGTGAACCATCCTCCCGCTTTGGTGTCATGAAGTGTTCACCATCCGCCGATTGCTTCGACGGTTTAGATGAGAGGGAAAGAATAGGCAAGTAAAAGAACATATACGGGGGAAACAGGTGTAACTAGAACCCTTAAACAACAATTCATAGATAGTAGATAAGTATGGTTGCTTACAAGGGCCTAGGGGCTATGCAACCACACCGACAAACATAATCATCACACAAAATAGTTCAGTACAAACATCGCACATCAAAGGGAAGTTCGAGAATTAAAAGACGCGACTCTAACAAGTGAGTCTCAACGCAAAACTCGACAACTAGGTGACTCAAAGCACTCAGTCCTCAAGCCAACCTGGCTGAGGATCGTCTGGCGCATATACCGGCTGATGAGCTGGCATTGGGGCAATTGATCCCAATGCCCTCTCACTGGTGCCGGAGGCTCACGTCGCCGATCCTCCCAAGACTGTTCCCTCCGCGGACCTCCTACTCCCCGCTCGCTCAAGCTTCCTCTGCTCCTCCGGTCCTCGCCCCGCCCCGAGCTCCATGCCGACTCTGCCCCCTTGGCCATAAGGGCCCTCCTCCACGATCCTCCAACAATGCAGGCATCCGGGTCTCGCAAAGCCATCTCTATATCCTCCAGCAGCGCGGTTCACCGACCGCAGCCCAACAGAGTCATGTCCATGGCCTCCTCTTGAGCCGCGGCGAACCAGCCCTCAAGTGGACGACAAGAATAGTCGCCTCCGTGATCCAAGCGCAGCTCGATCGGGTCCACCCGCGTGGGGGTGCACATGGAAAGTGGTATCCCACAGCCCATAGTCATGGTCATGGCTAACCTTCCGCAGCCACCAAGCACAATCCTATATGCTCGCTCAGAGCTAGCCCGCTTATCGCGAGGTGGAGCGGACGATCGATGCCAAGACGTGCTCCCCAAGACGCATAAAGTGAGAGTCGCCACCACCGTTGATTCCATTGACTATCCAAAGGGACTAATAGTGGGGCGGCCAAACCTCCCAACACCGGAGCATCCTCCAAAGCTCCGCAACAGAATCTCCATGACGCTCACCGAAAGAGTGCACCATCCCCGTCTGCCAAATCATCCCATTAGAACTAAAATTTTAAAAGAACACAAATATAATAGCAAAATGCAGCATAGGTATGAAGTAAGGAAGAAAGGATAAGTCAAGATTTCATTGATTATTCTTGCACAATTTTAATTTTTAGAAATTAATTTTATCCTTTCTAGAACCACCAATCTAATTAGGGTTAAGTCCTACAACAAGATGGCTCGATATCAACTCTGCTTAGACTCGACCTCAAGAATCCGACCCCTCTGTGTATTCTCGCACTAGTCCAGATCACGCTTAGTGCACACAAAGCAAACAGGTTAAAGTACCACAATCATACACAATGAATAATAATAAAGTACTTAACAACAATAGTAAAATAAACTATTGCATGACCTTATGGTCTCCTTACAAAGTTTCGCCACGCAGGCTACAAATAACAAAAGCACATCAAGTTCAATAGCTAAAGCAAAAGTAAGTCAATGAACCTCAGATACACAGTAACCCGACGAGGCTCAACCCTAATTCTCCGACCTTCGCTGAATTCTTCCTCCCAAGTTGGCATAGCTTCTTTTTCGAGGTTTTGTTGAAGCAAGGGTGAGTATACAACATACTCAAGAAGTCAAGCACAATGCGCTTCTATTACTACATGCATGGCTTATTCCAAAGGATAGGCTTATGGTTATTTTGCATAAAGCAAAGATTTTTAAATAGGTAATCTTAATTAGATTCCAAAAGCAATAAAACAATATCATAATAATAATTTCTCAATTCTTTTTCGGAGGTTTGGCACACGTCTCTAAGTTCAAGTTATTCTTGGCACACTGCCCATAATCCCACATTTTATTTCAAAATCTAACCCTTGACCAGTAATCCCGAGTATTGTCCAATATCATGCGACGCTATTCAATAGATTTAACACACACTCGCAGAGGTTGTACACTTTACCCACAAGATACAGCCACCACCACACAGTGATTGATTGTAACAAAGTCTTTCAAACTAACATCTAAACCAATGAACCTCCCAAGATGGCCTTCCTAACACTTCCTCACACAGAGTCAAGTTTAGAACAAGTTAATATCTGGATGGGTACCAAGTCAGTAGCACAGCACGCCTCCCACACGCTACACCCTTGTGTAACTACTACCGAGGTGTCAAAGGAAAGATATTAGAACCTTACTAAACTAGATTTGTCCCATACTAGACATGTGGTTCTACATTAACTTAGTTCAAAGGCTTGCAAGGTGAAGTCCTTAACTGTCTAGGGCAAGACATCCTTCTCTCAGGTCCCCGGCACGCAGCCCTTACAATACTCAGTTCATCCCGTTGCCACACAAGCCCACCTGGCACGAAGCCATCTTGTCACTTGCCCTGGTCCAAATCATTTTCCACCCCAATTTGCATTTATGCAACACATGCCAATGCTCTCTTCATTGTACATGTAGAACCACACATGTTACTACATTCCAAATCCATCACATGACATCATCACGTTATTCCAAAATACGTTCCATATTTGCCTAGTCAATATTCTTTTGCGATTTGAAAGTCATTCAACGCATACAAGCAACTAAGCATCTACTCACGGTCTAGCCTCCCGTGTTGGAATCATAATAGCAACCAACTCAATTTATTATCTTAGGGTGACAAGGATTTCAGGCATACAAGTAATATTAACAAGGTGGAATAAACAAGATAGGTGTATTATCTACTTTACCCAAATTAATAATGTCATTTTTAATTAATATAGCATGCTTAATTTGAATTGAAATACATTTTAAAATCTATGAGCAAAATGGTCAAAGCATGACTTGCCTTCGAAAAGTGGTTGATCCTGATCTGAAGCTTGAGATGGGTCTCCGAACTCTTCCCCGACAGCTTCTGGCAACTCGGAGTCTAATTGGAATAAGCATACAAGCAATCAATACACTAAACAGATAGCAAGATCAACTCTAAAAATAAAATAAAATTTACCAATAAATAGTACACATTTTTACAAATTTTTAGGAACTAGAATCACCCAAATCGGAGTTAAAACGCAAAAGTTATACCTATTACAAGTTTGGAAATTCAAGTAAAAGAATTACCCGAATTAATTGTTTTATTTTCCTACTGGAAATTTCCAGATAAACTCCTCGGATGACACGTGGTAGCACCAGAGCTAGCCACGCCGCTTCGTCCATGGACCAGCTCACTAGAGACCGGTCCATCCACGGGACCCGGTCCAATCAAAGTGATGGTATCGACATGTGGGCTCATGGTCTATGGACCGTGCCCACGTAACGTTGGCGGTCCAAAAGAACACTTGCTCACGTAATAGTGCTATCGCCGGGTCCTCGTCACAGTAACGATGCCCACACCCCGGCTGACACTTGGCGCACAACCATTGGCCCCACGAGGTGCAATAATTCCCGCCCGTTGGATTCAAATCCAACGGCAGGTTAATGGCGCTGATTGAACTCCCGAGTGGCAACGTGGCACTATCCCGACCGTTCGCTGGAATCGACGGCCAAGACTCGCTGGCGCTTAGGTTCCGTAGATACGTGGTGCCACCCATTGACCATCAAGACAACACTTATCCCACCGCTGATTTGAATTTCGACTTGCTGCGGATTGACCCCAAACAACGGCCGATTAAGACTAATGTGGATCGCCTTTGCAGTTGATCGCGCATGCTCGCATCTCGGCCGTCATCCTGAATCGACGGCCTCAGCTTCGACGCTGCTAGACAAACGTGATAAACCCCTTATCGACATCGCTGCATAGATCTATACCGCTGAAACAAGATCCAACGTTTAGAGCTCGCTAAGGTGGTTGTGGGAAACGACGCGCTAGGTTAATGAGCCGGGAAGATGGTGAGGCACCCGCTGCTTCCGAAGTCCCTGTGTGGAATGAAGTGTTGTACTCTGCCGCTGCTTGACACTTGCGGACTCGTGGGTCTCAAAGCACGGTGAGCGACGGACAGCGGCGGAAATTGCGGTAAAACCGAGCAGTGAAGTCCTACTCGGCGCAGTGTTTTGGCAAAGCTAGAGCTCCACGGTGAACGAGAGAGTGTGCTACGGGTGCGGAACGGAGCGCCCTCTTCGGGAGGGTATATCACGCGTACAGAGACGCTTCGATATTCGCGCAAATCGGCCGCCATATCCACGGCTGCCAACCACCTCGTAATGGCGACGGTGGCACCGACTGTTCGTCTCCTGCGCGACGTGGCGCCATCCAGAGCGTCCAAACCTATTCGATCTAACGACTAACGTGCACAGCCGACGCGGCTCAACCTCAGCCTTCCGATGGAGATCGCACGGCTGGAGACGAGGGCTTTAGGGTTTTAGTTATTCGCCGACTCGATTTGAGCACAAAGGTTGGGCCCTACCAACACTATTGAGTCAAAATTTTTGGATTTTTCGAATAAAAACAAATCCACAAATTCAAATTAATCATTTAGAGCCCTAAAAATTACCCGAAAAATTCTAGAAAAATTCTAGAAAATATTTCATGGTATTTAGAACCTAAATAAAATATTTTTATCCATTTTGGTAAATACTTTTCTATTATTTAATTATTTAAAGAGAAGAATTAATTTAAATTAAATTCAAATAAATCCAAATAAATGGCAAAAATTCACAAAAATTCAAATAACTCCAAAAATCCAAATTAAGCAAATTTTGGGCTGTTACAAGAATGCTGGTTCTACTTACCAACAAGCCATGCATATCACTTTCCGTCCATAGATAGGGCACAACCTTGAGGTGTACGTCGACGACCTAGTCGTGAAAGTGAAGAAGAGCGAAGAATTGATTGAAGACTTGGAGGAAACCTTCACCAACCTCTGGAAGAATTGTTTGAAGCTCAACCCTGAGAAGTGCGTGTTCGGCGTGCCCTTTGGGAAGCTGTTAGGGTTCCTCGTGTCTAAGCGGGGCATTGAGGTCAATCCTGACAAGATAGCGACCATCGAACACATGAAGCCGCCGGTTCGACTTAAGTAGGTAAAGTGCCTGGCTGGTCGCCTGGCCTTTCTCGGGCGATTTATCGCCCGACTGGGAGAAAGAAGCCTGAGCCTTTTCAAGCTGCTGAAGAAGGCGAACCACTTCGAGTGGACTGAAGAGGCTCAACAAGCATTTGAAGACCGGCAGCTCGCCTCGCACCACCAAAGGTTGGTCGCCTCACCTGCTGAGTCGCGCCTCAGACATCGCTACTACCTCCCTAGGGTGAGCGCAGATGGTGGTGGAGAGAGAAGGCATCCAGAAGCTGGTTTATTACATCAAGAAGGGTGCTACACGAGGCAGAGACCGACATCCGCAAGCACGTAAGATGTCAGACGCCGGCCCCGTGGTGTCCAGAAGTCGCGCACTACTTTCAAAGGCTAGAAGTTATAGTGGTCACTACCTATCCCCTACGAGAAATCCTCTACAATCGAGAAGCAGTAGGTCGTAACGCCAAATGGTCGGTGGAGCTTGGGAAATTCTTCCTCAAGTTTGTACCCCGCACCGCCATCAAGAGCCGGTTGGTGGAGTTCGCTGTCGAGTGGACCCTGTCCGCTTCCCGGTGCCGAGGCACCCGCCTTCCCCAACCTTGTTTTTCGACCTGCCTTCAGCTCAAAGGCGCTGGGCTGGAGTTGTCCTGGTTTCTCCAACCGGTGACATTCTCCAATATGTGGTCGCCCTCAACTTCAAGGCCACTAACAACATTGCTGAATATGAGGGCTCGCAGGCAGACGCAAGGCCGCCTGCTAGGCGCTCTAAGACTCTGTTAAAGGCGACTCGCCGGGTCATCAACAAGCGCGGAAGGAATTTCAATGCTCGATCTCTACCATGGCCGCTTACTTGGCGAGGTCAGAAGATGGAGCGCCACTTTTGAAGGATCGATATATCCATATCCTCGACACGACAATCATCTAGCTGATGAGATTTCACATCTCGTGATCCTCAAGAAGAGCTTCGCTTCCACCAGAAGTTTTCAAGAAAGACTTCACGACCGCCTCTGGCTGCATTGCCCTGCCTCCGCTGGAGAGGGCGGGGCCGGGCCGAGGCGCATCCGGGAAAAGCCCGCCTAACGGAGTACCCGCAATCACTGCAGTGATCGCCACTCACTTGGACAGAAGGTCGCGGATGGACCCCATCCTCGCCTTCCACGAGACCGAGAGATCCCCGACGATGATGCCTTCACGAAAAGATAGCACGAAAGGCCAAGCGCTTCTGTGGATGGGGACCTATACCGCCGATGCCGTAAAACGGAATTCTCCTAAAGTGCGCCACTGAAGAGGGGAGCGCCGCTTCCGATATCCATGGAGGCACAAGTGCGAGCCATATGTTTGGCCGACGCTTGTTGTGCAATGCGTCCGCTAATGATTTTATTAGCTCATCGCCTCCAGATGTTCACAGGCTGGGTGCGACATGCGGCATGCCAATTCTTCGTCAGTAAATCCAACCGACCAGCCCAAGTTGCCGCAAACCATCCCGCCTCTCGCCGCTCATGCGGTCTGGGCTAGATATCCCGCCCGCTCTCATACACACAGGCTTCACCCACTGCTCGCCGCTATCGACAAATTCACCAAGTGGGTCGTCGCAGACAAGATGCGCAACATCACGGCCTTCCAGGCCGCTGTTCATCCAATTTTCTTTCACCCGCTTGGAATCGCTTAATCGTGATCATCAATGATAACCAAGGCTTAATTCACCAACATGGTTTTTCCGGTATTCATGCGAAGATGGGCACTAAAGGTATGCTTTTGCTTCGCGGGCTCCATCCCAAGAGCAATGGCTGTCGAGCATGCCAACGCTACCGGTATTGAGTGGCTTAAAGACCGCAGCATTTGATCGCTCCATAAGCAGGGGGCGTGGGACTAAGAGCTCCCTGCTCGGCTGTTGTTCAACCACACGTAGTCAGCGACGAAACGCCTCTTCTTTCTAGTCTACGGTGCAAGCCGCCCTTCCGTCCGAGCCGTTATTCGCTTGCCGCTGTCTCGGCGTTTCAACGAGAAGGACAAGAAGATTACCGTAGGACGACATCAACCTTCGGAGGAGGTGCGCGATCGGAGTTTTGCACGCCGCCCGACATACCAAAGAAAGCCTGTGCACTACCACCACCCGTCCGCGAGAGAACACTAGCGCGGGGCCATTAACTTGTTTTGTGTAAAATCCAGACGCATGCTGGCTCCACAAACTGCCTCCCACCGAGGGCCTTTAAGGTGGTCTCAGATTCTACCCGGCTTCCCCAACCGAGGATGATCAAGAGCCGGCCAACCTTCAACATGGAGTTGTTAAAAGTTTTACCCCTAAAACCTGAAGTTCCAAAGGGTTCGCCTGACCGGCTATGGGTGAGCTTCCCCTTGTCTGGGCCCGGTTAAAAGTCTATCTTAAAAGCTTTTGCTTTATTCCTCTCGCTTGTTCCTTGACGAAAGGTGGGGAAATGTCATGTGTCCCAGCTTGTTTGGTCGCTTCCTAGCTGATTTGGGTAACACCCAAGATTCGGGCCCTTCGGACCGCATCAGAGCATGAGTCCGCACGGTGACTCAAACATGGCTTGCACACCGGATGACTCCAAGGCCCCCTGGTTTTTCAAGCACCGCTAGCCATTCCTCCCCGAAACTTGCCCTCCAAGGTCAGGCTAATTCCGAGTCATAGGAGCCTAAGTTTCCAAGAAAGGGACCATGACATACCCCAAGGACCTTGCATCCCTTTAACATGTTTTTCTTTATTTGTGCAATGCCTACTTATGTTTTCAAGAGCTATGCACAACCGCAGATGAAGTGTCACGCCTATAGGGCCCAAATGGAACCCCCGGGCGTCGGGCGAGAATTACCCGCTCACAAAGAAGCGCCCACGGGCCTCGGCAAAAGCGAAGCGATCATGCCCGCCGCTTAACGATAAACCCACGGAGGTTCGAAGGCGGCGACACGCCCGCCTAACGGGCAGCGGGGCACCACGCCCGCCGCCAAAGGTTGGCCTGTGAGCCGAGAGGGTCGCCTAATGGTTTAAAAAGATAAGTTGTTCACTTTAAAAGACAACTTATTTTTCGATTTGTACCCCCCGGGTTGAATTATGGCGGGTTGTCATTGGCTCATAACCCAATGGCTCCTTGTTGATAAACAAAATGCCCCTGCGGGTCGCAAGGACGCGGATCGGGAGCGGGTGGCACGGGACTCAAACGCTGCTCGACACCAGGATAACTCCAAGGCCTCGCCGGCGTCTCGAGCATCGCAAGGCTCGGTATCGCCCCCGTGAAGCTCACCTCCTTGTTGCGCAATGCCGCGTCGTTCCAAGAGATCACAGAATATAAGTTCCAAAAGGAAGAGTTAGTGACACCCTTACGCAAGAACTTAAGACTTTGCTTTTTGACTCAGATGTTTGTATGATCCCCTGCTTTTGCATTATTCAATCAAAGAATGCCTAAGATCGACCTAACTCGAAAGTGCTTAGGGTTCGACAAAAGGCCCTGATCGCCCAAAGATTGAGTTGAAGCAAGTATATCCAAATGCAAAGATGAACATGTCCAGTGAATCCAAAATATGCCAACTTATTACAATTGCAATATTGTTCGCATACAAAAAAAAGAACAAAAAGGTTTAAAAATGTAAGAAGGGTTCCGACATCATTCACCATTGACGACTTCAATGCCCCCGTCATCACCTTCGGCCTCTGGCTCCATCGCCGCCGTTTGGTCCGGCTTCGCCGCCATCATGCCGACGACGCCCGCGATCTCCACTTGGCCACGCCGAGTCCTCTCAATGTCGCCCAACGGCATTGGGTTGAAGGCGGCGCTGCACCGGGCGAAAGCACGCGAGCACGGGTTGCGGGGGTTCCGGCGAGCGCCCTTCCTAGAGGGAGCGGCGCCATGGCACGGTAGACCGAGAGCACATCGGCAACCCGGTGGTGCAATGACGACGTGGGTTCGAAAGCGCTCGAAGGTCCACCCCGGGAAAAAAGGGTATGGCCCGGTGATGACCGAGCATGGTCGCGTTTATGCAAAGGCTCATCGCCGCTTCCGCCCCTCCATGCCGCCTCAAAGATCCCCCAAAGTAGTAAGGTCGCCTTTGGGTCTCTTTGCTTACCGTTTTCCCCCTCACGCACGTTTCTACTGCTATGTCGCTTTTCAAGGTGGTCGCTGTGAGAGTGTCATTGCAAGCGCTTGTTTCCGGGATGCAAAAAACAAGGTGGGGGGGCGACGAGCGAGGAGAGGGTAGGTCCCATGACGCCGAAGTTTATGGCTGGTCACCATTCCCTTGCCGAAAGCCCGCCTTGTTGGGCCCAGACGTTTTCAAGTATGCTCATCCAACCCAAGGATTTGAATAATGAGGTAACTCCCACCACAAACCCACTTTGGGCGACATCGACGACGGTTGACTCGGCGGTTGGGCACCGGGAATTGGTGCCGGAGACGGGCCGCAGAGTTGGGCGTGCAATTGGAATCAAGGAGGGACCAAAGTGTTGCCGCCTGAAGAAACGTTTCGCTTCGCCGACGAGTCACGCGCAGCAAGGTTAGGCTTCCGGCAACTCTTGGGGTCCGCCATGAGCGCCCAGAGCGAAGCCGCTTGGTTTGCGCTTCCAATCGACCCGGGCGGTCCCTAATCATCAAGGCCACGCCCAAGATCACGGGACTTAAGTCCATCGAAAGGATTGGACGATTCAGAGCCCGCCAACCTAGATCACGCGCCAAGCATTGGCCGAATTGCCGCCAAGACTAGCGAACAAGAGATACCACCGGGAGGGTAGGACCATCCAGTTGCACACCGGCACCGTAAAAGACAAAATGTTAACCGATGGTGACCATTTAAAAGTATACATTCAAAGGGAAGAGTAAGAAGACTTATCGCCCGACGGGCGCACCCGTATCCCCTCGTATCGCCATGCGGGCGCGACGACGAGAGGCCGATCTCCGTTACAAAGTTTGACTAAATCCTAATCAGCCGACCCGAACCGACAATGCGGCCCCATTGCCAGAGCTCCACTGCCTCAACGGCGAAAGCCCAACTCGTGGGTTCGCCCAAGGAGCTCCAAGGAGGTTTACACCCTTGCCCCGAAAGAGCCAATACCCCGCCAGCTTTTCCGGGCTGGAGCGGGCCCGAAGGGGGGGGGGCAACCCATCGGAGGCTGGGGCGCTCGCAACCGCCGAGGGTGATGCCAGAAGAAGTAGCGAAAAAGAGGAAGAATATTACCCCACGAACATCTGAGGTTTTAAGGTGGAGAGAAGGACGATGGAGTTGGAGGAGAGATGAAGATGGTGGATCTCGGAAAGGGAGGACTCGAGGAAGAACTCAGAGAATGGCACACCAAGCCGCCAAACCCCCCGTGAAGACGACATCCTCGCCTCGCCGGCGTCCCCTCGACGAGGATGATGGAACCTCGGCCATCCTTGCGAAAATACCCCGCCGGGCCGGTGGAAGGGACAAGAGATCGCACCATCGCGGAGGCAAGGTTTTTCGTGCAAAGAAGACGGGGCAAAGAGCAAAGTGTGAAGAAAAGGTATATGGAACTGCTGAGTGGAGGTATGGATATATAGCCCCCTCACTAAGACTTTCCAGTGCAAAGGCGCCCGGCCGTCCTAAGAAAAATCCGGGGAGAGAATAAGGCAGGCAAGAAGGTGGTGGGCCCATCCAGAGCGCACTAGCATTAAATAAGTTCTAAAAGCAATCGCCGGCGCCCAGACGGTCCCGGCTACTCCGGGACGCACCGGATACCTTCCGCCAAAAGTAATGGGCCCAAGGAGAGGCCTATCCGCTTTGGGAGAAGTCACGGCTCGGGCACAGGTTCGCCGCCGCAAGGGCCCACGGGTACTTCGGCAGCCGGGCGACACACTTCCCCGGGCGAAGCCCACGCGCCCCAAAGACTCGGCGTTACGCCGCTGGCTGGCGAAGGCCCACGGGTTTTAGCGGCAGGGCGACACGCCGCTTCCCGGGCGAGAAGCCCACGCACTTCTAGTGGTCACGCCGCCATCGGGCGAAGCGGCCCCGGGGCATCCGGCAGCGACACGCCGCCACGGGCGAAGCCCATGCGGCCTTCGGGCGAAAGCACGGGCACGCCGCCGGGCGAAGGCCCACGGGGCCCCATGCGGTGACTCCGCAAGTGGGCAACCAAAGGAATGAGGAGAAGGGTTCGCCGGCCTCCCCCACCTCGTTCGTTTACATTGTAAATGATTCAGCCGACACGACGATGACTCATCCCTCGACGCCTTACTAACCCGTCAGGGCGCCGCCCCAAAGGACGAAGCGAGGCCTCTCACCCACATTAATTGAGGTTCAAGAGCAAGGCCACACAAAGATGTAATAAATGAGTCGGGTCGACGGAAGCTAGAATGATGGGTGTAATTAATGTATTGTAGATATATGGTCCTTTTCTCCTACCCAAGCCCGTTTATATAAGGGCTGCCCTGCATGAGGGGGGCCGAGGAACCAAGGTGGGTAGACCATTGTGTAGAGAAAGGAGTAGAGAAACTTGGTAGAGCACAAAACAGAGAATTGTAAATTTCACACCTCCTCAACAAAGATGAAGCAGACGAGGCTATTACTCAAGCCGGGCTCAACCGAAATCGCCGGTCCACCGGGTTTGCTAATTCCCAATCCATCCTGAGAGACATTAGGTTTTCAGCCATGAAGATGCCTCACCGAACCAAATCTTCCGCCTAGGTGTAGTCAACTCCTGCCATCGACGGATCTTGTCTTAAATACGCCGACACCCACTTCATCGCCACCTCCTGATCAAGAAGCCACGCTTGTCTCATCGCGTTTCCCGGATAGAAATAATCTTGTAATAGGAAATTTTAGTTTGGAAAGTTTGTATTAAGAAAGTTTAGGATGAGGAGTCCCATTAGATAAGGAAGATAATCCTATTCCATTTTGCGGGTTGTAGTTTGGCTATAAATTGAGGGGTAGGCTTCAGCCGGAGCTTAGAAGTAATAAAGAGAAATTGTCCTAAAGTTTTTAGTGTTCGCTTCAACAAGTGGTATCAGCCCGTTTGAAATCTTAGCCGCCCAGAAGTAATTCTGGGCACTTACCACACCGAACAATCGTGAAGAGTTCCTAAGGGGTCAGAGGGGGTCAGCGTGAGGAAGAAAGAGAGGACGATTTACCGATTTCAAATCGCCTCTGAATTATTCCGGGGACGTTTGAGTCAAATCCAAGTCTCCCAAACTTTTGTTTTGAGCATCACCCATTCGAGGAAAAAGTATCCGGACATTGAATAAAAGGGAAAAAGCAGATTGATTTGGCAAGAAAGAGTCGCCCCAAAGAGAGAAGAAAAGGCACCCGAGGCGGAGGTCGCTCGGAGACCTCGACGGTCATGCAGTCGAGGAGACGACGACGCAGAAGGGGCCCGAAGAAGCAAAGAGCAAAGAAAATTTTGGCTCAACATCAAACGCAGCGAAGCGCATGGGCCGCGAGCGACGGGGGAGGGCGGGCGATGTTGCAAAAGGCAAAGGCGTAAAGGAGGTTTCTGGCCTCCGCGAGGCGTAAGAGGCCACCAAGATGCTCCAAGCCGAGGGAAAGAAGATGTCCTCAAAGAGTCAAGTGCAAGTGCCGTGAACGAGGCGCAAGCTTCAGAGAACCTTCACAAAAACCAAAGGGCTCAAGACGACATCTCGGGAGAAGTTCTAATAGTTTTGGGGAGCCCGCAAACTCCCAGGAGGAAACAAAAGCGCCAGACGCACGATGTGTTGACGCCAAAATCGCGGAAGGGGGTTTTTTGATCGCAACACACCGCATTTAACGCCGTTCAATGTGTGTGTATAACGAGACCCGTAATCGATAAGGAGAGTTTATGAATTAATCGCCGATCCTAAGGTCGAATCGTTAAAACAAAAGTCCCGTAAAGGATTAAAAGGGTAATAGACTAGTCGATTAAGACTAATCCAAGGGTAAAAGGTAGATCAATTTAAAAGGCATGCTAAAAGACGATTAAATCAAACCAAGAAATCGATGATGATCAAAACAATCGGCGATTCGAATTTATTTGATCAATGTTTAATTTACAGAGGAACGACATAAAGCTAGAAGACTAAAAAGCTATGAAAGAAACTAGTAAATGTGTTGTTGATCGTGATGTCCTTCAATCCAAATTTATGGCGACCTTATATACCCGCTTAGCCGATTCGAGTCCTAATCCAATACCAATACAATCCACCGGCTATAGTTTTAATTGACTCGCTTCAAATTTCATCTTCATGCCATTCGCTTTCAGACGTTATGCGATTTTCCAAAGGCCGACAAGATTCAAACTCCCCTTTTGGGCCGATTCTTCTAGCGCTTTCCAAAAACCGTGCAAAATATGTCTCATTTTGGAAGATAACTTGTTATCTTTCAAAATAACCCGCTTTTTCATCCGCTTGAAATCAACCATCGGCTTTTTTGAAAGCCCAATGATATGCTCAAACAATTATTATTTTAATCATGCCGCCAAAATCTTAGGGGTTTAATGACCGTCGCCAACCCTTCCGGCCACTTTTTACTTTTCACCGTTTATATATGGGACCACTATTTCACGCTTCCATTTTCCCAATTCAATTTTCTTCAATCGACTTCGCAATTGCGCCAAGTCCGCATTTAACCATCAATCTACCAATGGATCCTTTTCTCGTAATCGATCCCAACGAAATTAAGATCAATACTACCTACCAATAGGAAAATCGTGGCGACATCGGAATTAACGAGGAAATCCTTTAGGCTCCCATTATCGCAAAGGTTATAATATACCGTATGGGGAAAAGTTTTGAGCCCCGCCGACGGTGACCAAAGGTCGGAGGGGTTCATCCGAGTATCGCCCAAAAGAGGTATGAATGGGAAAACATGGGCATAAATGTCTCCCGCCAGTCTTGGCAACCCCGGCCAACGAGCCTTTAGTGGCCACGGCTTGTTATTTTTGGTCGACACCTTTAATGCTTTTTTTCAAATCGTCCCATCGGCCCAACCTCCTAGATGTAGTCGAACTTTGTTGCCTTAGGCCGATGGAGACCGCTTATGCTTTAAGCAAGCCAAGATGCAAGCTGATCCGACAAAAGGCTAAGGATTCCAAATATATTCAACATAATAACAAAGTCAATGGCTTGGATCGATGAGGAACATGTAGCTTTTTTCTTAACTTATGGTCGGATCGGCTTTTTTGTGGTGCATCTCGATACAAGTTTATCAATTCATAGCAGAGCAATCGTAGAAGGCCGCCGGTTTTCTGGGCAAATGTTTTCCGGTACCGATGATGCATGTTATTCAAGTCGCTTCTTTTCTCGTTTTGCTAAGTTTGTTGTTGGCAACATAGGTCCCAATGTGGTTTGTGCACCTTTGGCTTTATAATATATTCAGCCGATCACTCATCCTGCAGTTGTCGG